>JH720051.1:168177-328677 GCA_000231845.2 Tetrahymena malaccensis 436 | reverse complement strand
CCCCAACCCCAACCCCAACCCCTATCTTTAAAAATATTACTTAAAAAGTTTTTATTTTAATGTAAAAAATATAAAAATTTGAAATTTAATTTTAATTTAAAATGAAAAACATAATGAAAAAAAAAAAAATTAATTAAAATATGTAAAATTAAAGATAATATTTGCTTAAGAATTTTATAAAGATATAAATTTGATGTGACAAAGAATTATATAAAATATATTTATATTTTTTTTCTTACTAACCCATCTTAATAAAATAAAACTATTTGAAAGTCAGATTATTTTTAATTAAAAGAAAAAAAATTTATTTACAAACTAATTGTAAAATAATGAAAATAAATTCAAAAACCTCAAAGATATCTTAAATTATTTAAACATTTTTTAATGCAAACAATATAATTATATAAACATACCAAATCAATGCTTAGCCATAACTAAATCAGAAATTTAGTAAATTATATCTGCAAGTATTACTTTTTCTGAGTTTAAATATTTACTTTTCAGGTCTATAATATTTTATGGCATATCTTTCCTCATAGTCTTAGTAAAAACATTAAAATAAAATACTTTAGGATTATGCCTTACTTCATTCATATAGAATACTTCTTCTTTTGGCTTGAGTTTAAGTGGCTACTTGTAAAGTTGTACCAAATCTATTTTTTCTTCAACTACTTAAAAAGGAATTGTCTCATCAATAAACTAAAACCAGTTAATAATTTCTAAGTATTCTAGCTTTTACTTAGGGACTAAGAATTCTTGTAAGAGATCACTTTTTATAGCTTAGAATTCTGCTAATACCTCAAAGTACAGATCATAATCATTCTCAGATTCTATGAATTTATCGAGGAAATCATTTTGTTTATCTATTTCTTATGTTTTATTTTAATCATTTAAATTATCAGAAGAATCGATTTTGCTTGAATCTTCATTATTCTTAAATTATTGATTAATTAAATCCTATGAATATCTTAAGATAAACATGCAATATAAATAAGAAATCCAGTAGAGGGAGAGGTTTTATTCAAATTTTAGCTTTTTTGCCATTCTAAAGATATGGTTTGGTGTCAAATGATTACTGTTAAAAGCTTCATATTTTAAGATATTATTTTTATTGACTTTATGTATCTGACCTATTTCAGAAAGCAAAATTCTAAACATCCTATGATTTTATTTAAGGTAGTATACTTTTTCTTAATTTTCTATAATTCTTGGTAAAAATTTAATAACTAACTAAGGATTATCTTAAATATTCTTTGACTAATCTTTTTATCTTGAATAAGGAATTTCATTATCATGATATTTTTCTAACATAAATTATAAATGTAGCTGTTCTGGAGTAAGTTTTTCTAATTTTTTTATTTCATCTTCTTGTTCATCATCACTTTCTGATTCATTCTCTCTTTCCAAAATTTTTAGCTCATCGTCCAATTATTTATTTAATTTTCTTCTTTAAATAATCTATTGAAGCTTCTCTTATCTCCATATATGTCTTTTATAATTTTCTACTTTTCTGATTTCAGATTCATATTTATTTTAAACATAGCTTTTTATCTAATCAACAAAGAAGTCTTATTCTATTATATTGAATGTGATCTTTTTTTAAAAAATCTATAAATAAAATATAATTAATTGATTTAATTTACTTTGAAAGGGTTATGGGTAAAAGGCGAATCTACATAATCAAAACCATTTTAAAATTAATCTAAATAAAGTTCCTATTCTTCTAATAGCTTAGGAAATATTAACTAAATCTTATCATTAATTTTATTTTAAATTTCAATACCAAATTTTACATTAATTATTTTGTAAATCAATTATGTTTTTCTATTCAAAAAAGCATAAAAATAATCTTTATAACACTAAATAGAAGAAAGCGAGTATAAAAACAATTTTATTCTTTGAAAAAGCTCTTAAAACATAAAATAAAATCGAATTTTAAGCTCAGAAGACTCTTCAAAGGCAAGTTTTTGCTGAGGCTGGATCCCTTTACAGATCTTCATTATATACTCAAAAATAAGCTAATTAAGTTTTTCTTCTAATAAAGAATATTTTAGATCAAATAATTGATCAAGAGAAATTAATTTAAAGTAATTTTTAAATTGATTTCCATCTTTTTATTCTACTTTTATGTAGTCTAATTTTTTATCACAAAGATTCTCTAAAAGTCTATTCACTCTTAGCCTGCTCATTAAATCTCTAGAAATAGAAAAATCTATTTTTCTTGGCTAATAAATGCAAGAAATTTATTAGTCATTTTAATTATTTGGAGAGGTAGGTCTAATTTATTGTTAAGATGGTGACTATTTTCTTTTATTTTCTATGTTATTACAGCCATTAAATACTTGTTCTTAAAGCTTAAATTCTTCTTATTATTTATTTATATTTTCATTATCAATATTAGCTTCAATTAAATTTTGAACCTTAATAAAATTTTAATTTTTAACTTTTATTTCCTAAATTTTGTTTTGGTTAGGTATTTTTAAAGATGCATCAATAACTTTTCGTTTAGGTGATTTAGCGCTTGTGCTCCTTGCTGTACATGGCCTATAAGAATTAAAATTATTTGAAAATAAACCACATTAAATTTAATAACTATTGGGTTTTATTTTACATTAAAAATTTAAAAATCATTAAAAAAACATAAATAAATTTCTTTCTTTATTAAAAAATTTATTTTAATATTCACAACATGCTTGTCTTTTTCAGCGTCATTTATTTTAAAATGTTAAGAAAAATAACTATTTAATACTACTTACCTTGTAGATTATGAAGATGTAGATGGGCGAGATTGTAATGGCTATAATTTTGGTTTTAAGCACTAGTTAACTTATTCAACTTCTTTTTCTTATACAAGCATATTTTGGTGTTTTTGATTTTAGTTGCTCCGAGATATTGGTGAAGTAGAACTAAATCTGTCTCCTTTAAATTGTGGATGAGGATTATTAATTTTGTAAACTTTAACAACACTGTCCTTGTGAAAATTATGGATTATATTCTATCTGTTATTGTCTTACTTTTCAGGAATAGCTTTCCTAGGAAGAGATATTCTATCATTAGGGTTGGAAGTTATTAACAATAGAGAATCAAGCTTATCAGTAATTCCTTTGAACATTTCTTTCTTTTATAAGTAATATTCTATTGATTAAAAATTTTATTTAATTTAGTAAGCATTAATTATATCATTAATTAATTTTACTTTCGAATTGCGATAAAAATGAATCTGGTTTTTGATTTTAGTCATTTACAAATTGGAATTACTCTATGACTTTGATTTAAGCTTACTCTTATTTTAATTCCATATATTCTTTTTGCATCATGTCAAAGAGCTCTTTTATTTTACATCTTCTTTATTCTCTAATGTCTGCTCTCATTTTTTTTAAATCTTGCTTGTACAAATAATTTTCATTGATCTCTCTCATAAAAAAATCTTAATAGTTAAATTTTTTAATTGCCTCTTTTTTTTTCTTTAAATCAATTTGCGTTTTCTAAACAACTTGTTCTTTTTTTTTAAATAAATGTTTTATGAATAATTAGTTTAGGTAAAAATTTACATTTGATCTTTTGCTCATATGTAGGTTTTTTCACTTTTTTCCCATCCTTTTTTTCATTATTTTGGATTAATGAATTTTAATCTTCAAGCCAAGTTTAAGATGACTTAAAGTAATCTCTTTGAGTGGATGCTTAACTTAAAAAGCCAGACTCATTTAGAAAATCTTCATCCTCTTCATCACTGCTATTTTAGAGATTTTTCTTTTTCTTTTTTTTAGGCATCAACTTTTTTTCAACTACCTTATTCTGCTCTTATCTTAAAAGCTTTAATTCCTTTTTGATAAAATAATTAATTAGTTAAAATGATGATCTCAATAAAAATTATTTTATTTTTACTAATAAAATTTTTTGCCTTTCTTATTCGAACTTTTCTTTAATTCTATTTTTTCTGATGTTACCATTGTATTTTTTGAAAATTTGATTTAACGCAAGTTTCTCTGGTTTTTTTTCAACCACTTTTTTCTTTCTTTTTTTAGTTTTTTTATGAACTTTTTCAAAAATTTCACCAGCTAGCTAGGCTATGCCAACTACTTAATCATCATCTACTGTGTTTCTATTTTTATCTTTTTTACTATCTTTTAAATGTTTTTTCTTTAATTTATTATTATCCTCTTAGTTTTGCTTTTTATTTTAATACATTTTTTAATTAAATTTTAATAATCATTAATCAAATACAATTCAAAATTACTTATTCTTAATCAATTTATAGGCCTCCATCAGATTGAACATCTTAAAGTTGTTCTTATTATTAGATTTGGTTATTTTATTTGTTTTCTGTATTTTTTTTTTATTAGTCTTCGTCAATATTATTCTCTTATATACTATTTAATTCAGCATTTTAACTTTTTACAAATAAGTTCTGCTAGGCAGCATTCATTGCAGCCCTTTTAAATCTAGAAAGCACTGATAGTGGTTTTTAAGGTTCTGCGCTATCCTGCTCAATATTTTATGATTACTCATTTTGATCTTTGTTTTCTTCAGAAATATTTGTTGAGGCACTTTGATTTTACTTCAACATTTACAGTACCTTTAATATTCCAGGTTTCCCTCCATTAGATGGTTAGTTAAACTTGGTATTTGAGAAAAATTTAACAAATTTAAAACCAAAATAAAAATTTACTTTAGAGTTAATTTATTTTTAATCTATGCTATTTTTCCTACTACCTAATAATGATCTGCTTCTCTATCTTTCTTATAACATTTAAAAAAGGCCGTGTTTTAATAAACTATCCTTTCTGCTAAAAGAACTAGCTAAGGTAGGGCTTTGTGGAACACTTCCATTTTAACTTTTACTACTCTTTGCTTCAAGCTCTTTTGATTTATCTAATTTTTTTTCTTCTTAATCAAGTGAGCTAGATGAGGATGAATTTGATGAATTAGATTAGTTTTTAGCACTCCTATCACTTGAAGCAGCTTCTGAATTAGCTGAATGACTGTCAACATCATCTTCTCCCTCAACTTCTTCATCATCTTCATAGCTGTCATACTCTTCTTCAGCTTCTTCATCTTCTTCTTCAGATGATGCTTCTAAATGAATAGAAAGCTGAAGAACCTCTTCAAATTCATCTTTATCAAAAGCATTTGATAAAAATTGCTCATCCTAAAGTAGATCATTGGTATTCTTAACTCTCTAAGACACATCGTCATCAATATATTTTTTGAGTTAAAGCTAGTATGGCCACCAAAATAGTAGCTACTGCTTTAAATCATCTTATAAAATTATTTTATCACCAATTAAATATTTATTAATGTTATTTAATGAATAAAATTCTATGCCTTCCTGTTAAAAAAACATAAAACAAAATAAAATTTAGAAAATATGAGTTAATGTATACCTATTCTAATAAAAAATGACGATAAGTTAATTAAGGGTGATTCAAGATAGGGTCATATTCATAAATATTTTCAAATTTTTTGTAATGTGAAATGAAATGCAGCACAAAATTTTATGCTTCTTTCTGAAGCTAACTAAAAATAGTAATTTCATTCTCTTCCTCAGATTTAACTATGTATTTAAGAATGTGTTTTAGCACTCCCTTTTTGAGTTTGAATCTTTGAGATTCTTAGTCTAATGTTTTTTAATAGTAGTCTAATATCTCTTCTAATTCTTGTTTGTAAGGAAATTGTTTGACTGTCTCATTCTTTTCTTTATTAATCCAATAATGAATACCTGTTTCCTAATTAACTCTGAATCTCCAATTTGCTAATTTTGATTTATATTATTAATTTTATTAATTTTTAAAATATAGACATCAAAATACTTTTTTTGGGGTCTTTTTCAATGTAAAGGAGGTACTCGGATACTAAGGCTAACAAATGAACTTCTTAAGGTAATTATATATCTACCTCTTAGCAAATTATTAAGAGATGGTCATCTAATAAATTTTCTTAATAAATTTATTTTCTTTTTTTATTTTTTTTTAAGATTTTCTATTTTTAATTTTCTAATTAATTCATTTAGCTATCATAGTATCCAAAATCTAGATCCTATTTCATTTCTCCTTCATTTTCTTATTAATTTTAGCTATTTTACTATCCACTTTGGTTTTGATCATTGAGGAGATCTTCTTCTTCTTCATCTTAATTTTTTATTTATTCAATTTAATTTTCTGTTTCCATAATAATCTCTTTTACAGTTTTTTAATTATTATCTTTTTTGTCATTTCTATTTTATTTTATAAAATGAAATCGTTGTCAAAAATAGTTATTTCAAGTGATAAAAGTTTTTTGATTTTAAATGACCTAAATAAATTTACAGGTTAATTTTATGTTAGAGCAGATCATTAACTTTTTCATTAGAATTGTTTAAAATATCTGCTACGATTAAGTTAATATCAATGCTATATTCTTCATTAAGGTGATTTTTAAAAATCATGAAATGAGATTTGCTTAACTAAAAGACTCTAATTAAAAGAAAAGGCTTGATATAATATAAATTTGTAATAATATATCTATTTACATTTAAGTTCCACCTTATTAGTCTTTATATAATAAGACTAAATTATTATTTCTATTAATATTCTATTCTTTTAACTTGTCATACTCATTTTTAATAAGTACTCTGATATAGGAATGGCAAGGATGAATAGTCATTGCTTTGTTAGTTATAATATTTTTATAAATAAGTTAGTTATCATAGATTTTAATCCAGTCGGGCGGTAATTCAATGCTAAGTTTCACTCTAGCCAACCAATACAAATCCTCAAAGTCATAAATCTACAGGTTAACAATTTCCTAAGCAACATCCTAAGGATCTAACTTCCAGTAAGAAATTTAATTTTGAATTAAATATTAAAGTTATTCAAGATTAAGTCCATAATAATCCTAACCATCAAAATAAATTATTATTTTCATTAATTCAAATAAGAAATAAGATAAATTTTACTTCATAATATGTTTAAGCCTTTTGTAATAATCTAATAATTTGTTTTGGAGTTGCATATTCGAAATTATTAATTTTTAAGTTATCACTAAGATCTTCTTTAATCTCTTCTAATTAGCCAAGAAATTCATTTAATTTAGTTTACCTAAACATTCAAATAAATAAAAATATTTTAAAATTTACAAATTGTATTTTTAAACTTTGTTTGTAATTAGTTAATTAATTACGTCATTTAACAATTTTTGTCAACTAATGTAAACATTTCAGGAGGATTATATAAATGCTTTTTATTTGCTTTTTTAACTACTACATTAGTTTTAGTTGATCTTAAGCTATTGACAGAAGCTTATGAGGATTACTAAGTTCTTTTTCTTCTTAATCCCTTTGTAACATATGATACAGAAGAAAGATTGTCCCTTGTAAAGCTACTTTTACTTGATAAGCGACTTAGTTAAGCTGAATTTTAAGAATTTAGCTGCTATTATTACGATTACTACTGCTTTAATTGCATTTATGTGGTAAATTTTTTTTTAGAAAAATATCCTTCTTATTCTTCTTCATTTCGGTATTTATTTAAACTTGATTATTTTTAGAAATCTTCAATTATAGTCATGTATCTATTAAAAAAAGGGTGCTTATTTTCTATCTTTAAAAGTTAGTTATTAAAGTAAACAACATTATTAAATGGATCTGTTTCTTTTTCGATTTCATCATCAATTTATGTCAAAACCATTTTTTGAAATAGCTCGTAATCCTATTCAACTTCTTTTGGACTAAATCCCATCTAAATTGCCAACTATTCTAATTCCTGCTGTAGGAACTATCAAAAATTATTTAAAAATTTAATTATTCAATTTTGTTTTCAACTTAACAAATATTAACTAATGAAACAAATTTAAATAATTAGTTTTACATTTTTTTCTTATTATTAAATTTTATCAAACAAATCTGCACTGTTATTCTAGTTGTTTGCTTAGTTGTTTTTTGTTATAGAAGGAGGATTATAATCTGAGTAGATCAGTTTGAATAAATTTGTATAATATTCTTCCTGTAGAATCTCTATGGATGATTATTTTATAGGCTTTTATTTAAATTTAAACTGTCCAAGTTTAAGTGGTTATTTATTTTTCTATACTCCTTAAGCTCCTGTCTTCTTCTCTAGTTTACCAAAAAAATTTTCAAAATTCTACTCAAAATCATCTTATTCGCCATCTTCATTCCTAGTTGTAGCTTTTTTTTAATCTGCTGTCCCTTTCAAAGATTTTTTTCTTTAATTTGTCTTTTCGTCTTATATTCCTCTAGTTGATTTTATATTATACTCAGAAAACCCGTTATTTTCATCATTTGTATTTAGTTTTAACAATTTTTAAGATGCTTTATGATTAATGATGTTTCTTGCCATATTTTTTGATTCGTGAGGATAATTCAGCAATTTTTAAGATACCCCATTTGGAAAATTTTATTAAGAAACCATTTCTAAATCCTGCTTTTTATCCGTATCTGTATTGAGTAAATTCTTTTATTAGTTATCAGTTTTGTAGATAAGGTTTTAATGGATAGAAACTTATTTAATATTTTAGGTTTTTTGCTATTTATTTATCTCATAATTATCATTATTATTATCTTATATTTAACCATTTTCATCTTCGTTCCATTCTGATATCAACTTTACATCATCCTCAATCGGTTCCTAATTTTTACTTTTTTATATTGGAATTTTCTTTTTCAAATTATTCACTTTAGTTTTTTTAGACATTTTTCTTATTATTTGAATTAAATAAATAAATAAATATTATTAGATCAATTTTCTAAAAGTTCTACAAAGGGTAAATCTCTTGGTATATCAAGTATTTATATAAAAGAGCTATTTTCTTTCAATTAACATTAAATTTTTTGAAGTTAAATTAAATTAAACTATAAAATAATAAATATACTAAAACAAGATAATCTAATATGTACATGATGGTTATATTCTCTCAGATAATTATTTTATATTTAAAATTAAAAACCTATTTAATAGCTAAATATGTACTAAATTAAGTTTTGAAAAATATATATTAATTTAATAGATATTTTAAATAATATTATTTATTTCTGTAATTCCTTTTTTGTGATTAGCTACCAATGTTATTCAAAACATAATTAAAATATGTGATTTATTGTAGATTAAATGAATATTTTCTAAAAATGTGTGATTAAATAATTAATTTTTTAAATTTGAGGTCTCATAGCTAGTTAGTATCTTCGAATTCTATCAAAATTATTGTTTCTCAATTATTATAAGTAAACTAGGTAATATTGAAATTATTTTAATTATTTCTAAGTAATATTAATATTTATTTTTTTAAGACAATAAAAAATATTAATTTATTAATTTGATTTCTAAATGATAGATATTAGAATTTTTTTTGTTGAATATAGAAGTAAGTTAAGTAATAATTTTTATTATTTTTTAAATGTTTTAGTCAAAAAGGTTTGATAACAGTTTTTATAAAAAATATAAATTAAATGATAAAGACAGAGATAATAAGAATTAAAATAAAGATTTTACTAATAAAATTTTTTAAAATTTATTTTCATAAGTAAAAAGTATTTTATTAAATAAGTTGACTGACATAATATATAATACTGAAAAAAGTAAAAAATAGTTGAAAAAATTTTATACAATTCTCTTTTTAAATAATATAAATATAACAAATTATTTTTTGTCTCTGAATATTAATTTTTGTTCTGTTTTTCTTTTCAAATATAATGTACAAGTTTGATTTATTTTCTTATTTAATATATATAGATAAATAATAAAATTAAGGTTTATATTTTTATTATTGATCTCTTAAAATGAGTAATAATTCTAAGGTAGAAGCATAGTAAGGTAATAAACAATAGGCTACTAATGGTACAAGAGCGTAAGGAAATAATACACAAGCAAATGATAAAATATCAGTTAAGTTTAATTTTGCAGAAGTTTAAAAGTTCGTATAATTTGAATTCCCTCGTAAATTTTGTTTGATAGAATTAAGATATACATTCGCAAAAGTCTTAGGTAAACAGCAAAAAAATACAATTTATTTGGTTATTTTATATTAAAAATTATTTTAGCGTTTAAAAGAAACTAATTTGCAACAGTTTAAATAAATTTTAATAAAAGATTTAGATCTATTTGGTAGATAACTAGAGTTTTCGTTAGTAAAATCACCAAGTGAAAGAAAGAAATTAGATGAGCTAAAATCTTTGAATGACTAAGATTTAACTGAAAATCATTATGAAATTGAAGTAAAAATGACTGAATATGGAGCTTGAAGTTTTAAAATATAAGAAATCAGAGTTATCTTACAAATTATACAAAAATATAAAATTTTAAAAGCTACATTCAATGCATTCTTTTCAACTGGCTCTAAGAATTCAATATTAATAAGTCTACAAAAATATAAAAGGACTTATGAATTTGTATATAAAATCTTAAATGAGTAAAGCTTTAATTAAACAAAAAAAAAAAAAATAATAATAAAAATAATGATCTTATCTAATTCTTCTTAACACTAACAAAGTAATAAACATAATATCTTAAGTAATATCAATCAAATTGTATAGTAAGAATTACATAGTAACACTAGTATTTTATTCAAAATGTATTTCTTAATAATTTATCATTTAATTTAAGGGGTTACAAATTATATTTGCAAAAATACTTTAAATTTTTTTTCATGTTTCATTTCATTCATCAAAGACTATAAAGCTATTTTTTATTTTCTATCTTTGGATTTATTTTGAAAAGATTTTTATTCCAGTAAATTTATTTTAGTTAAAATGAGTTACATAAGAAAAATATTCTTTGTAAAACGAGCTTATCGCTTTTTCAATCAAATTAGAATAAGTTAGGATTGCTAAAATCTCATAACGTCATGATGAAGTTGTGACTTTTATTATAAGTTGAGTAGAAATAGAAAAATATAGATTTTTATTAAGATCATTGAAATAGAAAATGATTTAAATTTAAAAAAAAAATAGAATTTAATAAAATTGATTATAATTTACTTTAGAGATAATTATAATTAAAAATAAAAAGCAAAATATTTTAAATCAGCAAAAATATTTAAGTGTAAGACTGTTAGAAATAAGGTAAAAAAAGTAAATAAGTAATAGTAAAAGAATCAAAAGATGAAATTATAAATTCCTTACTTTTAATAAATTAAAACAAAGTTATTGTAAATTTAAAATTGAATTATCATAGCTATTTTTATTCTTAAAGTCTATTTTAATTATTAAGTAAGTATTGGGAATCAAATAACCATGTAATTAATTCTGACAATAATTCAAATTAATATTTTTGATGGAAATAAGGAGGAATTTATTTATTATATTCGATTAAATTTTATAACTTTTTTATGCACAAACAAATATTCGAAGTCTCAATAAAAAAAATTGCATTCAAAATTAACAAAATTAAATATAAACTTTCAGCTTCGTACTACTAATAAATATGTCTTTTATTTTTATACCTAAGCACTTTCATGTAGATTTTGTAAATGTTTGTTTGTAAATACTACTTTTAAAATCTACTCATATTTACTAATAATTTTTAGAGTTAATTTTTAGATTAGATATTAATTTAATAAAGAAAAAAAACCATGATAATATTCGTTATGGAGTAAAAGAGAGAATAATTTATGATGAAGAAGAAAAATCTAATAAAATAGACAGAAATTTCAAAAATTTTAAATGAAATTTGAGCTAATTATTAATTTAGAAATAGATTACAACAGACAGATAAAAAAAAAGAAGATTTGTAAGTAATAAAAAGTAAGAAATTAATTAAAAGCAGAGACATTTCCTTGATTTATTTCTTAATAAATGATTGATTGATCAGGAAAAGCATTTCCCTTATAATTAAATTTTTTAAAATAAAAATAAATACATAAAACTTAATATCACATAATAATAACATAATAAATTTAAAATTTAACCTATTATGAGTAATTTTTAAAGTTTTAACTCCGCTGGATCTGTTTCCAGCTTTTCCTCTCTACAGAGTACTTCAGACCTCGTAAGATATTTAGAATAAAATCTAAATGAGATCCATTACTAAATTGATTCTAATAGATAATAAATGTATAATTTAGTAGGATTCAAAGGCATTATTGTAACTTAATCTACTATTAATAAAGATATGATTACTATTGAAAAATAATTTAACATTATAACTTCGAGGATGAATTAATCTTTTTCCATATGCTTAAAGGAAAAATTAAGAATTTTTTATGATAAAATTTTAGAGCAAAAAAATCTGTTTAATAAAAGAATGAACTAAATAAGATAATACAATATTTGTAGTCCTATGATAGTAAAACAGGCTTTAGCTATAGAAAAATATTTTGAAATAAAAAGTGAATCTTTAATATGCTTAGACGAAGATGACTTTGATAGTTTAGAAATTCCTAACGAACTTTACTGAAGAGTTGATAATAACTTCCTCTATTTGAATAATAATACTTCACCTATTTATTTGTGCATTACACACTCTCTTCTTCCATTTTCAATCAATAAGAATCAAAAATTAATATAAATACACTAATCTTAATAAATGAATGTAAACAATATGAAATAATCAATCAGTTTTATTCGAATTCATAGAATAAAATATGAACTAGTAAATAAATATATTAAATAATTAACCTAATTTATTGCTTTATACTTTTGTATATTAACTTTTAATAAACTCTATTTTAATTAAAAACAATTACAAAGTTATTATCCTTTTCATCACAAATATAATAATTACTTGTTTTGTAATATTTATTCAAATTCATTGGGATATTGGTTAATACTTTATAGGTTTTAATTAAATAGACAACAATTTAATTAATGTATCATTTTTTAAAATATCCTTTGATTAAATGATGTTCCCATATTTTATAAATGGCATAATTTTAATGTTGATTTCAAAGATAAAACTTATAAATATCAACAAAAGCTAGAGCAACAAAAAAATGGGAGCTATTTTTATTTGTTTGACTATTTTTAAAAAAAAAATCTTATTGCAAACACTGCGAGACATTCCAATTTATTTAGTTAGATTATATTTTTGCAAGAATTAACATCATACTCTAGATTATTTTTATATTTCAAATTACAATGTTTCCCTTTTCTTTAAGCAATTAATTGTTAATTTATTTAAATTAACTTTCAATTATTATGTTCATTGATACCAAGCCTAAAAATAATACTTTTTGGATAATTAATTAATTTATATATTTAGATGTAACGATAAAATAGGAGTCATGGGTTAATAAAATGCAGTAACTATTGGTGGTGTATATTCCTATAAATTAAAAAGAATAAAAAAATTTATTAATACAAAAAACAAAAAAAAATTCGCTGAACCTAAAAAATATCTGAATTCAAAGAAATAAAAGGCTAAATAAATACAAATGGGTAACTCATCTTCGAGCAAAAACATAATCAAAGCTCAAAAACAAATAAAAAAAATCGAAAAAGAAATGGATATACTTAGAGACTGCCTTTATGATGTTACAGGAGTATAAAAACCTTATCACTAATTACCTTTATAGCAAGAAGTTGATTTTATAGTCTAAAACAGCTATTTTAGAGAAAACGACTTAAAGGAACTTTTAAACTTATATGAAAAAAACATATTAATAAGAACTAAATAAATAATTGCTATAAGTGACAAATTATCTTTCTAAGATTAAATCACTCAAGAAAGCATGCAAGATCTTCAAATTCCATTTGGTGTTTAGGCAAATATTTAGTAACTATAAATTAAATGAAACTAAGAATCTGTATATTTATCTATCAATCAACTGATCATTGATCTATAATCTCATCAATTATTAAAAAAATTTCAATTAAAATAAGAAAAATATAATACTATATTAACAATACTTCAATAACTACTACTTAATTATTTATAAAAAACTAAGTAATTTTACTTTTTGAACTAACTAATTGAGCTAATTTTATTTGTTGGTTTAGACAAAATATTAGCAAAATAGAAAAGAAACTTTATAATTATCTTAAAAATGATGGACTAATAAATTATAATTCAATCATTTATAAAATATAAACAAATATATATATAACAAATAACTAAATTCACTTATTAAAAATAACACATATGTTGTAAAAAATAAGAGTCCTTTTTTACAATAATTACTTAATTTAATTAATTATATTTCAATTTTCTACGTAATCTCTTATCTATTTTGTTTATTTATCTCAATTTTTCAATATCAATCTAAATAACGCTGATTATTTGTTTTTTTTATGATAGTATAATAAATGAGATCCATGCCTTTCTTTATTTGCATGATTCAAAAAACAAATATGTTTTATCATTAATATGCTAATTAAAAAGAAAAAATTGTAAAATTAACTTTTATAAATTGAATATAAAAGCTAATGCTATATTTGTTAAAGTAGAAGGATTATGAATAATTTCTTCAAAATACATAAATAAATAAATAAATAAATAAATAAATAAATAAATAAATAGTCTTAAAAATTTAGATTTTATGGCTAGCAAATTTAGCTTGCTTTTTTCAATCAAAACTAAAATACAAACCTTACTTAATATTAATTTAAAGTGAAAAATAAATAGATTTAGAAATGGTTAATTAATTAAAGACCTCATAGTCTTCCCACAATTCATTTATTTGATACGATAGAATCATTTTATAATGAGAGTTGTTTTATTTAAAAACCATAAATAGGCATTGAATAGAACATATTTCATGTTAAAAACCATATTTTGTTATCATTTGAATGAATTGCTTTAAAGATAAAAAGCATTTTTTACCTTTAGTCAGTGATGAAACAAATTAATTAATTAATACATTTTTCTATTTCTTTTAAATGAGTAATTTTAATTAGCTAAATAGCTAGCTAATTAATTACAGCAGAAGTTAATAACTTATAACTGTATGTAAATATGCACTTAGCCAAAAAATCAAGTACAAATGTCTAGCAGGCTTAATGGACTAGCCTTTGTCATTCTACCATATTACTAAGTTGCATTCTTATTTAATTTAGAAAAAACTTTTAAATATTTAATTGTTTAAAACAAATGACAGACAGACAGATTGTAAAATAGACAGAAACCAAATCTCTTAAAATGTTATAAATTTATTTTATTTCATATATAAAGGCTTTTTTGATCTCGAGTAGTCTACTGAGTCATTTACTAAAAACATATATTTTCTATAGCTATACTGATGATTAACATAAAAGTTTTATTTATGAGAATTATTTTAGAGATTGGAGGTAGTATTAGCCAAAGTAAAAGAATGAAAATTACAAAAAAGTAATTATACAAAATAAGCACTAAATCAGTGTAATTATCACAGTTTTATCCAAAAGACTGTAAATATAGGAATTAAATGATATAGATTTTAATAGGTTTACTCATGTATTGTTAATTTATTATAGCTAATTATTGCTTTAAAGATTCGTATAATAAATTAATAACAATTAATTAAAACAAAAATAACCTAAGCAAAATCAAATTAAAACAAACATTCACTCAAAAAAAACAAATAAAAATTCAAAAGACCATAATAATTTACTATTAATTAATTAACTCTTTAGTCATGGGCTGCTATAATTCACAAATGAAAAGTAAAAAGCTTAGTAACTCCTTTTTTAATATTAAAAGTGAAATGGGCGTACTTAGAATGTGCCTCTACCAAGTATGCGAATTGGAAATGCCATAGTGCTAATCTTTAGAATGTGACCTTCAATATATTATTAATAACTCATCTAAAGATCAACTTTAATTATACTAACTACTCATTTGCTATAAACAAAACTATGAAGATAGAATTTAAAAACTATCAAGACTAAGAAAACAAATATAAAATGAAGATCTCTCTATATGCTCAGAATACATCCTATGTGATGGTGCTGACGAAAATGAACATAGAAACTTTTCCTCTAATTAACCTACTAAATCAACATCTGCTCATTGAAAAATAACAAAATAAATAAAATCTTAAACTCAAATGATAATTAATTATTTTCCTCTAACTTCTTAGCATAAACAATCTAAAAATCTTATTCTCTATAATAAAATTATATTTATAATTTAAAAAATATATAATAAATCTATTAAAATGTAATAAATTTTATGTAAACATATGTCAAAAAGTGTTTTACTTTTAACTTTTTTCAATTTAATGCCTAATCTCACCTCAACATATTTTATCCTTGATTCAACTCTTTTTATAATTTGGCTCTTTCTATCTTAACTTTGTAATATAAAAAGTTGCTTTATTCTGATGAAATTAACCACAATCATATATCGATGAAATAATTGCTTGAATTAATTTATATATTTGCAAATAATTTGTTAGCAAATCAAATTATTTTTGCTAGTCTATCAAAGCTAATAATTTTTTGGCAGCACTTAAACAATATGAAGAAACAAAGTATCTTCCTTAAACCTATATAAATAGTTACAATAATATTTTTTATTAATTTGTATTGCCTAAAAATGTTTTTTTAAATATTTAATGATAAGAAATTCAAGCAAAGTTTTTTTAATTATCAATTTAACTTCATATTTTCTATGGAGAGATAAATACAATCATGTATTTGCAAATCAAAAATTTAAAAAGTAATGTCTCAAATATATGAATTTTGTGAATTAAAAATACTTCATCATAAAACATTGAAATAAACTAATATAAAATCTAAGTGCATGTCTTAAATCATACTACAAATTAATATTTATAGATTTTATTAAGTAGATTGTTCTTATCAAACTATTTTTACAAATATAAAATATCACCTTTCAAAAATACACTCATTTTGTTTTAAAAAATCTTATCTCCTTCAAGTTAGTATTAAGCGTATTCAAATTAAAATTTCAGAAGGTTTAGAGTTATATAAATTGATGGGGAAAAAATTTTACACATTAGATAAATTAATAAATTAAAAATTTAAATAAGAATTGAAATAGATGGATAGATATTTAGTGTCGAAATAGTAATTTAAAGTTCGATTAACATTCTTAAATAAGCAACAAAAATACATTTATTTAATTATAAAATTAATTTATTAATCAATGGTTAAAATGAATAAATGACATTCAACGAATGAATAAAACAATTTTATGATTTATGGATAAAGGTAATTACTATTTTTAATTTACAAAAAAGTTTTTTAAATTAAAGTGAAACATTAGAAAAATCTTTTAAAAATACAAATTTTGTTAAATTAATTCACATTTTGATCAAAAAAATGAAAGCAGTAATAAGTCGCAGAAATAACATTTCTCTAAATATATTTAAACTTTAAAGTAATTTATAAAAAAAAAGTTATTAAAAATTGCATTTTTAAAAAAAAAATCAAGGTTTTTTGATAAAATAATATATTTTATTGTCACAACTTTTGTATTTTGAATAATCTATTTTTTAAATTTCTATCAAGTAATTAATGTAAAAATCTCTATTAGAGTTTTGTTTAATAATAAGTAAGTATCAATTAATTGTCTAACAAATACTGGTTAAAAACTGATTTGTTATTGTTAGTAGACAAATGTTTAGAGTTAAATCATTTTTATAATATAATGAAGGAATATTAATTAGGATAAGAATAAGCCTTATTGAAACTATTTGATAAAAATCCTTTGAAATTATTTAACTTTAATTTGTAGATTTCCTTTTTCATTTTTGTTAAATTATTAAAAAATAATCCATTTTATTTGTTTAAAATAGAATAAAATGAAGTAATTATTATGTAATTCAACATTACAAGTTTAAGTTTTAAAGATCCTATTTTTAAATAAATCTATTTTATTGTTTTATTTTTTTTTACATCTTTTAATATTTTTTTAATGAATGTAGAGTTTTTTAAAATTATAAATAAATCTTGATTTTTATAAATAGCTAATTAACTAATTAAATAAAAATAAAGTTAAAGTAAAATAAAATATTTTCATTTTAGGTTTTTAAATCTAATTTAAATATTTTTATTATCAATCTTTTGAAATTAAAAATATCTTTGAAATTTAAATGAATTTTTATTTTAAAAATAAAATCTTTTAATTTTTAAACTTTAATTTATCGAATTAATTAAATGAAATGAAATCATATTATATTTTTTCAAAAATTTTGTTATTTATTAATATAATGAAGATTATTGATAGATAGATTCATTTTTAGCCTGAATCAAGCTTAGAAATCTTATTATATTTTATTTGAAACATTATTAATTTCTGATTCCCTTTATTTTTTGTAGATCTTTGTTAATAATCAATAATTAAGAGATTTTTAATACATAAACTTACATCAATTTTCATATCATTTTTAAAGAGGGTTAAAGAGACCAAATTCCAATCCTAATTTTTTTAAATAACAGCTTAATTTCAAGATAAATATTAAAAATCTAAAATAACGACTTTACTTGCAGTAGTCATATCGAAATATTTAGCAAAGATAAATGGGATTTATCATTCTACTGAACATCTAAATTATTTTAAGTATTTTTGCTTCAAGAGCATATGGAGGTAGAATCTTTGATTTTTTTTAGCGTAATCGTTTAAAATTATATTTTAAATTGATAAATGAAAAGGTACTGTTATTCCAGCATAGAATCCCATACTAACTACTATTTCTAACATGGGTTAGGTATCAGATTACACTTTTGTTATGAGTTTTTAAAGTGGATTACCTCTTGGAAATGTAATCTAAGTGGTTTTTCCAAATTCCTATGAAGATGAATTAGGTATTTCTTATCTTACAAGTACTGCTTGTACTCCTACTTGCACTCTTTCTTCAAGAACTGTTAGCTTTAAAATTTCGTAGTCTGTAGCTAAATACGATCCTAATAATCCTACTACTAATTGTAAGTTACCTTTAATAAATTAATTGTTAATAATCATAAAATGATATATTTATTCAATTAAAAATAAAACATAATTTACAATAATTTTATAAAAGAGATCAGCGTTAAGATTACTGGGGTTGCTAATCCATCTCAAAAAGGAGGAAGTGGTAATTTTATTGTTCGCTCTCTGATAGGATAAATGGTTTATGACGAAAACTTAGCCTTTGCGAGCATAGGGATAGGAGATAAAGTTTTAAACTTTCCATTTGCCAAAGTAACTATTGCTAATAATGGAGCAGGGGCTATTTCGCTTTACAGTTTTGAATTCAAAAGTAGCATATTTTTTCCTAAAGATGCATATATTTTAATTACATTAGATGCTTCAGCAAATTTTCCTTACAATCCTGCAAATACAAATATAGCTTGCTAACCATATAATGTGAATGGTTATTTAGTTGATGCCTCATTTGTATGTACAAGACTTAGCTCAAGTTAGATTTAAGTATCTGGATTTAATGGACCTGTATAAGCAGGTGCAGATATAGGTATTTCAATGACGTTATCTAATCCTCCTTTTTCTCAAACTACAGGAAATTTCACTATAGCATTATTTAGAGCCAAAACAACTTACATATATGCTTGGAGAAACGATGTTAGTGGAGTGTATATAGCACCCTCTCCATTAGTATCAACATCTATTACAACTAAAATTCCAAATGCAGTCATTAGTAAACAAAAAAGAATGGATTATATCATATCATTCGATCCATAAGCTGCTCTAACTGCAGGATATATTATAACTATCACTATTCCCTCCACGTTCACTATTTTACAAGGTAATTATTTATAATATAAAATTGAATTACGTTTTTGTTTTTAAAAACTCGTTAAATTTTTTTCTTGGCTTAAAATAAAGATTCAAATTATGATTTAGCTTACGTTGTTTCAGGATTACAAAATGCAAATAATCAAATTATAAATGTTTAGTTTATCAGTTCTAACTAAGTGCAAATCTCTAATTTTTAATCTGTAAGTGGAACAACACTCATTTAAGTTTTAGTAAGATTAAGAAATCCAGATATTTAGGGTGTTACAGGATAATTTAATGTCGGTATTTATCAAGGAACATAGCTAATGTATTCAGGAAATGTTGGATACATCACAGTTCTAAACATTTCTTCTCCAGATCCCTCTGGAGTCAAAATGACCTCTTATACTGCTGATGGGACACTTGATTCATTATAATTTATTGTTTTACCTACATAAGCTCAACCATTAAATGCCATCATATAAATTCTATTTCCTAGTGATTTTCAACTAAGCGTTTCTGCATCAAGTAAAATAATTGTTTTTAAAAAGATAATTTAGAAAATATACAAAATTGGATGTTTGAAGAAAATATTTCATTTTTATTCATTTCGGAGAACTTAGAAATATATAATTTAGTCTATTAAGTTTAAATTTTAGGAATATTTTTGGGAATTATTATTTTCATTAATGTTTTCTCATAAAAAATTGGATAATTTTATTAAAATTGATTTTAATTTATTAAAAATACTTTTAAAAAACATTTCACATTATTTAATTTTTTAGGTGATTGTGTAATAGAAGGGTATGATTCTTTTGGATGCTCAGTAATTGCTGGAAATCGTATTAAAATTATAAATAGCTCGGCAATACTACCAGGTTAATAATACTATATTCTAATTGTTAGTAAAATAAAAAAACCTACATGGAGTTATACAGCTTTAGTTGATCTTGTTTTTTTACAACCTGATGGACTTACTTTAATTGAAAGTTATTCAGATTATATTTTATTATAGCCTTAAAATATAGCATCTTCTGATGACACTAGTATGATGCTTGGAAGCTATTCATCATTTGATGTGCTAACTATCTTAAATGTAAGACTTACTTTACCAGTTACTTTACAAGGTGTTACAGATAACAGTTTTATTGAATATACTGTGCAAAGCAGTATCTTTTAAATGGATTTTGGAATGACTGGAACATCTGATTTTTAGTCTATACCATGCGCAGTAGCTACTGAATCTTAGCTTTAACCTGTAGCAAACTAATTTGCTTGTCGTATTAGAATTAATGGAGTTTAACCAGGAATTTACATAAGTGGATTTTCTTAGACTACTTAAGGGAGTTTAGCTTCAATTTTTATACCTAACATAGTTTTGCCTGCAAATTTAAATTCATTTGATTATACACTCTCTATAGGGAAGATAGTAAATAACGTTAAATATTATCTCTACTCAACTGTTTCTCAAACATTTACAATACCTTAAAATATAAATCCAATAAATATTTAGTCTAATACATATGTTAGTCCTACACCTTCTATTTAAATAGGCTAACCTTTCTCTCTTATTTATCCTACAACTCTTTCTTCAAGGATAGGAAGTTTACTCTATGTTATTTTACCCAGCTATGCTAATGGTTTTATCAGACAAGGAGCTGTAAACTCTTGTTAACCTAGCACTACAGTT
This sequence comes from Tetrahymena malaccensis 436, assembly GCA_000231845.2. Classification (NCBI taxonomy): domain Eukaryota; phylum Ciliophora; class Oligohymenophorea; order Hymenostomatida; family Tetrahymenidae; genus Tetrahymena; species Tetrahymena malaccensis. Next base: position 307,404 of record JH720051.1, on the reverse strand, counting down.
GTATCAGATTGTTATTACTTTCCGACTTTAGATCAAGCTATTATTTAGGTAATTCTTTAAAAATAAAAAATTAATTAAACTAATTTTTATGGAAAAAAAAGATACCTACACTAAGCACATAATGGTAGAATGGTTAGTTTCCTACTTTAGTATTAAATAATTTAGTTTATCCTTCTTACAGTGATCCTTAACTAAATTCTTTAAGGTGGTTTAAATATAGCTTTGATAACTCTGAATATGGCCTTTACTTAGATAATAATTTCCCTGTTGCCTAAGTAAGGTCTTTCTCCACCTATTCTGTTACACCATCTTAGTAAGGTGCTAATTATGTAGGAGTGGTCTACTCTTTTACATTTACCCCTCAGGATGCTATTCCAGCAGGAGGAATGATCTAGATAGTTTTCCCTACAATAGTAAGGATATTTTTTTATCTTTTAATATTAATTTTATAACTAATAACTATCTAGTATGGCATTTAGAACAGCAATCCCTTGCCTCAAGCATCATCATAGACTCTTATTGGAACATCAAGCTCAAGTTAAATATCTGTTTCATTCAATTAGAATATAATTAGTATTACAGATTTCGCAGCAGTAAGTGCTAATACGTTGATTGACATTACGATTAGTGGTATAAAGGTAACTATTTATTTCTCAATTAAGCTTTGCTAAAATAAAATAATAATATCATTATTAATTTTTTGTATAACAAAAACGTTAAAATGTGTTATATAAAAAAGAACCCTAACACTGAAGGTATCAATACAGGTAATTGGGTAATTTAGACATCTATAAATGGTTATTTTATTAATATTTCACCTCAATTTGGTGCATTCACAGTGACTGGTACATTCACTCCTAGCTATGTAAAATTCATATCGATAAGCAGCTATCCCACAAATGTAAACTTGATTGCTAATTACTACTTCAGCTTTTCATTTCCAAACTCATTAGCTATAGGAACTTAAATTTTGATTTAATTTCCTTCGTCTCAGTATGTTTAACTTCCATAAAATCCTAGCTGTATAATTACCTCAGGCTTATTAGGTTTTTAAAGTTGTACTTTACAGGGAACTACATTTGTGATAACCACAATAAGCAACTATTCTCCTGGTATCATAAATTTGGTAATTGAGAATATTCTTAATCCTAATGCTGACACAACTTAACCATTTTAAATAACTACTATTTATGATGGAACCATCATTAATCTTACAGACTCGAGTACTATAACAAATAGATACATTGACTTACAACCTGCTGGTAATCCAATAAATGTATAGAGTGTAGTCTTTAATCCGAGAAACTAAGCTGAAATTTCAACTTACACTTTTTCATTTATTACTACTTCTAGCTTAAGCTCAGCAAATGTAATTTATATCTAATTTCCTTCTGTATATGATAGAAATTTAGGAAATAACGTATATTGCTCTAGTTTAGGTTTAAACACCCAAATCAGCTGTTCGGTTAGCAATCGCATTGTAACAATCACAGGAATAGTCAGTTACATACCTTCAAGTAGCAATCCAATAGTAATCGAATTAATATAATATCAATTCAAAGGAAAAAAATTAAATTTTTATATGATAACTTAACAAAAGGTACTATCCATTTCGAACATAGTTAATCCTAATTAAGTTGTCAACTCAAACACTGGCTTCTTTACGTAAAAAAAATTTTTTTTTTTTATGAAGTCTAATTAATAATTAAATAAAATTAGAATTGCTACTGCCCTTAGCAACTCACAGCAATTTTTAGATTCCAATTCTACTGCCATAGTCCTTGAAATGCTACCTTCTCCTGGCTGGTCTATACTTTATAATTTAACAATTTCAAACACATACAGCAGGTAGTTAGCAAGTTATGCATTTAATCTCTAAACTTTCAAGTCCATTCCAAGTTAAAATAACTTAGGATCATTAATTATATAATTCCCAAGCTAGTATAACATACCTAACTCAAATAACTTAATTTGTGGTTCCAGTACTAGCAACTATGCTATTAACGGACTTTTGTGCAGTGTTTCAAATAATTAGGTCAGTGTAAAAGGAAATTAAAATAGCTATAATGGAAATATCTAGCTTACCTTGCAGTCAATAAAAAATCCAACTTTGTGTAAAATAGCTTTTTACTTGTAATTTTTATATTAAAATAATAACAATTTTCAAAGAAACGTCTGTAAGTGGTCTCCAAATTTTTATATATGATGGTTTCAATTTGTAGATACTTGAAAGAACATATTCTAATTTAGATCCAACATCTTCTTCGTTTGTATACAGTGGTCCATTGATCAGTGTTAATAATGGAAATCCAATCACTATAGATGGAGGTACAGTTAGCGATTATATACCAATAAGCCTAAGTTATCCATGTGCTCTGAATCTAACCATTTAAGCTATTTCAAAGGGATCACTCACTCTATTACCAAGCACAATATCACTTAACAGAGGAGAGTTATCGACAAATTTTAGAATATCAGTTCCTCAAAATCTAGACATAGGTACTTATACCATATAATGGTAAATTATTGGTGATCTATCAGTACCATATTACACTCCTATTTAGGACACTACAGTTAAAGTAGACAATACATAAAAAAAAATTAGAAAGTTAACACTTTTCCATTTTTAAAAAAGGTTACAGCTATAGGGAACAATCTAATCAGTATTAGTCCACTCAATCCTATTCCTTATATGGGAAATTCTCTTTTGACTACTATTTCAATTAAAAATCCTCCAGATACAGATATTACAATTTATTTAAAGTTTTCTAGTTTCTATGAAGGTGTTTATCTCTCATAAAATTCACTAGTATTCCCACAAGGAGTAACGTCTGGCTAGTTTTATGTTTACTCTAAACAAATAAACGATGAAAATTATGCTGATAGAGGAACTATTATTTTAACTTTGTCAGGAACTAATAAAGTAATTAATTAATCAATTTTATGTATATCTTTAAAAATTTTTTTTTAACTTTTAGAAAGTCTACTAATTATAAACGAATTTTTTAGATTTCACAGTTGTGACAAAAGATTATTAATTACCAAAAATAAAATCAATTTAAGTAGATCCAGCAACTCTTTCCTAAACTGTTGCAAATATTTCTATTCTAGTTTCTGAGATTTCGATTGTTTATTACATGATAGCTTTGGCTGGAACAGCATAGCCATCTTAAACAGAGCTCGTTAATGGAGGTCCACCATCACTACTTACAACTTAGTCTCTATATGGAAACTCTCAAACAGATATAAATACTCAAATAGCGCTTGTTCCTTACACTAACTTGATAGCTGGGAGCGATTATGTGTTCTATGCTATTGCATAAGATAGAGGATAGTACTTTAGCTCTATTTAGCAATTGAAGTTTTCGACATTACGTAAATACTTTCAATCAAATCAATTCACTTTCATTTATCTTGATCATTAATTAAGCTAAATACAGAACAGCATAATTCGTTCTAAGGTTTACACAAGCAAGCATGAATTAAGTTTAGCTATAAGTAGCTAGAAATACTCTTGCATTCATACTCTCAGTCTCATCAAATCAGTAAGATTTACATTAATTACTTTACTCATTTTACATATAAAAATTAAAAAAAAAGAATCCTTTCAACAACCACTGGGAATCGTCGTGCTTTATTAGAAAAAGAGAATGGAAACAAAGAAATTTTATTAAACTCAAATGAGTAGTCTATAAATTCAAATACTCAACAATAAAATAGAAATTTGTAAACTATTCTAGAGACAATGTATCTTGTCTCTGACTACACTAGTAGTAATTTTCCTGCTCCAGTTGATATTATTGCTTTGTTAAATGGTTCTAAAAAGTAATAACTCATTTCTACACTGGCAAATTACGATCCTACATGGACAGTTACTTATTAAGAATACCCAAAAGTAACTCCTACACTTGCAGCAGCTCCTACATTAGGCACCAAATAAACTTCTTCAATCAGCATTAAGTAAAATAAATATATTCACTAATATTTTTATTTAACTTATCTATAAATGCAAAGCTTTTAATCTGGTTCAAATCCTGTTTATGTATATTGTGTGCTTACACAACAAACTGATACCACTGACCCTACTCCAATTTAAGTTTATAGAGGTTTAAATAGTTTAAACTAATAGATGCCCTCGAATTCAACTTATATAAGTGCTTCTAGCACGAGTTCTTTTGTCATAACATCATTGAAACCGAGTACTACTTATAACGTTTTTGTTGTCGTTGGATCAGATTAACCAGGTTTCCCAGATTTATAAGACTAAAAATCTATGTATAAGCTTTCCTACACGACGGATGTTCAATAAACAGGTAGTTTTTTTTTATTATAATACTACAATTTTTATTAATTATTTTTTAAAAATTAGTTGTGAGTGTATAGTCCTACTTAAAAATATTAAGATTTTCATATATGACAATAATATTGATTTTTTATGCGATATTTTGAAAACTAAAATAAATAATATATTCTACATTAAATATTAAGAAATATTTGTTTCATTAAGTAAATAAAATTAATTAATATTTCATAGTTTTGTTTGTTTGATCAAAAATTCTGCAAACAGCTTTCTAGTTTCTAAGCTTTCAACTTCATGTCCCATTTCTTTTACTAAAACTACTTTATCAGAACCTTGAAATTTTTCATATGCTTTTTTCACTTCACCCCAAGGTCTTAAATTATCTTTTTGTCCATGAAGAACCAATGTGGGAATATTTCTTTACTTATCATACTTAGTTATTTCAAAATAATATCCAGCAAGACCTACAACACCTCCAACATCATGTTCAAGACCATAAGCTGTGTAAATACTCATACCACAACCCTAGCTGAAACCAGATATGAATATCTTCTTGTAATCTCCATTTAAAAGTTTTGCCTCGTATTCAATGATTGGTTTTAATTACTAAAAACTCTCTATTTATTAAAAAAAGTTATTTTATAACAGTATTTTTACTAATTTTTCTTACCCTAAATTTCCTAGCTTGAAAATGCTTCATCAAAGGGTCTTTCAAAGCTTCTCTCGTATGTTTTTATATCAAACCAAGATATCGCCTCAATATTTCTGGAAGTAACTTTTCTTACAGGAGCAATAGGAATAATAATTTTAAAATTTTTAGTGGCACTCTTAAGAGGTTCTGATAAAAAAGTTTGTAAAAATGTAACAGGGAAACAGTTGAGCCCATGAATGAAAATGAGAGCATATTCATATTTTCCGTCAAAAGGTAAAATGACAACTTCACCCTTTTCATTTATTTAAATTTTGTAATTTTGATAATTACTGTCCATTTAATTGAGATTTGATTTCTGATAATTGTTTTATTAATTTTACTTATTTTATTAAGATACTATTTATTTGTTAAAAAGCGATGTCGTAATATTTTTTTATTTTAATCAGAAACAAAAAATTTCTAGAAAAAGTTGCTTAATCATTTAAAAATTATTCCTTATGAAAGCGTAATAAATAAATATAAACAATCTTGATGGGTTTCTTTCATTTATGAAGTTATCAACTTGAAATTAATTTAATTGCAAATATCTTAAATTTCAAAAAAACTAAATTCTTAACTAATTCTAAAATCTATTTTTTTAAGAAAAAAAATATAATATGTAAATAAATTTTAAAGAAATACAATTAATTGATAAGTAAAATTAATTTATCTTTTTAACATGATAAACCCAGCTAAATTAAATTTTAATATTTTTTATAATTAGTTTAAAATATAAAAGAAAGCAAATATTATCAATTTACTTTATTATTTAAAATATATTATTATTATTATTTATTTTTTGATTTCTCTCTCTTTTTAAAATTAAAAAAATAATAAAATCTTTATTCAAAAGAATAATTTAGTGAATCTAAAAGAGTCCACAGTCATTTGAACATCTAAAAGAATTAAAAATACTATCATGATTCAAAATTAGTTTTTACTCAAGAAAAACGTTGGGTAAAATACAAAAACATTTTTTATTTAATAAAATAATTTTTTTTAGTTGCTTAAAAAATAAAAATAACTTCTTTTAGCATAATTTATTCATAATTTTATCATGCCTTTATAATTTTTAAAAATACTGATTAGATTTTCGTATTTTATCAAAGAATTGAAAATTTTAAACGTCTTTATTTATTTATTAATATTTATCTAAAATTTATTTCATATCTTGGTAATATATTTATATTATATTAATTTCATAAACTAATTTTTACTAACAGCAATAATTAATTTAGAAATAGGATAAAAATTATCCAAAAAGCCAAGTTTTTAATCAGTAAAACTATAGTTTTTAGCATAAGAGATTATATTATTAAAAATACATGAGTAATATACTTTTTTTAGTCCATTTGTGTTTTCAACTTATAATTGATCAAGCTTTATTATGAATAAAAGGCACCAATAAGTTAAATCCATAAGATTATATTGCAAAAAGATTTGGATTAAAATATGATCCTCCATAGATAAGTAAGTTTTGTAACTCTGATTTTTATATATTAGACTTTTATAAAATATTTAGTTTTGGAGTACCTTGTACCTTCCACTGGAAAACTTTATCACCACAAGATAAAGTTAGATTTTATGAGCTCAGATTCTAATGTAAGTGATGTTTTAGATATCATTTAAAAAAAGCATAATGCTTATTTTACAAATAATAAAATTACATCTCAACAAGTAGAAAGTAATGAATAAATATTAATTTAATCTTATTGATGCTATAATCATCAGCTTCTTATTTATAATTTAATATAAAAACTAGAACTGATTTATAAAATGAAGGAATACTTACCAAAAAAACCTATAAAATAAATAGAAAATAAAAACCAAATCAACAACTATAAAATTATAAATGAAAATAATAACTAGTATTTAGCATAATAGCCTTAAACTAGCTAAATTCCTAATAAGGGTAGCTAAAAGTAAAGTGAACAAATGACTTCAATACAATCTCTCTTGAAAGCATCCTAAAATGATAGTAAAAGCATATTTTAAAAACCAACCATTTCTTAAACGGCATCTCAAGTTTAGGATAATAAGCAAAACTCTTAATTTAGTATTATTTCTAAACAAGCTAAAGCAGATGAAAAAGGAGATATACTATAAAACAATAAAAACATAGCTAATAATGTATCTAAACCTGCAGCACCTGTGTAAGTTTAGCAAAAAAAAATGGAAAAGGAAGAATAAAATTAATATGATTTTAGTTTAAGTGATTATGATAGCACAGAAGAAAAAGTATCTGTACCAGTCAAACCTATTGTATAAAATGCTGTTTAGCTTAAATAATAATCAACTGGATTAGCAACTTAAGCAAATAATAACTCAAAGTAATAAGAGTAAAAGAATAATAGCACTAATGGTTAGAATAAAATTGAAACTAAGAAAAATGATTTTGGTTTTGATGACCTTTCTGATCTAGACGATGAAGAAGAAGAATCTAAGCCAGCTGTTACATAAGAATCCAAATAAATAACCAAATAAACTTAACTAACTTCTAAACCTTAGAAACAAGAAGAAAAAGATGAAGAAGAAGAAGAAATGTATGAGGAAATTTACGAAGAAGATTTTGAAAGCGCTTCAAACTCTACAACTAAAATTGACTATAATAATATGGATCTTAATAAATTATCAAAAGAGGAATTAGATAAACATAAAGCTATTATGGATAAAGACTTTAATAAAAATCAAAAGAAACCTGGAGACAAAGATTTTGTTTATGATAAAAGAGCGACTTTTGTATAAAATGAAGAAAATGAGTGGGATGAAGAGCTATGATTATCTTATTATTAATTAATAATTAATTATTTATTTTTGTAAACATTTTGTATATAAGAATTTATTTATATTTTTATTATTAAATATAAAAATTTGTAAAAGTAGTAAAGTTAAGAAGATAATATAGATAAATAATTAATTTGTGGGTGTAAATACTTCTTATTATTTAAATAAAAATAATAGTTGAAAGTTCTAAATAAAATTTTATTTTAACATTCTTGAATAAGATTTTGCAAATACATGTGATTTTTGTCAACTTGTTTATATCTTATGTAGACAAATTTAAAATACTTGTTAAATTATACAAAAAAAAAAATTAATGAATAGTTTACTATAAAAGTTAAAAATTTTATATTCGAGTTTTTAGAAATACAAATAAATCGATTTTTATATAAAATTAAAAAATAAGATTCATGAATAAGGTTACAGAAGCCTTCAATAATAGTAATATTTATCATGGCATTGTTAAGAATTTCGAGAAATTATTCAAAAATTATTTAATTTATGCGTTAAAACTCATATTAAAATTATGATTTCTCCTTTTAATACCTTCTCTTAAATAGTTTATCTGATATGATATTGCTTATTAAGTTAATAAAGTTTGCATTCAAGAATCTATGTTTAATCAATACGTTATACTAATAAAATTTCCCACAAGTTTATAAAATCAGGCAAATACTTTAATTTCGAAATTGAAAGTATTACAATTAGCCTGAATTAGAAGTAAATCCAAATTATATGTACATTCTTAAAATCAAATTATAAATATAATTTTATAAGCCCTGAGTTAACTAAGGCTTTATCTAAATTATTGAATCATTAAAATGTCTATAGCTATTATATTATTTATTATGGAATTAAGATTTAAATCAATTCGAGCTATTATACTTGCCATTATTTTAATTAGAATTATAAAAAGAAATAATTTTTGGATATTATCTATAAGTTAGGTTCATTATTGAGGCTATAAATTTTTTAAGTATATCAAAAAAATTAATAATTAATAGTAAGATTTAATAAAGAATTTAGACATTAAAAAACTTAATCATATAAATATTAAAATAATTAAACTCAAATGTTAGCAGTTTTGTATCTCTTCCTTATGCTGATTATGTCAATTAGGGTATCCTTTCAGCTAACTGTTTCATTCAATGAGTACACATTTATTTTGGCTATTTAATAAATTTAAAATAAAAAATAGATCTTCTTTGTTTAAAAAAATTTTTAATTGAACAAATTAATGTAATAATCTATTATCATTTTAAATTAGCATACAAACTATAGATTTAACTTGTAATGTACCTAATACTACATGCGCTGCATGCACAAGTGATGGATCATGCACTCATTGCTAACTTGGGTACTTTTTGTACTTAGCTCCTGTAACATTTAATCCAGCTTCTGGAGGAATAACAACAAATCAATATTATTGTGTATAATGGTAATTATGATGTATTTTAAAAAGAGTTTATAACATTATTATTAATTATTTTAAAGTCCATTTTACTAAATGCCTCTGTCTAATTTGATTAAATGTGCTGATTGTTTAGATAATCCAAATACATGGTATAATAATTATTACATATTAAAAAAGAGTAATAAAACCTACTTTTCTTAAAAATAAAAGGTAAAATAGTAGAGTTTGTACTTATGAGTATAAAATGAAAGATAATACAAAAAATCTATTAAATGTTTATTCAAAGCAGTTATCTAAACAACAATAGCTTTTCTTCATTAATTAAAATGGCAATTAATAATATTAAGTGAGTCAATGTATAGGATGTGGTTAATTTTGTGGAAGTAATACTTCTTTATATGGATGCAATAAATTAAAACAATAAAATCCTGATACTCTTTAAAATGCATTTACTTGCATGTTGGGTTATTATTTCTCTTCAAATAAATGTTAATAATGTTCTTCCGATCTCTCCTGCAATAGGTAAATAATAAAAATACAAACTACACACAACAAATTTAATTCAATTAATCAAATTTAAAAGATTTTTTAAAAACAAACTTATTTGTTTATTTAAAATAGATGCTAAAATAGCTAAAAATGTGACTAATGTGCTAGTGGCTATGCCTTATACAAAGACTATACATGCAAATAATGTAATTAAATTATTAATAGCGATACTGCATGCTCTACCTGTTATTTTGATGATACGAATGGGAATAATTATTCTGATAATCCAAATTAATATGCATCTAATTAAAATGTAGCCTTAACTATGAGATGCAAGGTTTGCTCTGTTTACACTTCTTAAACGTAAAATTATATCTTATTTTAAATTTATTTTATCTTTTCATTACCCTTAATCATATTTATTAAAACAGAATAGGAGGTTAAACTTAAACCATTCTTGATATAACCTAAATGGCTATTCCTTCCCTTGATTTGACTCAATGCTTAAAGTGCTCTACTTTAATATAGTTTTGTATAAAATGCGATTACTCTTAAAACTAATCTTAGTACATCCATAGCGAAGAACCTAAAGTAATCCCTGTTTCCTAACAAAATTAATTTTCTCTAAGATGCAGAAGATGTATGAATGGATATTATATCACTCCTTCTTTTAAATGTGCTCCTTTAGATCCTGTTGCTCATGCTAATTGCTTGGTGCCTACATAAGGAGATTACACAAGTTTAATATAAAATGTTAAATATCCTACATTAAACATAGAAATTTCAGGTGATTAAGTTTTATTTATTGATTAGCCTATAGTCAATCCGATTCCTGCTAACTATGTTGTATATTGTGCAGTATGTGCTCAAGGCTTCAAAGCTAACCCAGCTGTAAAACCTTATGTGTGCAATGTTCCTGTAGCTCCAAACGATGGCTGCTAAAATTATTCTAACAATAGCTGTGTTGCCTGTATAAATGGATATTATTTATCCTCAACATTACCCAGAACTTGCATTTCTACTAGTCCTCCTAATCCTCTTCCTAATCCAGGTACAATTTTTAAACAATATCTAAACTTCAACAAAATTTATTTTTTAAAGCTCCATCTTATTCAAATGTCAACGGCTGCTAATCTTATTACAATGATGGAAGTTAGTACAACTGCCTGACTTGCCAAGCAGATCCTTCAACTCAGACAGGAAATTACCCTGATTATCAATAAAGATCCTGTGAAAGTTGTGATTAAAATTGCTAGTTGTGCACTGAATTCAACACAAGATTCTTTTTTGATGAAGTAAAAATGCTCCTTTTTCCTACAATAGGAGAAGGTAAAACAATATTTTTAAAAACATTACCAAATTATTTATTAGATTAATAATAGTTCTATAAGCAAACTTTCAAGCTTCAGTCTACTACTTGGTGTAAAACATGTGGAGGAAGTGGTTAAATAAATCCTCTTACAGGTAAAAAATTTATATTAGCTCATAAATAAAGTTAAATTTTCAATAGGTTAATGTAATGGATGTTCTCAAACAACCTGTTTAATGGCACCTAACCCATCATGTTAATATGACTAATATGGTGCTTTTTGTTTGAAAACTAGTTTAGTAACATCTTTAAATTATAGAGGAAACTAACGCAGCGTTTCCTAATCACTTGATAGACTAGGGACAGTTTATGTAATATTAATTTTCCTATATAGATATCAATATTGAATAAAATACATGATAAAAATTAGTGTTCTGATTACTAAAATAGTTGTGTTTCAATGACAAGCAGTTAAAAATAAACTTTAAATCCCTTTTTAGCCCAAGGTAGTCATTATGTTGACAAAATTCTATGGACTAAAGCTAATTAGTGCTAAAGTGTGAATAATGTTGTTTATAATTCTCAAACTTAAAAGTGTTTAGTTTGTAATACACCAGGAGTTGTTTGTAGAAAGAAGTAATGTTTTTTTTATCAATTTATTCACTAATTGATTTATTCAATATAATTATTTAAATATAAATAAAAAATAAAATAGAGTTATTATTTAAACTTTCTTTGACACAATTGCAACAAGCTCAAACTTAAGCGATACTAGTAATTGGAGCTCATATTCATCTAATTTAGGATCTATACCTAATAATGTTGTAATTAATACTGATGTCTATTTATTGACTTAGCTACTCACAGAAGGAAATAGCAAAGAAATCAATTTAGGAAAGGCTTTAGGAGGTAGTTTCGATAATTTGTCATTAAATTATCTCAAATATTCTGATGAAGGTGTTGAAGAAATAGAATTTTAGTTTATTATAGTCAGCACAATGTCAGCAAATGCAGGAGTATTAAATCCAGTAAATTTAGGACTAACTTTGACTATCAGTCAAAATGCCTTTTAAATGATCCCCTCTCTATAAAAAGCAAAATTAACCATAACATCTATGTAATAAGGAAATTACAATTCTATTGGCGTTAACACTTTATAAATTTATCTGTAAGACTTCATAATAGCAGATTCCTTTACCTCAATTTAAATAAATAACATTAACTTATCTCCATAATCTGATTTAAATCCATTTTATGGAACAAATATATTTGGTATTTAGTTAACCAACACTCTCCTTCCAGTCACTGTGTCATTTAATAATTGTAAAATTTAAACTTAACAAACAATTTAATCACAATAAAGCTAGTTCATGTCTCAAGGAGTCAGTAGTTATTTTTTATTATCTGCTCCTAATTTGTAAGAATTAGATTTAAATAACTTTACCCTTTAATAGTTTTACTATCCGACGGGTATTAACTGGTACTATCCTGGAACACAAAATAATGCTGTTTTATTTAATATACAAAATTCAAACTTTTATCAACTGTCCTTTAGTTATGTAAACGTGTTTGCTGCAAATAATACTAATACTCAATTTACATTGAATAATGTTTATTTAAAGCAAATAACTTTAAGCTCAAGCAATTTTATTTGTGAATAATCAAATTTAACATCCTCCAATATTATTGTAAGATATTTAAAATTTAATTAAAAATATTTAATTTTGTCTTAAAAAAACTAATAGCTAAGTTTGTAATCCATAACATTTGAAAATATTTCAATGGTTGACTCTTTTATAATTAACATCATGAATGCTATTAGATTTATAGCTAATTAATGGACTATTAAAACTCCTTTTACAGTCACATCTTCGACAGAGATAACAGCAGCATTTTAGTCAAATTTAATTGTTTTAAATACATTCAGTGTGATAATTTAATAAGATAACTCTCAGAATCCTCCTCCATCTTATAAACTTACTTTAAATAAAGCCTCTTTGTTTAGAACTCCTCCTTACAGTTTAAATGTATTGTATAAGCAATAAATTAATCATATTTATTAATAGATGACCGTTGATGGGGTAATTAACTTTATTTACTTTATTTAAATCTTTTTCAAAATGTAAAAAAAAAAATTTTGCAGATTTATTTAAAAAATACCAAGATTAAAATTGATAATAAGTTGGATATTTTCAATCAAAAAAGAATAAAAACTGAATTAAACAAATGACATTTATTAAAAAAATAGGCATATTGCAACTTATCTTCAACAACAGATTAAATACAAGTAACTGATTGTATTTTTAGCTTAGCAGCTCCCTATAACAACTATGGCTATTTGTTAAATATCGTTTTAGACACAGTAACTATTTAAAATATAAAATCATCAAAGTCGCATGATAGCAATTTAACACAGATGGTGTCTATAAAAGATGTGGATTCTGTTTCAATATCTAATTTATTTTTCCTTTCAAACTATAATTTTGATGGAATGACAATTTACAATCCTAACAATTTAATCATCAACAACTTTATATGTGGAGAGAATAAAAACAAAAACTTTCAGACAGCACTAAGCTGGATAGATAATTTTGCTTAAGCCAATTTAGATACCTCTAATTTTATTTAAGGATTTTGTATGAATTTGTTTTACTGTCAAGAAAATATCATTCTTAAAAAGCTTTATCTTTAGAATTATGTAGGGCAAGATAAATCTCCTTTTTATATAAATTGTCCTTCTGAGATCAAGCTACCAAGTTAGTCTTATGCTCCAGTCAGCATTTAAGATTTCACAATCACAAATTCAATTATTCTCCTCACAAATCCTAATAATTAAGTTGCTCCAATTCAGTTCACTAGTGATTATTAATTTTATATTTAAGTTAGTAACATCTAAATTAATGGCTCTTATTTAATTCCTTTTACATCAATAATATCAATGACCTTTCCATCTGCTGCAGGCATTTATTTAAATTCTGTTTCTTCAACAATTTTAGTAGATGCATCTACCTTTTAGTAAACCACAAGTTATAAATCTTAAAACTGTGTTTATATCTTATGCTAAAACGTTACAATTTAAAACTCTTTATTCCAACTAGCCAATGCACCTGATACTGCTTAGTCTTCAGTTTCCTAAGGAGGTACTTTATACTTGAGTGCTTCATAGATTAATATATTAGATTGCAATTTCAGAAATATCTAAGCAAATCAAGGTAATCACTTTTTATTTTAGTATTTCAAAATTTATTTCTTATTTATAAATTAGGAGGTGCAATTTATATAAACGGTTTATCAGCAACAAACGCTTACATTCAAAACTCTATATTTACAACAATACAAACACCTTATTTATCTTCATCAGATGGATAGGGAGGTGCTATTTATGCTGATGCAAGATAAACTCAATTTAATTTAACAGTCGATACCTGCACTTTTTCAGGGATATTTGCAAGAACAATGGGTGGAGTTATTTACATGGAATCAGGATCAAGACTTTCTACAGTCATAGTTACCTCATCAACTTTATCCAACATATATGCTCCTTAAGGTTCTTTAATTTATTGGATAACAACAAACGCTGCTAGCACCGTTATTTTGAATAATAATAATTTTATTTGGGATGATCAAGGATTAATTGACTAGTAAATATGGAGCATCTACAATTACTATTAAAATTCTAAAGATTTCCTTCTAACCTAAGCATTGCAATAACATTCTTTCATTTACATGTAAAAAGGTTGCCTTACAATGAATTCAAACCTATTTTTTGGAATAAAATATTAAAGTTTAATGATTTTATCAGAAATAAATTAATTTAGTGATACTTCTTCGTAAATTAATGGCTATGAGATGATTACTTATCCATTAATCCTATTTGATACTCCATAATAAAGTATTTCATTCACTTAAACAACAATAATTGGAGTGTTACTTTGCCCATCAAATGTATGTGACTAATAAAAACTTCCTTTAATATCCTTAGTTTCTAACACTCCCACTGCTTTAATTTTAACATAAAACTCTGGAGCAGTAATAACTTATAATAACATCATGCTTTCTAATAATATCCTATAAACAAATTCAGGATTATTATCTTTTACTCTTATTGGTAAAGGCAGTTTATTAGTAAGCGGAGGCAATTTTATCAAAAATTATAGCAAATTTGGTGTTTTAAACATCCAAAAATAAAGTTCATCAAGTAGAAGGATGCTTTCTGCTATAACTAATCCAAGTGTTTAAATTATTGGGGCTTCTTTTATTAATAATTAAGGTATTAATGGAACAGCAATTAATACACTTAATTCTGATTTAAAAATATAAGCATGTACTTTTAGTGGTAACGTTGCTTAGAATTTAGGAGGAGCTATATTTTTTTTAGGGGATGTCAATGATTAAAGCTCTTAATTAATGTTTTATGGATCAAGTTTCATAAACAATGTAGCTAGAATTGGTGGTAAATATTGTTAATTTAATTTAAAATAATTATTTATACTATTTCAATCAAAAAGGTGCATATTACATGTAAGGAGTACCTATTTATGAAGATCCCAGCTCACCTATAGTTATGACTAATAATTAAGCTTTGATATATGGAAAAGATAACGCTGATTACCCAAGATCTATTTAACTAATTTATAATGGGTATATCCTCAAATATCAAAATAGCCTACAAACACCAGTAATCAACATAAGCAATTATGGTAGTGGACAAAATCCTGGCAGTATGGTAATACAACTTCTTGGAAGTGATGGCAAGATATTTTATGCAGAGAACACTTACTGCACTGTAGCTTTAAATTATGTAAGTTCAACTAAGCCTAGTACTGCATAACTTGTTGGGACAACAAGACCTATTTTTAGTGATGTGGTCAAAGGATTTAACATTACAGGAATAAATTTTATTTTAAAACCCCCTGATTCTCTAAAGTTATTGATAACTTGTGATGCAATTAAAAATCCATCTACTAGTTCCGGTTCTAGTTCATATGATACATCTTACTCGTTCCCATTGACTATAACAATGAGAGATTGTAATTTTAAATTTTTAGCATTTTTGTAATTTAATAAAATAAAATTATAACAAATAGGTGTTGTTGGAGAAATATATTAGGCATCTAGTGGTTAATGTTATGCATGTCCTGAAGGAAAGTATTCACTGATATACGGAGCTGAATCTTGTCTGACTTGTCCAAAAGTAGGTGTTGATAAATGTGAGGGCTACAACAATATGGTAATTTCAGCTGGTTATTGGAGAAAAAATACAAGTAGTGATATCATAGTTTAATGTTCTAATTTATAAAGCAATTGTGTAGGCGGAAGTACTAATTAGACATGTTATGAAGGGCATATTGGTAATATTTTATATTTATTATGTTTATATTTTAAGCAACTAAATTAGCTTATTTTAAATAAATTATCATCTTCTTTTAATATTCTAACTGATAAAGAATTTAATTACTTTTTACCTGAAAAAATATGAATGAATTTCAAAATACTGTGTATTTCTTCATATTTGAATTAATTATTCAAAAATTTGAGGAATATTTAAATTTTATTTAAAAATGTAAAATTAATTGAAGTTTTAATTATTTTGTAATATTAGAGGATTTATAATATATAAAATTTGAATGAATTTTATTTAAAAACAAAATATATCATTTTAGTTTTTTTATTTTTTTTTAATTTTTTTTTACTAAAATAAAAATTAGGAGCTCTCTGTGAGGAATGTGATATTGATGGCACTGTATGGGGAAAGAGATGGTCTCATTCTTCTGAATATACTTGTGGTTTGTGTACTGAGATATCTGGAAATGTTTTAAAGATTGTAGGTATTTCTTTATGGACGTTATTCAGTATTTACCTTTCAGTCTCTTCATCAAAAGAATTAGTAAAATATAACATTATGCGTAACATTTTCATTTTACTTGGAGCTATATCTGCTGGTAAATCAACTGAAAAGTCAAATTAAACAAGTGTTTTAATAAAAATTTTAACAAGCTATTTCTAAGTAAAAACAAATATTTTTAAATTAAGGAAATTAAATAAAAATTATTTAATTTATAACAGATTATTTCAGTATTATTCACTTTTAATTTGAGTACACCCGATATCTTCTCAAATATAAGCAATACAGTTGGAAATCCTTCGAAGCAAATGGGAATGTCTATGAATTGTTTCTTAATCACATTCTCTGGAAACATTCCAATAACATATTTTTCTTTGATTTGGATGCTTGTAAACCCTCTCCTCTATATTGGATTAATTGTTGCTATCTTTATAATTTATGCTACAGTTATGTTTTTCAAAAAAAAAATATAAGAAGCTCAAAAAAGCCTCAGTTATATTTGGTGTACTGGTATATTTTTATTCATTACATTTTAGCCTTCGATTGTGTCTGCTTACATTTCAACAGCTTCTTGTAGGACTATTGGGGATACAAATTATATAAAAGCAAACGTTTCTCTTGAGTGCTACTCTTAACAGCACATCAGTTATCTACTTCAGCTTATCTTACCAGTTTTAGCTCTTTGGGTCATTATAATTCCATTGCTTTTCTTCGCTAAATTATATTATAATCGCGAATCAGTAAAATTTATTTGAATTATTTAATTCATAAACTATTATTTTTGAGATAATTCATTAATCTAAAATCAATTATTTTTATTGATGATTCTATTTTTTTCATAATGATTAATATTTTAAATAAAAAGATCTACGTTAAATCAAGCTTAAAATATGCTTTCGGTTATCTTTACCAGGAGTACAATCCAAGAGCCTATTTATGGGAATTTGTTAAAATGTTTGAAAAAGTTATGATAATTATTTTTATAAACGTCTACGATAGTGATGTCAAAGTAAAAGGAGTTTTATCGTTTATGTGTATAATTATATACTTGATTTTGAGTTATACTTTTAAACCTTATCATGATATCGTCTTAAATCGCTTAGATCAATTAGCTAACGAAGTTTGCTCAATCAGTATAATTATTGGTGTTTTTATAAATAACAATAGCTATAATTATCTGGTGTACTTGGGATACATTTTATTAATAGGATTCAACTCGTATTTCTTAATTATTATTTTCAGAAATCTTTTTAAAGGATTTTCACAGATTATAGATAAGAAATTCTATGAAAATTTTGATAAAATAATAAAAAAATTATCTAGTTTCCCAAAGATATAGGCTTTTTTATAAAGAAAAGTAAATTTTTTTATTGATAATAGTAAATTTATATCTTGTGTTTTTACCAAAAAGATTAAAAAATATGTCAGCCCCTAGAGAGTTTAAGGATTATGGAAGATTGTTAACAAAAGGTTTAAAACATGGGTTAAAGAAAGAGAAGCTAACTTAAATGCATAGTTTATAGCTAATCACCATATGTATGTAAAAGGTCATCCTGAATCAAAGTTAATCATAGAAGGTTTACAGTAAAATTACAAATTTTATTACATTACTATTTTTTTTAATTTTTTACACATAAAAAAGTTCATAATCAAACATTTCTGCAGCTGAATAACCAAAATAAAAATATGACTCCCCAACTCCTCTACTTGTGGACTCTATAAGTATTTAATTTAATTAAATATTTTATTCTTTATCATTTTTATAAATTAATAAAGGAGCATAAAAAGTAATGTCCCCTCTATAAGTAATAATAAGAAGTAATCTATAATAATAAAGAAAACCAAGCACTTTTGAATAAATCTATGAAGCTGATGATTATAATTTAGGAAATGAACCTAAGCAACCAACATCACATTTAGAAGATAACCAATAAGAAGATAAATTAATAAAAAATGAATGAAAATAATTTACAAATCTAAATATAAATAACTTCTTCATAAAATTAACTATTCAATATTTTTTTAATTTCATCTAAAATTTATCTAAAATTTGTGATTACTTTTTGATATTTTAAAATTAATTTTTTATTTTTATTTAACTTTGCTTTCATTTTTATTTTTTAATCTATTCTATTTTTCTTGAAAATTTAATCATCTTTTTGCAATGATTTTTCTATTTCAAAATAATATTTTTACATTTCCTGAATTTAAATATGGCTAATGCAGGAATTAAAACACTGAGGAGTGAAATTAATTGTATTTTAATACTTAGAAAAGTTTATTTTATAAATAAGAAAATGAAAAAGTAAATAAAAATATAAGTTAATAAAGTTAAAAATTTTATTTTATTTTAATACAAGTAGAATATCAAATCTTTAAATCAAATTTTTATACGTTTTCATATTTATTTTGAGTATTTAATAAGAAAAAATTATTACTCAATATATAAAAAATCTATTCTAAAAGAAAATGTTCTATTATTTATTTAGAAATATAAATTTTAATTTTTGCAATAAATATTTAACTTATATAATTGTTAGTATGAATATAAAAAGTCTTTTTATTCAAATTATTTTTTTTAAGTCCTCATTTTTATAATTTAATATAACCAATGTCGGTCCTAGGATTCAACTCTTATTCTCCCTGAATATATATATATATATATATATATATATATATATACATTCAAAAATAAATATTTTATAAAATTTTTATTCTAGCTGGGTATTTATTTAATTATTGATTCTGTAAATTATATTAAATTAGGCTATATAAATGCTGCTCAGTTTAGATTTCTTTGTTTCGAATTCGATAATATTGCGCTGACTGTTCTTATTAATTAATAATTCTTAAAAACATATTTTTTATATGCATCGTTCGTTGTATAAAATTTGATTATACTTGCAAGAGAAAAAAGGAAAAGCTAAAAAGAATTTTAAACTATACAACTTAATTTTTTTTGTTAGATAATATAGTACATAAACGCTTAAAGTATTCATTAGTATGGAGAATTATAAAAAATATATAAACTATGGATTAAAGAAGGAAAAATTCAAAAATTTAATTTCTTGATATTTAAAATGCTGATATTTTAAGGATAATTATAATATTTAAATTTGATAATTCTAATATTAAAAAATATTTTAACTAGATATTTTATATTTTGTATTGAGAGAATTAAATAGAAATATGATTCTCCCACACCTTTGCTCTCAAGTACAACCAGTAAGCTTTTTAATTTTATGTGAAAGCTCTTTATCTTTTCATAAACTATTTACATAAATAAAAATTAATTATGTTTTTATATAATTTAATTTATTTTTTAAGATTAATAAGGTCTTTTAAAGGTTTAGCCTACTCTTCAATCTTCAAGTGAGAATAATGTATAAAAAAATAAATCAAAATGAGTAAATAGAGAAGTTTTGAAGAAATAGAAGATAGATAGATTCCTTATTTATTGTTGTTAACGTTATTCTGTTTTAATTTAAAAAAAATATATTTATTTTTTTTACATTTTAGAAATGGTTTTTAACAATTTTTAATTCAAGTGGAGTCAGTATTCATCGATATTTGATTACCTTAAAATCATGGCATATGTAGTATTTTTTTTTTTTTATAAATCTTAGAATTCACATTAAAATTTTTGCCTATCTCTTCTTATATCCTGTACCTATTTGAGGGTTATGTTAGCTCATTATCTTAATAGGCTTAAATTAATATTGATTAGTTTTTTATTTACATTTTAAAAATAGTTATGTAGGTAATTAAATTAATTAGCTTAAAAAAAATTAACCAAACTAACAAAAATTTATTTCGTTCTTAAAGTAAAACAGTAAAGTGAAAAAAAAACTTAGATTTTATTTAAAACTTTTTTTCAAGAATAAAAAAGACAAACCAGTCAGCTAACTTATAAAAAAAAGTTGCTTTTTTGATTATATAGCAAATTTTGTCTCTTCTAATTCCTGTTTGAACTATTATAATATGCGTTAGAAAAAACAATTAAGCCTATTTTAAATAAATAAGCAATATAAAACCTTTTATTTTATGATTGAAATAATTAAATTTCAACTATTTATATAAAAAACAGGATATATTTTTCTTCATTTTTGTTCAAATAAAAGTATTTAAGTTAAGATTGATTTGATTTTTTATAAACAATCAGTCTGAAGGGTTAAAAAAAATAAATATTTTTCTTTCAAGTTATTTGAAAAAAATTGAATATAAAAAATCAAATAATATATGCAATAAAAGCTCAATCTGTTAATATGCACTAAATAAATAAGCAAAAAATTCAAAAAAATCACATAAAAATTGCATAAAACTCGCAATTAAAACTGTTTTTAAGAATAGTTGATTCATGAAAAGCAATCATAAATGTAATAAACGATAAACGACAATTTTTTAAAAAAAATCGTTTAAGCGTTAAAAATTTATTAGCTTTATTTTATACTAAACCAATGTATCAACATAGCCAATACTTGGTGATTGGCTTAAGCGCTCTTCTATTAAAAAATAAATATTAAAAAAATAAAAATCACTAAAAATAATCAAAATTAACAATTAAAGAAATCAATAAGATTAGATCTAACAATTTTCAAGCTATAACTCGAAATTTAAACCCTTTCCTTAAATAACCAGATTTTAAATTTTTGAAATAGTTTTACAAATTATTTGTAATCATCTAGCTAATTAGAAAATATGAAATATATTTTCAGAAATATCTCCATCCTACTCTTCTTTTTTAAGTTATCGATAGCAGATTTTGTAGCTAGCTAGTAATACATTTGAAATTTTATATAATCTTAAATAACTAATCTATCAATATATAAATATCCATATATATTTTAAATAGGTTGTCTCAAATAACAGAGACTGCTTTTAGCTGCAACATTCAATATTGTACGGAGTGCCCAAATAATCCAGGAGGTACAGCATCATGTACTAGATGCTAGCTTGGGTATTTTTTATATCAAATACCTTAGTAATTTGACCCAGATTAAGGATACACTTCTGTTTAATACATTTGCGCATAATGGTAAATTAGAAATAACTGATAAATAAACAAACTATTTATAATATTTTATATGAAATACTAGCCCAAATTACTCTTAATCTACAATTTCCTATATTCCTTGCGGTGATTGTGTAGATAATCCTTCCTCATGGTAAGTTATTATTTAATATTAATATATTTAAATGTTATTTCTACTTAATAAATTTAATCAAAGGTAGGTAATAAATAAATAGCTATATTTAAATTCTTCTTTTATTTAAAGGGCTTAAACCAGATAATGCACATATTACTATACAATAAATGCAAATACAGGGGCTTTAAGAGATTTGACTTCAGAAGTTATCATGAAAGTACCTTAAGTTCCAACTTCGCTCTTTCTAGTATCTGTTTAATAATCAGGTTCATCTTATACTTCTACTGTACAAGAGTGTTTGGGTTGCCTTTCATTTTGTGGAAATAATCTTCTTTAGCAAGGTTGCAATTAGTTTAAATCTCCCTCAACTAATGATTTAATGCAAGCTGCTGTTATTTGTAGATATAGCTATTATTGGGACAAAAATAGTTGTAATAATTAGTGTAGTGCTGATTTAACATGCTAAAAGTAATAATTTATTTATTTATTGTATTCTAAAATTTACAAAAAATATTTACTATTAAAGTAAAAATATAAAAATCTGAAATTTAATCTCCTCATCTTTAATGTACGAAAAAGCTATTCTTCTAATTTATATAAAAAATTTTTTAATTTGTTTAAAATATTAATAACTATCTTTATTCAAAATAAAATTAACTTCCCACAAGTACTGCGATATTATAATAAAAAACAATAAATTAAAGATCCCTTATTTTTTTAAATTTCCTTTTAAGAATTCAATTAATTTTTTTTTATCCGACAAAAACTTCCCCAAGATTATTTAAATTACATTATATAATTAAATAAATAGATGCAAGAAAGTTAACAACTAGCCTATTTGTATGGTCTGTATAGATGGTTACACAATTAATTAAAATGGAATTTGCGTCTAATGTTCAAGTGTTATACCAAATTGTTAGTAATGCTATTATGGAGATGATTCAGGTAGAAACTATTCTCAAGATCCTTCAAATTTTGTAGGATAGTCATTACCTGCTAATACATACCTTAGATGTTCAAAATGTGCATAAACACAAAGCAATCAGTATTTATTAGTATTACTATTATTTATTATTTAAAATAATTAATTAATTAAAAAGAGCTGGAGGCTCCACTGTTACAACAGTATTAATAAATGTTCAAATGATACCGTCTCTAGATTTAAAGCAATGTCTCAGCTGTCCTAATAATTGCTTAAGGTGTGATTATAGCACAACATAAAACGGTTAAGATATTCATTCTTTAAACCCAAGAATAATTCCTACAAATCAGCAAGGCTCTTATAATAAGAGATGTAGAGTATGCGCAAGTGGTTATGTTTTAAATCCTAATGGTAATTGCGAAGTTTGCAGTATTTAAAATTGCTAGAAATGCGCTTATGGCACAAATGGGAATCCTGAAACATATTATACTCTAAATGTAAACAATTTTAGCATACAAGATTCTACAATTCTTCCTCAAAATAACTACAATGGAAATACTGTATTTTGCGCTGTTTGTAACAAAGGATATAACAGAAAAAGTGATGGAACATGTAAAATTTATTCTTTTTGTTTATCTTTGGTATGAAAATATGTTATTTAATAACATTTTTTATTAACAGGTGATCAAAATGTTCCTAGTTCATGCATTTCATCAGTAAAAGGATAATGTTTAATTTGCAATGATGGTTATGTTTCAAATAATGGTAATTGTAACAGCTATAGTGGATCTACATGTAAATTTTCTTTTAAAATTTGCAATTCTTTTAATTAATATTTCATAATATATATATAGTCTCAAACTGTGGTTAATATTATACTGCCACGAGTGGGCAATAGACAATTACTTATTGCTTAAGTTGTGATAAATATGGAGGATAAAACACAGTTTCTTCAGGATATCCGAACTATAATACAAATTCATGCTCAAATTGTGATAGTACTGGTGTATGTTCATAGTGCACTTAATGGAATTGGAGATTCAATTTAATTGATTACTTTGAATTTGCTCGCCCATATTTAACTAGCAGTACCCATAATTTTTCCAACTACTTCAAATAATAATTTTTTTTACTTTCAAAAGATTAATTTAGTTCTTACGAATAAACTTTATAGCTTCAAGAAACACCATGGTGCTTAAATTGTAATTCACCAAATATATAAGATCCATGGACAGGTATTTATTTGATGGATTAATTATTTATTTAATTTTTAAAAATTTATATTTTTAAAAAATAAATAAGGATATTGCTATGGTTGTTTATCATCTTGTGACGGTTGTAGCCCTAAATTTGGTTTACCAAACTGCTATAAATGTAATTTAAGTTCTGTATAAATTACAAGTGGACTTACTGTGAAAAGATCATAAAACTTATCTAAAATAGGTTGCACTTTGGTATTAATAGAATTAAATTTAAAAAACTTGTAATTAAAATAAATCGTTAATATTTAGTGCTCAGATTATGAATAGAATTGCATGGAAATAAGCAGTTCAGAATAATAGCAAAAAAATCCATACTACACTAATTCAGCTTAGTTTGGCAATATAGTTAGGTGGACAAAAGCAAATTAGTGTAGAACTATTACCAATGATGTCGGATCCACAGTGACATATTACGCAAATAGATATATGTTTTTCAATTCTTACAACCAAAAATGTTAAGTTTGCTAAACATCTGCAGGATGCAAGAAATAGTAAAATTTAATGATTATATTTCTTTTTAGTAATATTTATCAATTAAACAAGCAATCTAAGATTGAAAAGTTTATGAAAGTAAACATTTTCTTTTTTAACAAAAACCATAATAGAATAAGAGCGCAATATTAAATTTATTTTTCCTTTCTAAAATCATTATGATTTATGAAACCTTAGCATTAAATCTTGAATTAATTTTATGCTAACTTTTAATATGATTTTTATAATATTTTTATGGTAAAATAGAGTTATTATCCCTTACTATTTTGACACCACAATTAACTAAAACTAAGATATATCTACATATAATCCTAATACCAAATTTACAGGATATTATGCTTATTCACTCCCTTACCTATCTTCTCAAGAAATGACTCATCTTGATCTAAATCTAAGGGAAGCATTACAATTTAGTCAGAATTTCGTAAAGTTTGCATAAGAAGGTGTTGAGTAAATAGTGTTCCAAATTATATTTGTAGGTAATAGTCTTGATGCCACATATTTAACCAGCGCAGCTTTAGATTTTAATTTATAAATTATATCTGAAGCATTTTCGATGATTCCAACTCTTATCGATCTAAAAGCAAGCGTTAACACAATGTTATCAGGAAATTTTAACTCAATAGGATCTAAAAAAATGAAAATCTACATTAAAGATTCCCTTATTTTTAATTCTTTTTCAACAGTAGAATTCAATAACGTTGAATTCTATCCAATTTAGAATTCTGATCCTAACGCTCTAAAAAATCCATTTTTTATTTAGCTGACAAACGTATTGAAAACTTCTTCTGTTATTTTTAATAATTGTGTTATAGGAAACACAAACTCAATTAACGCCTAATTAGGGGACTATACAGACAAAGGGACAAGTTAATACTTTAGCTTAATTGCACCCAACATGATCTCCCTCAATTTAAATAATTTTGTCCTCAACCAGATTTATTATCCTCCTAAAATAAACTTTTATGATCCAGGGACAGCTAATTTAGCCACTACTTTCACTTTAAACACTGTCTAATTCACAGGATTATCTTTCCAGTATATTGCAGTGTTTAGTATGAATAACACTAACTCTCAAATATCTTTTACTTCAGTTTAAGTATCAGGTACAAGTTTTGATAATTCATACTTAATTTATGAATTAGAAGGATTGAAGGAATCTTTCTTAAGAGTAAATTGAATTATTTATTTTGATACATTCTCGCTTTAAAAAATTCATATTTTAATAAAAAGTTTGATTTAAATCAGATTACATTTTCTAATTTGAATATGGTAGATTCATTTTTAGTTTACGTAATGAACGCAGTAAGATTCAAAGCCTCTTAATGGACCTTTTAAGGACCGTTTACAGCGCTTTCAAGTACAAAAATAACATCCTTGATTTGCACTAACCTTATCTCAATTTCAGGAGTTACTGTTACTTCGTCCTAATAAAATCGTTTCTACTTAAATACAGTTACCATGTTTTCTACACCTTCATATTCTTTACTAGTATAAAATTAATTGTAGATAAACCATAGATACACAACTGTTACAATCGATTCTGTAAGTTTAATTTACTTTTAAGACATACATTTAATTCGTTAAAATATAATAGGCTAAATGCAATTTAGCAGCTAATACTAATTCTCTGAGTGTTTATTCTTGCTTTTTTGATTTGAATACTCCTTACAATCCTAAAAGTTATATGCTAAATGCATTACTGAGTTCAGTGACTATTCAGAATACATTTACAGACTAAACTTAACTTTAATTGCTATGGAAACTTATAAATATTAATACTGTTAACAGTTTACAATTTACAAATATTAATATTTTAAGGAATTAGAAGTTTTAAGGCATTTATGTTTACAACCCTGTTACTTTGTCTATCACTAATTTCAAATGTGGAGATCCGGATACCACTGTTTATAGCTAAAATATTCCATTCTAGGGCTTAACAAGTTAATTAGATTAATCAAAATTACATGGATTTTGTTTAAACGCCGTATTCTGCTAAAGCTCATTTAGTGCTGATACCGTAATATTGTAAAATTATTCAGGCCTAGACTAATCTGCATTTTAAATAATTTGCACTGAGGATATCCTAAAATAGTCAAACATAAATGCACAAATACCTGTTACTATTAATAATTTTTCTGTTAGTAACTCTGTCATTTTCCAAGATTTATCATATTTATAGGTATCACCTCTTCAAATAGTCAATAAGTATTCCATTTTTAACATTTAAATAAGTAATACTGCAGTTAGTGTTTCATAACTTTCACCATTAAACTAATTAACTTTAACAACTTACTCTTCGAGTACTGTTCTGCTAGTTGATTCTATTGAGTCCTATCTGACTGTAACAAATTCTAAGATTTTTGATACTACATGTTTGTTTTCGTAGAATGCTTTTGCTTTGACTGTCAATTTTTTAACTGTACAAAATGTGCTGTTTAGAAACGGTAACAAATAATAGTAAGCAAATTTAGTATCAACTTCAGGAGGATTCGTAAATGCTAGAGCTGGCACAATGAATTTTATCGATGTAAATTTCTAGACTAGTGTTGCAAACTTTGGTAATTATTTGATTTTTAATTTAGATATATTTTTTATTTATTTAAAAAGAATTTGTGATAAAAGCTCTTGGTCTAATTCTTTAATAAATTAATATACTCTTTCATATATATAAGAGAAAAATTTCATAAAAATTCTTTTAAATTGATAGAATCAATTACCATTTTTTAAATTAAAAAAACATTGGTTTTAAATGAAACAAATAAATAAAATTAGGAGGAGCACTTTATTTGATAACAGTATCTCCAGGCATAATAAATATTAGTGGAAGCTCTAAATTTTATTAAACAATAACAACTACTAACTCTTTAACTGATGGATCTGGAGGAGCAATTTATGTAGATTGCACCTAATCACCACTAACTATGGTTATTGATGGAGTTACTTTTGAAGATGTTCAAGCAAGAACAGTTGGAGCACTATTGTATCTTAGCTCAGGACCTTTACCAGCAGATGTTACTATTAAGAATAGTTTGATTTTAAATGTTTATGCACCTCAAGGATCTATTATTTATAGTTAATAAATAAACAGTAATTCTAAAGTTACTTTAACAAACAATATAATTTAATGGGATGACTAGACTTCGGTTTATAATTATTTAACCAGCACTCTTGTTCCTACTAATTCTGTTCCAGATCCACTTTTATTCTCTGCACTAAGTCAACATTCACAAATATGGATTTCTAAAGGTAATTTAATCACTTAGAATAATATCTTCTCTGGCTTAAGATATCAGACACTATTTTATCTTTACTAACTCAGCTCTTGGTAAGAAACTGGGAGTATAATTAATGGATATTATATGTCCACTTATCCCTTAATTTATACCTATAAATGTACTAGCATATCTTTTACAAATACAATTATTTCCAATGTATCGCCATATTCCCATAGCACTGGCATTTTATTTTTTACTTATGTTGAAAACACTTAGAATTCTGTTGTACTTCACAACTAAGATATTGATATTACATACACAGGAGTTACATATATATCAAACAGATCATATACAAAATATGGCTTTGCATAATTCTAACAATGGAGTGGTTTCTTAAAAATAGCCTCAAGCACTTTCAATTATAATACAGGATAAAATGGTGCCTTATTTCTTTCTTAAAGTAGCACAACTTTAACTTAAAGCAGACTCTTGTAAAATGATGATTAAGAAATTTAAATTTTTTGCTCAAACAGTACATCAGTAGAAGATAATAAGGCTCTATTTTCCTAGAGAATTTTGTCATCAAATGCATAAACAGCCCTCATTTAGGCCTGTAATTTTAATGGAAATTATGCAGTTTAAGGTGCTGCTTTAAATTTGTATTTTACTACTGTACAAATAAGCAATACTTAATTTTAGAATAACTATGCTACTAGTGTTGGAGGAGCAATCTATTCCTATTAATTATCAACTTCTACAAACACCATAACTTTTACAGGAAACACATTCACAAATAACCAAGCTGGATAAGGAGGTAAAAATATTAAATATAATTCAAATAATTTTTTTTATATAATATTAATATTACTCTATAATATTTATACAAATATCATAATTAATAGGAGCTTATCTTATTGAAGGAATAAGCCCTACATTAAGTTCTATTACACCTAATACTTTTTCATAGAATACTGCTACATTTTATGGAAATAATTAAGTATAATCTCCAGTTTCTATGAGATTAATTTATAATGGAAAAGTATATAATTATGCATAGGGCTCATCTACAATCCCAACAATTAATTATTATGGTAGTGGCCAGACTCCAGGAGCAATGATTATACAGCTAATTGGCTCTGACGGTACTGTTTTAAGATAATAAACTGATACTATCACAGTTGCTTTAAATTTTGCTTCAGGAGATTATATAGATAGTACTGTTTAGTTAGTAGGTAATAAAGTATTTAGTTATAATGAAGGTGTTGCAGGGTATAACATCACTAGCTTGATATTTATTGCTAAACCTCCTAATTAATTAAAAGTTAAATTTTCTTCCCCAGCTGTAATAATACCGATATTAGACAATACAGGTACGATTACCGGATACGACACAAGTTATGTTTTCCCTCTAATTATCAATATGAGAAGCTGTAAATTAAAAAGTGATTATTAAAAATTTTAATATTTATTATTAATAAAGGTACTTATGGAGAAATTTATGAAGCTACTACAGGATAATGCTATGCATGTCCTAGCACAAAATACTCACTTGTTTTGGGAGCTGAGTAATGTTTATCATGCCCTAAAGTAGGAGTAGATAATTGTCCAGGATATAATATTATGAATATATCTGCTGGCTATTGGAGAAAAAATACTTCTTCTGATTTAATAGAATCTTGCTCGAATGCTGCATCAAATTGTGTTGGAGGCTAAGGATCTCAACTTTGTTATACTGGCCATATTGGTAATTAACTAATTTCACATTAAATTAAAAAAAAGACAATATTTTTAATCATAAAATTCTAAAGGTGCTCTTTGTGAAGAATGTGATCTTTATGGAAAATATTGGGGAGAAGCTTATGCTCTAAGCGGAAGCTTTTCTTGTGGTAAGTGCTCTGAGGTATCTGGAAATGTATAAAAAGTAGTTTTAATTATGATTTGGACTCTAATTTCAACTCTTTTATCAGTCAAATCAACTATCGAATAAGTCTAACAATATATCTAGACCTAAATTTTAATTGTTTCAGGTTTTATTCTTGGTGGAAAATCTAGTAATGCTAAAAATCAAGCAGGAGTTTTAATAAAAATTTTAACTAGTTATTTTTAGGTAAAGATTTTACTATTTTTAATTGTTTTCTTAATTTTTTTTTTTCATTTTATTTTTAGGTTATTTCTGTTATATTCACATTTAACCTCTCGACCCCAAGTTTCTTTTCTACTGTAAGTACAACAGTAGGCAATCCATCACAGTAAATGAGTGTCTCAATGGATTGCTTTTTCTTGTAGATGTCTAATATGCCTGTAATATATTTCAGATTAGTTTGGTAACTGATAAATCCTATGATATTTGTTGTAGTTTCGGTAATTATTTACATTGTTGGTGTTATTTTGAAGAAAGTGAGAAAAAACTCAGGATACATTTGGTGTACATTCATTTTTCTATTTATTACTTTATAACCTTCTGTTATACTTGCATTTATATCTACTGCTTCTTGCAGAACTATTGCTAAAGTAGAATATATTAAGGCTAATGTAGCTTATGAATGCTATACATCAGAACATATTTATTATCTAGTTACCCTAGTTATTCCCTGGCTACTAATTTGGGCTTTGGTGATACCAATAATATTTTTCTAAAAACTGTATTCAAGCAGAGATAAAGTATGCTTTTTTAACCTTTAAAATTTTAATTTAAATTTATTGAATTTTTTAAAGATATATAGCAACATATGGATAAGATACAGATATGGTTATCTTTACATGGAATATCATCCTAGAGCTTATTTTTGGGAGTTTGTAAAAATGTTTGAAAAAATCACTCTCACTATTATAGTGAATGTGTATGGCGATGATACAAAAGTAAAAGGTGTCCTCTGCTTTTTAACAGTAGTTATTTACTTGATATTCTCTTATATTTTTAAGCCTTACAAAGAAAATGAATAAAATCGTCTAGACTAAAGAGGAAATGAGGCAGCTGCATTAAGCATGATAATGGGTGTATTCATATACTAAAATTCTTATAACTATTTGATTATAATAGGCTATCTTGTCCTTGGATTTGTTAATATAGTTTTTGTGTTAGATATTGTAAGGGGATTACTAAGGGGATACACTAAAAAAGTAGATGAAGTTATCAATAAATAATTTGATAAAATAGCAAAAATTCTTTCAAAATATCCTTTGCTTGCTAAATTTTTAGAAAAGAAAGTAAAATTAAAATCTTTTATCAAAAAAGCTGTATTTAAATAAATATAAATTTTAGAAACAATCATTTGTACCTATTGAAAGAGTAACTTACTTATGGAGAAGAACCAGCTTGTTTGTTCATAAATGGTTTAAGTTAAGAAAAGAAGATCCTGAATTGAAACTAGTTAGTGTCCGTCTCGATGAATAATTAAAACCTATGAGACCAATCGAAAACGAAGAAGAAAGACCTATTAATTAAGAATTAAGCAATGAGAAAATAAATTTGTAATTTTTAAATAAATTAATTCCTTCAATCACATATTTAAATATTTTCTAAATTAATAGGAAACAATAAAGCAATGATTAACAAGATGCAAGGGCAGCCAAAAGTAAAATAATTTTATTCAATAAAATAAATAATTATAAATAACAATTCAATTTATTGTAGTATAAGAAACGACAACATACCAATCAAGTGAAATATCACGCTCTCCTCCATTAAGTATTTAAATTAAATTTAAACACATTTTTTAATTAAATTTTAAAAAATAGACGCTGCGTATCCTATACTGAATCCAAATATAGTCAAGATCAAATAGCAATAGACTCAAAATTCTCCATAGATGAACTCTAATTTTGATAGTATTTAAGAAGAAATTATTAATCTAGATAACTAAGAAGCTTTAAGTTAATAAGATAAGTATCCTTTAAACAAAAATGCTGCTGAATTTACACCTGGTAGAAAAAGAAATGCTTAGGGAAATGATGATTCTCCTTTCGGAGCAAGAAATACAGTAGGATCATTTAAAGATACTCTTAATAATAACAATAATAATAACAGAAGAAAGTAAAAAGCGATGGTAGAGTTGGGTAAAGATGTTGATGAAGAATAAAAAGATGATTTCGATTTATGATATGCATACATTATCATGAAGAATTACATACATATTTCAATCTTTCATTTATTACTTTTTATTTCTTCTCAAAATAAAATTATAGATAATAATTAATTTTGTTTAGCAAACTATTTATTATTCTAATAATATTTTATTATTATTTTATGTTTATTTTTTTAGTTTCATTATTTTTTTTATAACTTCAATAAAGAACTTTATAAACATAATATACAAAATAACTTTAATTTAATATTTTTAAAATTAAATTAGTTATCTAAATTTTTCGTTTTTTTTAATAATTTTAAATTTCACCATTTATGATAAAGTATTTATGTATAAATTGCAAAAGCTAGATAATGTTTATTTTAAAAAAATCATATGAGGACTTGACTTATCATTTTTAATCTTCTAAAAAATTAAATTTTAAGCTAACTACTAAATGCTTAAAAACCTAAAAAAAAAATTTAGCATAAAGAATAAATAATTTTAAATAATATTTGAAGTTTTTTATTTAAAGTTTAATTAAAAAGAATAATTTTTGGGACAGATATCGAATATCATTTCTATTTTCTTTCTTTTAATTAAATCAAACTTAATTTAAATTATGATAATATCTCATCTTTTTTTTGAATATTAAAAATAAAACTAAATAAAAAGTTTTTAACTGTTAATTAATTAATTAATATCCACCACCCATGATTTAAATATATCTAAACGAATACTTTTCAAAAAAGTTGTTATAATTAATATTAATTAATAAGCGCAATATAGTTAAAAGCACTCAAGATAGAAAATTATTTAGTTAGTCATTTATAAAAAAGAATATTGAATTTATGAGTAGACTTTAAGAAAAGAATTTTAAAATTATAGTAGCCATTAAAAACTTGTCAGATTTCGTAAATTCATATATATTTCTTCTTTATTACTCTTATATGTTTTCTCAAGCAGCCAATCAAAACTAGCAAATGCCAATATATTTAACAAACATACAATTTTTAAATACTTAGGCCTTAACGGAAAAAATAGAATGTGTTATCACTTTAGATAAATAAGAGTAAATAGTTGTCTATCCTTTCTCTCAAGCAATCTTTTTTAACACAGATCATTTAGAGAGAACAACTCCATTTTAATTGCAATTTAGAACTTAGAAAGAACTTCTGCCATTTGGGAGTCTTCCTATTTTAATCCCTCAGAATGTAAATGAAAAAGATGAAATAGAGATAGTTAAGCAATTCCAGTTTGGTCTACCTACTTCTGATTAAAATTTGAAGGGTTCTTATTATATAATAATTCTTAACAAATAAGTTTTTATGGATAAAAATAGTGGAAAACAGTCTTCAAGCTTGAAAGTACTTTATCGTTTTAGTTTATATTGATTGCTTATAATTTTTTTATAGGATTAGGTTGATGAGAGGCTTACTACTTTCGGTAATTAAGGAAAAGAAAAAGATGAAGGAAAGCTTAAATCTTAATTAGCCAACAGCTCTTCTCAAGCTCTTTAAGGACCTGCTAATAAATAAAGAATCGAGAAGAGTCCTTCCAATAAACGTTACTTATAATCTTTGAAAAGCAAATCAAATGTGAATTCAGCAGCTTCTACCACTTCTTCTTATCTTAAACCAAGTGCTGCAAATAATAGCAATGAAGCAAACACTTAACCTTCAAGTTAATATAATAGCAATACAAATTCAAGTCATAAAAGAAATTCAAGTGCCTCTGGTATTAATATGACACCATAAAAAACAAGTGTTACATAAACATATTTAGTTTAAAATTCCTACCTTCCTACTAGAAGTACCTCTAACTCAAGATAAAATCCTAGTTCTTCTTCTTCAGCATAGAAAACAAGTCTATCTAATAGTTAAAACATCGGAGTAGCCACGACAGCTCCTTCGAATGTATAGAATACTTAAGCTGGTTAGAATAGTGAGATTTTAGCAAAAGACCAAAGAAGATAAAGCAAGGAAGTATCTTCTATTTAATAAGCTGAATAAGAATTATAAATTTAAGAGAAAGTAAATCACCCAGTAAAGTAGCATGGAGCATCTGAAGGAGCTAAATCTGCAACAAACTTTAGAAATGATAATAAAATGGAAAGATATGAAAAAATATTCAAGTATTCTCCTCCAAAAAACCATTCTCCTTATAGATCAATATTGAAAAAAGATACAGCAAATGTTTCACCTATTGGAAGTGCTACTAAAGAATAACATCAATAATAAATTACAAGCTCAAACTAGCAATCTCATCATTAATTGTAATAAAATTAAATCCCTAGCTCAAATAATTAAAGTGCTTAAAAAAGTGGTATCTTAAACAGTGCTACAAAACCTGCTAACAGTAATAGCGCTGAAAGACAGGCTGATTATTATACAAATAACATTCATACAGCAAGTGGTATAAAATCTTAGAAAAATAGTGAGAAAAAGCCTTCTTAGTAAGATTAATAAGGTAACAGTGAGAGTAGAGCAAATCACCTCTAAAATAGTGACAATCGTAGAAATCAATTTGGGGGAAGTGACACTAAATCTCATCTAAATAACATGTACCAAAGCAACAGCCTTTAAAATACAAGATATCCAGCTACTTCTGATTTTGATTCTTAGATTAACAGAGATAAGAAGCTCTACACTTAATCTCCAATAGAATTACCTGACAGCCCCTTAAAGAAAAGGATTTAATCTACCTCTCCACTTCGCTTGAGCAGCTATTAACCAGAAAAAATGTCACCTGCTAGGTAGATAAATTAAATTTTTTCTTTTATTTACCCTAAAATAATATTTTCTGTTTTATCATTCATTCATACATAATTCTTTTTTTTTAGAAAATCATCAATAGGAAATATGAAAAAAAGTAACTTAAATAGCACAAGTCCTCTATCTAAAAGTGGTTACTTGTCACCTGCAGGTAATGGCTTAAATTATTTGCTTAACTTAGATGGCTCTAAAAGGGAGTCTAAGCATGAAATAGAAAATCTAAAGACTGTTATCTATAGCTTGGATGGGAAACTTAAAAATTTGCAACAAACAGAAGAAATGAACAGGTTTTTAACTGAGGAATTGAAAAGAAGTGAAGAAGCTAGAAAAGAGTTACAACTAGTTTTATAGCGTTAAGTAGAGATAGAAGTAGAGAGTAGAACAGATATTGAAAGAAGATTAGCGGAATTGACAAGAGATAAGCAGGATATGCATACTGTAATTGTATCAAAAGAAAATGAAATAACTTCGCTTATCAGATAGCTTGATTAGATGTCACATGACTTAAGATAATTAGATAAGGATTATCACAATTTGAAAGTAAGCTATTTGTCTTTTGATGAATTGAAATAGCAAAACTTATTATATCGTGAAGATTTAAATAACTTGATGTCAAGGCTAAGAAATTCTACTTTTGATTTCGATGATAGATTTGACAAACTTTACAAAAGCATAAACATTTTAGAAGAAGAAAAGGTACTGCTTTCTAATTAAAAAGCAGAATTGTAGAATAAAATTAGTTAAGTTCAACTAGAAAATTAAAACTTACATGAATCAAACATTCAAAAATAGTATGAAATAGATTCTCTTCTTCGTAAACTATCACTTCAAACAGCCTATGAAGATGGACTCAGAATTAATAATGCTTAGGTAAAGTTGCTTTTAATGATTTATAAAAACTAAAAACATGAAAAATTAGGTTGAAGCATTGAATATTTAACTCAAAGAAGAGTAAAGACAGAAATTAGAGGCAAGAGAAATGGCAGATAATCTTCACAGACAAATTATGGATCTAAAAATTGAAAGAGAAGAAATAGTCACAAGATATAAAGAAGACATAAATCTATTAAAGAGAACTTTAGAAAAATCATAATAAACCATTCATGATCAAAGCGAAGCATTAACCGAGATGTCAAAAGTTAGTTTCTTGAATAAGCAAGAAAATAACTAGAATGAGGTTAGAAAATAACTTATTAATGATTTAGAGGAGCAATTAGCAAGTGAAAAGAAAAGAGGTGAACGTCTATCATTAGAGTTAAATGATTTAAAGAAAAGAAGCTATGAGTAGTGTGAATTATTAAGCACATAAAATAACGAAATTTCCCAATTAAAATAAAATATTCGTGAACTAACTAATTTGGTTGATGAAGGAGAAGAATATGCTTAAAGCCTTAAGTAATTAATATTTGAACTACGTGAATCACACTCAGATTACATACCTATCAAGGGTGATCCTATAGACTCTTGTTTGGCCTAGTATTTAAACAACTTTAGTGGTGATAAAAGAAAAGCTCGTACATTATTCATAAGAGAAGGTTCAGGAGTATACTAATTTGGTTCTAAAAAAGTTTATGTTAAAATTGAGTAAGATAAAATATTGATTCGTACAGGTGGTGGCTTTATAGGGCTTGAAGAATTCCTTGATCTTTATACCCCTTCAGAGCTTGAAAGATACCATAGAAATGACCCTCTTAAAGTATTAAATTAAAACTATTCAGTAAATAAAAAATTATCTCAATCTAAACTAGTCAATGAAATAAAAGAAATGTAGACTGTTCCTCTGCAAAACACATCTCTCGGACCCTCATTCTCAAAAATAAAATGAGTTAATTAATAATTAATAAAAATTTATCAAATAAATTAGCAAAATTATTTGAAATAAACATAAAATAATTAATGTGAATAAATTTAATTTCAATATATTATTGTTTAATTTTAAATAAAATTTTATATAAATGTATGTATTTATCTATGTTTATTCTATTCTTTCAATTCGTTTTGCTTTATTTCTTGATAAATAATTTTATTATTAGTGTAAATTTGCAAATAATCATTATTAAAACCTTCAAGTAATCAATTAGATTTATCAAAAGTTAAAATCTAACTAATTATTTTGTTGACATTTGGTATAAATTAGTTTTATTAAGATATAACTTACGGAATTTGAATATATTATAATATCTTAAAAATTCATCTATTATAA
Source organism: Tetrahymena malaccensis 436 (assembly GCA_000231845.2). Taxonomy (NCBI): domain Eukaryota; phylum Ciliophora; class Oligohymenophorea; order Hymenostomatida; family Tetrahymenidae; genus Tetrahymena; species Tetrahymena malaccensis. Next base: position 270,493 of record JH720051.1, on the reverse strand, counting down.
AAAAATTAAGATTAAATAAATGACATTCATTTATTTCAAACTAGAAATTGAGTATTTATTTTTTGAATAAATTTTATTTTCATATTTTTTTTTTAATTTCTAAAAAATTTTTATACATTTTTCAACTTTAAAATAACCAATCTTTCAAAATTAAATTATATGGTGAAATTTAATCAATAAAGCTAAAGAAACAAACAAATATAAACTTAAAATAAATATACATAATGTGAGTAAATTAATTTATTATTCTTCTCTATCCATTTTATAATTAAAAATTAATTAATTGAAGTTGTTATTGAGAAAAATAATTAACTCAAAATCAATTATTTCTACGATAGGATTTCTTAAATCTTTCACCTAAAAGAACAAAGAAGTCGGCTATTTCATCTTCTGCTTGTTCGTTAATAGGCAATTGCAAATTAGAAAGTATTTTGAAGAATTTTTCTTTTTCTTTATTTGTGCAAATATCTTCTTTAATATTTTAGAATATAGGGTAGAAGAAATTAACTGAAGCTGATCCAAAACAATCGATTTATGCAATAAAGATATCATAAATATATTGACGTATTTCCTTGCTTGGAACCTATGAGAGCTCCTCGAATAGTAAATTGTTATATTGAAGGGTGTATTAGTTAATTAAAGCATTTTAATAAGGTTAAATTAGATGAGCAAGATTTTGAATCTTTTAAACGTGCTTTGTGTTTATAATTTCATACAGCAATTCCATTAGAGCAAAAAGAGCTTTGGCTGCCTCTCTGTGCTATAATTTGATTCCAATTTGGATTGAACTTAAAATACTGTGTAAGAACTAGCTGGATAAGAAAATTCCAGGGAAATACTTCAAAAAACGTCCTACGAAACCATAGAAATCTTCTACAAGATCTGGGTTTTCAGTGAAATCCTCAATGGATTTTAAGTTTGAAAGAGTAGTATCAACCAAGGTTTCGAAAGCTTGTTGAAGGTAAGGAGTAAATTATTCGTGATATTTACTATTTTAAAATATTTTAACACACTTTTCAATAATGTAAAGAATGCCTGATTAGTAGCTATGTTTGAATAATATGATAATTTGTTGGAGGAATTCAATGAAAAAGATATCGAAATCAACATTCATCTTGATGATAAATTGCTTAATTACAGAAACAATATTTTCAATTAAGCTTGTATAGTTTTTCTTATTCTCCATAATAAATTTGAGAACATCCCAGATTTATTTAAATATTTCCTGAAGGATACTATGTGGGAAAGCACCTTATTGCTCACGCTCTGGTACACATTAGATGATATTTTTAATGGCTTTTATAGGCTTTTTAAGGCTGTTGATGACCTCCTTATCATTTTATTGCTCAACAGGAAGCTTTGTATAATTTAAAATGTCATTTGCATATGGAGAGCAAAGGCTTATTAGGTGAGAGCTGATGCACTCATCGGTAGCACAAATGGCGTGAGAAATACCTGCAATAATATTATAATTGAACATCATCTTGCTATAAACCTTCTAAATGAATGTTTCAATATTTTTTTGGACAAACAAAGGACAGTCTCTGCACAATACTTCAAATCCGCTTTAAGATAAATCAGTAACTAAAGGTGTTTCTAGGTGGAGAACAATCAATTCAAAGGCTATTCCACAGACTTCCAAGTTTTATTGTAAGAAATCAGAACTTGAAATAATTAAATTAAGAATAGTTCTATTAAGTCTTATCCAAATGTATTAGCCCTTTAAAACATTTTGTAATATATCAAAGATATGGGTCTTGGAAGTCTCTGAAAATATTTCTCTATAGTCATCTTCGTCTTCACTATCTCCCAAGTTACCATCTTCTCCTTCATTTGGTAAAATAGGCTCATTTCTTTTAGCTTTAAAAACTACTTCATTAAGGCATGATAATATACTTTCTAATTATCTTGCCTTTAGGAGTGGATAGTTAGGTCCTATTTCTTCCAAAATACCATTGCTTTACATTTAAAATGCACAGTATCTAATAAACTACTCAGCTCCGATTAAATTGCTAATTTCATTTACTAATTCTTTCATGTGGAACCTTAATTTATTTTTACTTTCAAACTCTTCCTTCATATTATCAATTTCTTTTGATGTTTTTTCTTAGAAAAGTTAAAATATTTCTTGATCGTACATTGATTTTAATATGCAGATGTTAAGCAAATCTTAAATAAGTGCAGTATAACGATCGGTTAAAATCTTCTTTTGATTAGCATCCTTATTAACAATAATTTTTAATATAAATTCAATCCAAAAATCAGCAAGATCTTCTTCGTGCTCAACGGATTCGTATTTTGTTACTTTAAGCATATTTAAAAGGAATTATTCGCAAGCTGCATCTATTGATTCAGGTTTCATAAATTAAGATATAGCACGAGATCCAAATTTGGAGAATACTAAAGAATAGTTTTACACAGACTCATAGTCTTCATTTTGATAAGTAGTTTCACAATCAGTAAAATAGTTAAAAACAAAAGATGCTATGTGCAAGAAGAGGTCTTTATACTCAAGCTGTTCTTTTTCGCCTTTTAACTAACGAAGGGCTGCTACTATTGTTTTAGCACTATACTTTTGCAAGCTATCATTATTCATACTTCTTAAAGCTAAATTGAAAACTGCATGATTTTACAAAACCGAAAGTATAGAAGAATTAGTCTTAAAATCAACCCAATTAGCCATAATTTTAAGCAAAGAGTACTAACTTTTTTCATTAATATTTTAACTTTAAGCTATTAAATTTAACTCTTCTACAACTCTTTTTTGTAAGTTCTCCTTGAAGTAAGTAATCTATTTTAGTAAAATAAAATTATTAAAATATATTTTTTTAAATTTTAAATGATCGAAATAATAAATAAAAAACCTAAAAAATTTAATGTCATCATTTTTATATTAAACTCTATTTTAAAATTTAGCTAAAACCTAGAAAAAGTAGACTTTTTTTGAACAATGTTGTTTTTGTTGGATTGATATTTATAATGAATAAAGTAAAAAAAAAAAATTTACCATCTTATTTCTGTGCTCATCATCGATTACAATAGTAGTACTATAGACATTATCTGGAAGATACTCATATATTAAGAAAATATAGTTTTGCATAGAAGGGTCAGTATAGAAGTTAGATTTCATGAATTCAATGAAATCTGGCCATTTATCATACATGTGAAGATAGCAAAAAATAAAGGCATCTACAAGAGAAGATTGGATTCCTCTAGAGCCCTCCTTATGGAGCTGTATAATTCTCATCAACTTTGAAGGAAGCTCTTGCTATTCTTAAGCAGAAAGTTAAGCAAAATCATATTCCATTTTAGATTTTAACATTTTAGCTGCTAATAAATAAACTTCCTATTAAAAGTTTCCATGAGGGATTTCTAATATTTAAATTGAAAGAAGCCAACACTCCTTAGTCCTTTCAACATTCTTTAAATATTTATCTGCTTAGTTAACCTAATCTGATTTACTTTAAGGATTGACGAAAACTCCTATTGCTTGAATTAGCTATTCCATGATTGATCCTAAATAGTTATTGTTTATCTAATTATTGATTTTTACTTAGTTTAAATTTAATTAAATGTATCTATTATAATTGAATTTAATATCTTTTATTTTTTTCGCACTTTTTTATCTGTCTGTAGTAATTTATTTATAATCTTATCTTCTTTTAAATTGGTGAAAAATTTTAGCTAAAGCTACAGCATGTATTTTATTTCTTTCTCATTAGCGGACTATCTTTTTTATTAAAGCCAAATATTAAAGTATCTTTAACATAACACACAAAATGCTTTCAATATTTTATGTCATCTTCAAATAGTATTTATAGTAGACAGATTTTTCTTATATATATGTCTAAATTTTTAAAATTAAAAAGAAAAAAATAATTATAAAATCCAATAAAAAATCAATTTAAATTTATTTAAACAGAAATAGCTAAGCTTGGTTTTTATTATTTAAAGTAAATTCAATACTTTAGGTGACTTTTTTAATCAATTAAAATTATTTTTGAGTTTTTTAAATTAACTAAAAAATATGTTTAAATGATAAAAAATAAATATTAAAAAAAAATGATTTATTTATTTAGCTTTCTATCGTATCTAAATTAACATGTCATTTAGTATCGCTTTTAATTTTACCAATTAGAATATTTTGTAAAAAATTTAAATTTTTTTCATTTAATATGGATCACCTTTTTTTCCTTAAGCAAAAATTAGGTTAGAATATTGAATAATTTAAGATAGAAGAAGATATTTAATTTGAAAATCAATAGAAGAAAAATAAATATAAGCATTTAAAGAGAATAGATAGATGTAAATAAATAATATAAAAATCAATAATTAATTACAAAAATCATCAAAAGTAAAAAGACAAGAAAAAATGCAACAAAAAAATATCTAATATCAAGTAAACATTTAAAAATGAGATTTAATATGTTATTTACGAATTTATAATAGCACTTAGAAGATATCTATAATAAAGGGATGCAGCTTTAACCCAATTATAAGTAAATATTTATTAATTATTTAAGTATCATTAAAATTAATTTTATTAATTGAATATCTATTAAAGTATGAATGACGTGTTTTTAAATGTTAGCTAACATATCTTAAATGCAAAAAGTGAAGTCACAAATTCTTAATTAACAAAAATGTTTGATCACATTTAAAAAAAAATGGAAGAAGATCATTAAATTTAGCAAAAGACATCTGAAAATATTAATTTAGTATCTCAAAACAAAGTATATCCTGTAGTTAAATCGACTAAAAAAATAGATGGACTAGTAAATACATAATCAACAGAAGAATGGAATTAGAGAATTTATGTTATATTAAGAATATTGAGATAATATCTTAAAGATAATGATTGTGAATTAAAATTTATCATAAACCAAAGCGAGTAAGACAAGATAGAGGTAGACTTCGGAGCATGGAGATTGTTGACTCTAAATGACACAACTAATTTAAAATATTGTGCAGTTTTTAAAAAATACTAAATACCTTATACTTAGTTAAAGGATAATAAAAATGAAATAAGCTATATATGTGATTTGGTGTAATGGGCAGTTGCTTCTATTCTAAAAAATTTTTAAAAAGAAGATTGTATTATTTTAAATATAGTGTAATCTCCAAATTCTAATGAAGATATAGAAGTACATTTTATACTTAATGAAGGTAATAAAATATTTGTCAAAAAATTTTTGTTAAATAATTTCATTAATTTTGATAAAAAAAAGATGATATTAATCATAGTAGATAAGCAATCAATCATAATGATTTAAGTAAGGAGCTACTTAATACTATAAAATCAAATTTTTGTTCAACAATTACAGTCTGTTAAAAAAAAGTAACAAAAACTATTACTCTTACATATAATTACTTTTTGAAGGAGTTTTCTAGAAGCTGGGAAAATTTAACAATTAAATAAGACAATAGAGGTAAATTAATAAAAACATAGATAAATATATATTTATAGTTATTCTAATTTTATTTTGAAATATTTTTGATAATCTCTTTAAAAATAGGTATTAAAAATGGAATAAAGTAAGTTTATTACTTCCCATTTTCCTGGTTTGGCTTTGCAATTGATGTCTCAGGATTAGATAAAAATGATTAAAATTGGCTTTCTATGGATGATAAAAATCCTAGAGCATGGCCAGTTGGATATTTACCAGCAACTTTAATAAATAATGATGAAAGATTCTTATATTCTCAATCAGATGATGCATTTACCAAAAGTAAAATAGGAAGTTCTGTGACAGTTTATCGTAAACCTGAAGATATGGAAAAAAAATGCTGTATCATTATAGATCCTTAAACTAAGTAAGCAAATAAATTTATTGAACTATTTAACTTATCATTTTAACTTATTAGTAAAAGGTATAAGATTGGCTATCTTTGTAGAGTCAATGTTGATACACTAAAATGTCCATAAGAAAATTAAAATGTATATTAAATTTCAAATTTGAAAGAAGTCCGTCCTTATAGAATCCTTTTGAAAGAGGTTTGATAATAATTATTTATTAAAATATATTTTTTTGTTATATATTTTTGATTTAAATTAGATTTTTAAAGAAATGATGTTTACTATTTTGTATATATATTATTTCATTTTTAACTTTTTAATATTATTTTTCCAAAAACAATTATTTATTCAAACTATTTATCGTACTAATATACAAGGTAATTTACTAAATATAATTACCTTCATTTTATGTTAAGATATTTTTACATAAAAATATTTAAATCACCCTGCATACTTAAATCTACCAAAGTTAACAAACATAATTTTTATCTCATTTCTTTCTTTTTTTTTCAAAAATGAATTTTATTTATGAAGATCAAATAAGTAAGCTTTGTAATAAAGCTCATTTCTAATTATATAATATGGTATTAAAAAGTAGATTGTTATATCATGGTGAAGAATTTATTACAAGTTTTTTTATATTGTATCAAATTGAGTTACTGATAAAAATTGTTTTGATTAACAAACATTTGAAGAATTACTTTTAGACAGTAAAAACATTTAAAATATTAATTAAAATCTAAATCTTAAATTACTGGATAAATCACAAAATAAAGAAAAACATTTGACAATTTGAAGGGTTTTTAGCTTATTTAACTAAGTTCAATACAAGAAAATTAATATCTATGTGTGTATTTTAATTAATTTTAAAGCAATATTTTACAAAAACAAGACAAAAAGATAAAGTAGAAGAAAAATGGATCAAATGAATTTAATTTTTTGCTTCTTTAGAAATAATTTTATAAAAAGTGTTCATATTTTATGAGACTGACTCGATGGAAACTCTAACTAATTTTTAATAAAATTGTTTCAAAAATTAGATGTTTTGTTTTTTTAGTTACTAAGTTGTTCCAACAATCATTTAACTGTTTATTATTTATTTATTTATTTATTGGTTGATTAATTTAAATTATTGATTGCAATAATTTTTATGACTAAATTTATAAATTAGGTATTATTTATTTATCTATGAAATAATTTAAATATTGATTCTGAATCGAATAAACAATTTTAGAAATATATTTATTTAGCTCAATATTAATCCAAATCTTCTTAGGGCTATTGTGATGTATTGCGAACTATAACTGTTTTCTTTTTTCCAGTTTTTTCATCTATCTAAACATCGGGTACAGGTGCATTTTCAATATCTTTTTCCATCATTTTCTTAAAGTCGTTAAAATCAATCATGCCATCTTTATTTTAATCTATTTCACTAATCATTTATTCTAAGTCTTCATTTTTCATTCTACGACCTTCTCTTGATATTACTTCCTTTAGACTTTCTTTGGTGATATAACCTGTATTATTTACATCAAAGTATTTAAAAAGATTCCACATTTTTTCATCGTTCATGTTTGATTTCCAATCAATAACAGCTCCAATAAATTCAGTGTAGTTTACATGCAACTTATTTAAATTACGCTCATTTGAATCATGCACATTGTTAATCACTCTAAGAAGTTCCTATTCGGTAATATTTATGTTTTAGCTTTTAAGAGCATCGAGGAGCTCATAAAAAGAAAGCTCGCCATTACCATCTTTATCTAGCATTTTGAAGGCACTCTCTATTTCTTTTAATTCCTCTTACTTTATTTGATGATTGATAAAAATTTTAACAACTTCTTTTTTAAATCTTGCTGAATTGTTGTAGCTCAATAAATTGCTAATACGCTCTTACGCCTTTTTAATTTCCTATTAGTCTTTGTTTTCTGAAAATTAGCTAAACCATTAATGTCTTAATGCTTATTCGCAGGTAAAACGTTTCTTAGGATCAACTGTAAGAAGTTTAGAAATAAGATCTTTTGCTTGCTTTGTGATATTCTCCCAGCAAGAATCGTTAAAATCATAACGCTAATTTCTTATTTTATCATATACTTCTTTTAAACTCTTAGCATAAAAAGGTTCTCTTCCACTGAGCAAAATATACATAATAACTCCTAAGCTCCAGTTATCACATTCCTTTTCATAATTCTTCTCTCCAATAATTTCTGGGGCAACATAAAGTGGGGTTCCCACAACTGACATATGCTTTTTATCATTTGAATTAAATTATCTAGAAAGACCAAAATCTATTATTTTGATGTCCCAGCTACTCTTGTCTTTGCTAGTGAAGAGTATGTTTTCAGGCTTTAAATCTCTTTTTAAAAAAAATATTTGTTAAAATTTAAAATAGAATGAGAAATAACTTATAAAAATTATATAATTAGTTCTAATGCGTGAATATTAAATTTGTTATTTTCTTGTACTTTATCAAAATTATTTTTTTTTAGCTGATTTTAACTTTTCATGATTTGAATGATTTTTAAATTAAGATTTGCTAATAAGGAATTATGAAAATGAAAAAATCCCATTTATCTAAATAAACCAAGTAATTTACCTATGTACTATATTTTTAGAATGAATGTGAGCTACTGCAGAAAAGAGTTTTTTCATAATTTAAGCTGCTTCATACTCTTCAAGAGGACCCTTGTTAGCTACATATTCAAAGAGGTCCCCTCCTGGACAATACTCCATCACAAAATGAATATACATTTTATCATGGTATGTTTCATAAAATTTTATAATATTTGGATGGTCAAGTGTCTTCAGAACCTCTAATTCTCTTTGGAGCATATAAATTTTATCTTTGACTCTGTCCTTTAAGATAGTTTTTATTGCAAACAATTTTTTTTCGCGGCGATCATTTTAGCCTTATCTATAAGTTGCCAGCTTGACAGACCCAAATGAGCCTTTGCCTAGCTATGAGATAATCTTATAAAAATAATTAATATCTTCTGTTGAAGCTGTAGTACTAGTGCCCCAAATTCCTGTATTTGGTTTGTACTTGGTCTTGCGTTGAGGTTTATTTGAACAAGCTCCCATTTTAACTTTGTTTTTAGATTGATAGATATTTGCTTTTGTTATATTTTTTAGACTGAATTGACCTTAACTTTTGAATAGTTAATTATTCCTATAATTAAATGCTAACTTTTTTGAAATTTTTATGATTAAAATTATTATGACAAACGTCAATCATTTGATATTTTTTTAATTACAAAAGTATATCAATTCATGACAAAAGCCAGCAAAGTTTTTATAAGTAATTAATCAGCAATTGATTGATATGCAGAATTATAATTATTATTAGAATCATTTAACTTATTAATAAAATTACTAATTTTGCGGAGATATTCTCAGCAATTTATCTTTTTATCTATTTCTCCTCTTTCCCTTTACAATTTTTTTTATTTCTTGTAAAAATATAAATTTTGAAATACCACAAACATAAAATATTGAGTAAAAAGATTATTAAATGTAAAGACATTAATTTCCATCACTTATCTAGTATTTAATTACAAATTATTTTTGTATTCAGATAAATTCGAAAAATTATAATTCAAAATTACACTTTTAGTTTGCTAAATTATCATATTCCATCATATCATATCATTCATTCGTTTCTCTCTCTCTTTATATATTTTTATATTAAAATCCATCTATTTTATTAATCAAATACTTCATATAAAATATCTTTTTTATCTAAGGACTTACTTTGAGTTGTTAAGGGTGCTTATTAGTTGTCATTGGATAGCACTTATCCATAATAAAATTTGAATTTCATTAAAAGTACTAGTTTTACTAATGAAAAAGCTAATAAAAAAAAATTGTATTTTTGTATTTTATAAATTATTTTTGGTTTTAATTATCTTGTCAATTATCTATCTAAAGCTAAGTTAATATCCATCCTTTTTCTGATCATTTCCTAAAAATTGCTTTTGCTTACTTTTAATTAAAAATAGTTCTTCAAATTTTTTAATCCATCTTAAAAATTTTTTTTATATTCTTTATTACTAATTAATTTGCTATTATATTTTAAGAAAAGTCTTTAAATGTATATTTTTAAATAATAACTAACTAACTAACTAACTCGTATTTTTATAATTAATTCCAAAATTTTAATGAAAAACTTCGCTATTCATATTTCTTACATTTAATTATACGACTAAGGTATATTTAAATATTGTTTTTAAAAAAAGGAAAAATTCATTTACTATCTACAAAGTTTAAAATTGAATTGTAGAAACAAATTTTTTTCTACCAAAAAAATTTAAAACATGATATTATTTTAAATTAAAAAAAATAATTTTACTAAAAAATTTTTGATAATCTCATTTTATTTGAAATCGATTCTATTTAAGATGCATTGATACATAATGCAACCTGAAATATTTTAAAATTTATTTTTAGAAGTTGATAAATAAATCTCAAACTAATTGAAAAAAATTGAGTTTTAATAATTATATTTATAGTCTACTTAAGAGATTTAATAGAACTTTATATTTAGATAGATAAATAGATAGATAGGATTAGATATCATATTTAGTAATTGACTTCACAATTAGAAGTATAAAAGATCGTGTATTATCTGATCACAAAAAGCTAAATGATTAATAGTAGCATTATATTGGATGAGAGCAACCTAAGCTCACCTAAATCTTATAATAAAAATCAAAACCAGCAAAGATTAGTAAAGCAACTAAGCTTATATAGTCAGAGTCCTGTTTAAACTCCAAAGTTTCATCATTTTAAAGAAGAAAATAATAAAAGAAACTCTCCTAAATATCAAAGTAGTACATAAAGAATTCCTATTTATCATAAAAATGAAAGCCATATTGTTGATATTTATAGTTTTTGCTAATTGTAAAAATAACAATTATAAGAATAATATTAAAAACATAAAACTCTAGATTCATCTGCTTCTTCTTTTCATACTTTGTTAACAGTCGATGATGTGATTTAGTTGCTTGAATAGCCCTTAGACTAGAGAAGAATCAAAGGACTTCGTCAATTGAGGGTGTATTTTTAAGAGTATGAATTTTTTCAAAATCTACTTGCTTAAGAAGGTTAAGAATTTGTAAACTAATGTGCAGACAATTTAACTTGCAAGTCATTCAAAAAAAATTAGCTAATGTTCAACTCATGTATATAAATTAACATAAAAACAAGCTAAATAAGTTAGATATAGAAACAATAAAATTATTATTTTTTAAATAAATATAAGCATTAGGAGAATTCGAACCTGACGTTAGAGGAGTGATGATTTTAATTAAAGGAAAATGCAGAGTTTTTTATGATAGAGAATGCTCCTTAAAATACATACTTAACCAAAAATGTGAATTTGAAGAGAAGAGTAAATTATTCAGTGAAGGTTTTACACTAGGGGCTTATGAATATGAATAAGAGAGCGTCCGGTAAAGCTAAAATAAAATATATTCTATTTATTGTGAAGATTATTGTGAATTTGCTTTCCTAGATAAATAATCATTCTCTTAAATAAAACGTACACATACTATTATTTAATTAACAAATAATTCTACAACAAGTTGATAGAAATAGTAGAAATGTCATCTAAATAAAAATTTTCATCAATTAAAATATTAATTTTTTAAGAACATAAAAAAAAATAATTTGTTTTATTAAAAGTGTAGAAATTTAGATAGGAAAAAAGAGAACTGATAGAATTCTTTAGGAGTATTTCAATATTTTAGAATTTTGAAGATATGACTTTGGTAGAGGTTATACTCCAATGTGAGAAGTAAAACTTCAGCAGAATGTAGTATGTTTACAAGGATGGTGACGATTCAAATTATATTTATTTTGTTTTTGAAGGAGAATTTAGAGTAACATATTTGATTGTTTTTTACTTTTTTTAACATCTACAAAAAAAATTAATTTTAATAAATAGCTCAATAAATAAGCAAAAGCAAATAGTAGCTAAGAACTAGAATCAGATCAACTAGAAACAGGAGATAAAAATCATATATAATAATTATGTACCATGATCCCTAAATAGTTCATTGAAAAAAATCAATAGAAGCAACCAGTTTCTGTATAATTATATGGAGATGATAAAAACACATTTCATAATTAAAAGCTCAAGGATCTCTATTCTCAGATGCTATATAGATAAAAGAAAAAATGGAGCCGTTTATAAAACCAAATTACATTGATAATTTATGAAAGGGGTGCATTCTTTGGAGAAAAAGAAATAGTTGATGATTTATAGAATTCAGAAAGTGTTGGGTATCACAAAAATAAAAAAAAGAGGGAGTTTTCAGTCTAATGCATGTCTGATCAAGGAAGTTGCTATCGAATTTCTTATTTCAAATTTCGTAAGCTGATAAATAATCATCGATAGATTTTTACCCATCTGTCAGAACTTAATGATAAATTGAATGATTGGGTTACTCATAGAATAGAGTAGGTTTTAAACCATAAAGTTCTTATCAGTTAAGTATAAGAAGTTAACAAAAGTCATCAATTAAAAAAAATCAAATGGAAACAAGAACAGGAAGAAGTAAAAGCTAAACTACTTGAGCAGCATAAAGCTGCAACAAATTACTTGTAAAAAACTTTGAACTAACTCTAGGTGAGGATAAAAAGAGAAGATAAAGAAAGAAACATTAAGGTGGGCAATATAGCTAGAGAATTAACTAAGCTTAGAGAGAGCAGGCACTAATTTCTTCATTTAAGTCTAATTGAAAAAAAAAAGAAAGAGCATTTAGATTCTTCTAAGTAAGTTTAGGAATCATAAAGTAAAATAAAAGGTTCTCCACGAAACTTATAATGTTAATTAGAGCTTCATTCACCAATTACTACTTTAAAAAGACCAAGCTTACATAATGAAAATTCTTAATCTAGTTCTGTGTTAAGGAGTAAAGCAGATATTTAATTAAATAATAATGAAGAATACTACTTAACACCTTAATATTTAACATAAAAGTCAATATCTGTTGAAAGTTAAAAGCAAGTCTCATCTAAAATTGAAATTATAACAAACAAAAGTACTCATATTCTCCCTAAAAACCAATAAGAAACAATAAAATAAATGAAATTTTCATAGAGTACAAAAAATTTAAATACTGTAAGCTTATCTCCAATAAGAAACCTCAAACTGACAAATTAAAATGAAAAAATTGAAGACAAACAATAAGATAGCAGCTAAAATAACTAGGATAAATAATTAAGCTAGGAATATTGCTCAGGAAATTAGGGTTAGGAATCAATAAAGAAGAAGAGAGTTATCAGCTTTTTGAAAAGAGAGCAATAAACAAATTATTTGCCTTAGTTTTTTATCAAATCCTCTATTCCATTATAAGAATATTAATTAAAAAACCCATAAATGAACATTTTATCAAGTTCTATGAGCTCAGATTAAAATCAGAGCACACTCACGCTTAAAGAAACGTAAATAAAAAACCAATCAGATACTTTAAGAAAATCATCCAAGATAACTCCTTTAAATATAAATGAAAATATATAATTTAACAATACCTTAATTACCAATACTTCTTATCCTAAGCTCTATAAATAAAGTATAAATAGATTTATCACTAAAAATATTGTTAGCCCTTCATCAAATAAATAACATTAGAGCAATATGAGGTATATAACATAACCTCATTAAAAAGATGATTCTTTTGAGATAATCCCATTAAAAACTTGTGTAAGCCATAATAAATAACCTTATGATAATTTATAAAATATAGCAGCTATTAATCAAAATATCAATAGTAATAAGTACTAAATCAATATTTTAGATTCAAATTCATTTATAGTTAAATCTAGATCAATTACTAACTCAGATCATAAATCAATCAATTTTCAAAGTCCATAAAACGACTCTTTAACACCTAAAAATAAAGATCGTGAAACAAAAATGGAATCTTATTTTAAGATGATTGATTCTTCTTCTAGTTCTAAAATTCAAAAGCTTCCTCTAAAATACTTTGTAAATTAATATAAAATAGTCTAAAAACATCATCTTGGGATGAAAAATTACAATTTAAAAAAATAACCAACAGATTAATCTTCTCTAAAAATAGTTTCTCCAAGATTAGAGCCAAGTCCAATTTGATGACATTTCTTTCTTTTTCCTGTTTTTTGAGTATTCTAATAAACATTTTGTAAGTAAATATAATAAAAATAAATGTAAATAATTATAAAAGAACAAATAATAAATTTTTACAATCTATAAATTAATAAAAATAATATTTTGGATGGATATGCAAATGTTAAATATAAAAAAAGGTATGTGAGTCGATGAATATATATATATATATATATATATATGTATGTATGTGTTTATTTCTGTGTATTTATTTTCATTTAGTTAATTAGTAATTCATTACCACAATAATTTATGCAAAGAAGTTAATCAAATTTTTGATGATGAATTTATCAGTTGAAAAGTTGAAAAAGTGTAAAATAATTAATTGATTTTAATTAAATCAAACAATATTTTAATAAAATTAAAATTTACTCTACTTAAATACATAAAGTAACAAGGGCATAAAATACTTGCTTAATTTACACTATTTTTGCTACAGTATTGTCAAATATTTTTGTAAATATATAATAAAATCATAACATAATTTAGGAAGGAATCTGTAAACTATTTTAATCAGAATAAAATAATTTTGAAATAATGTCTATTTATAATGGATTTTCTACAAGGAAATAAGAATAGGATTACAATATCCTTTTAGAGCAAACATTCTTTTTACTTCAAACATATATTGTAAAAGCTATCAAAAACGGTAATTCATTTCTACCCTATACTTTATCTATGATCTTAGTTAAAGCATTTCTTATAAAAATGATTCTTAATAAATAGAAAGGATTGATGAAAATAAATTTACTTCATATTTTGAGAAGCTATTTAACACCATGGAGCAATTTGAATCTCATAAATATTTAGATCCAAAATACTCTGTGATATTGAGACCTTTAGCTAAAACTTTGAACATAAAGAGATACTAATTCGTAGATGGAGCTGAGTCTAATTCATCAACTATTGTTAAAAAATAAAACTCTCCTACTCATGCAGTAAATATTCTTTCTCATTTAAAAAAAATGTATTTATTTGTAAATTAATGATTATAATACAAAGAATTTAAGATCCTCGTCAAACAACTTTTCTTCTGCAAAGAAGACAACTCAGAACAACTAAAATAATTAAGAAAACAAATAAACAGAGATCACTTAAAGTGGAAAATGGCTTTATTAGACAATCTCTGAAATAGGAAACTAAAAATCATAAATAATGGCTTCTTCTTCAACAAAAAATAAAGAAACAGAAGGAAATTTTAATTAGGAAATAAGCCCTGAAGCACAAGGAAATGGTAAATATTTTGTCTAGCTGAAAACAATTTCAAACAGAGTTTAGGTTTAAACTCCATCTAGCTATAGAGCTTTTTGTTTAATGACCTTGAGTCCATCTCCTTCAAACAATTCAACAATTTAAATAAACGAAAATAGCTCTATCCAATTAAAAGTGCCTAAAAAAATTAAATAATAATCTTCAACTTTAACAGCTATTACTGCTGAGAAGAAATAAGATGAACCAGAGAAATCTATTTTTTAAATTACTTAGCCTTGCTCTCAGACTGAAGTACTAAATAAATAACAACAAAATTAAAATAAAAACTCAAGCACAAACAATCTAACAGGATAAAATGAGGAGTAAAATATTAGGCTAGATAAAGTTGTGTTGTAAAAATTTAACATTGAGAATTAAGTTTATGATGAAGAGACGGAATAAATCATATAAAGCAGTAGAAATTATAATAAGGTATACCAAGAAACAAGTAGTCTTTCAGTAGGAAGAAGAAATAATTTAGATCCAATCAATAACTCTTTTACTCTGAATAAATAGAATTTATTGGTCACTCGTAATTAAAAGAAGAATAAGCTGCAATAATAAAGAAAATTATTACAAGAAGAAGAACTAGAAATAAGTAGGAAAGAAGATAAGCTAGCAGCATTACAAGAAAATTAATATAGCACAAAAAATGATTCATCATTTTATAGTTAAACAAATGGTAGGCACAGTGATTTAAGTAACCATCATAGTAATTTGTAAAATAATATAGAGCAAGTAAATTAAATAAATATTTATTTTTTAAATATCCTATTTGATATGTAATATTTTAAATTATTTGGTAGGATTATGTTGTCAATAAAAACTCAAGAAACCCTAGAGGATTCCTTCTGCCCAAAGGAAATTTTTTAAATAGAAATGCTTTTAGTAAAAATGTATCTCCTGTAAATTTAAGTAACACTATAAATTACGATGACATAAATTACTATCCAATCAAAAATTTCTAAAAAGCCATTCCAATTTTAAAACCACTTTACCAGTAACTAATTTATTTATTTGCTTGTTTTATTAAATTTTATGTAAATGAAAAGAAAAAATAGATATAATTTTAAAAAACTATGCAAAGAAATCAATATATTAATTAATTTTTAGATTAACTTAACTTATTTCAAAAATTTGTAATCTGAATCAATATTAACCTTTAGTTCTGTTGATACAGGGGAAAGAATGAAACAAGAGAGTCTTTCTATCAGAGAGTGTAAGAATAGCTAAAATACAAGGAGAAACTCATCAATATAAATTTAAATAAGCAATAACAATTCTAACAAAAGCTTTAACCATAATCTCCTCAACAGCTCTAATAATCTTACTTAGAGGGGTCACTGCTAAACAAAAGATAAAATTGAAGCTTCTGCCAGAAAAAAAATATATAAAAATATACATAAAGAGGATAAATTGATAGAATAATAATTCAATACAGTTGGAAATCCAAAAAGTTTAGAAACAACTTAATCATTGCTTTTAACTTAATCTCAATAACATGTGAATTCTTAAGGAAGATGCAAAAGCTTTATTTATTACAATAACAACTTTACTATGGATAGCATTAAGCAGCTTTCTAAACACTTTAGTGAAGAGCTAATGAGTTCTGATATAAGATTTAAAGAAAAAGAATAGTAAAAGTTATTACTTTCAAACCAAAATTCTAGCTAAAAAAAGACTTTTTATTCTAGGAAAGAAATATAAAAAAATTAGTTTAAAAATAAAAAAAATTAGCATTAAAAAAATATAAATTGAAAGCCAAAAAATACAAGAAATATTTGGAAATACTAATTTACGTATTTATTAATTTATGTATTATTATTTTTATTACTCGATGAATTTACTCTCATGAAATTGATATATTTAATTGGATGCTTAAATTAATTATTACAATATTTTGTTTGAAATGTCATTTTAACATACATAATTAGGCAGAAATTTCTTTTAGAACTTTCAAGAATTAATTATATGACTTGAGGATATTCTACATATTAATTAATACTTTGAACATAAATTTAAATTAATGTATTTGTTTATGAATAAACAAATAAATTATTGTAAAATTAAGCTATTATATTCTTACTTATAAATTTGTATTCTTTATTTGTCACCTCTGAAAATAACCATTTAAATGCAAAATAGTATTTAATTATAGGATATGATTTCAAAATTATAAAAAGAGAATGTTTTAGAATCTTAAAATTGTCAATTAAGAATATCTATCAAATCTATATATCTGTATTATTAATTGAAATTTTTACAAATAGATAAAAATAAATATAAAACAACAAATATTTGTAGGTAGTAAGTAAATAAGGTTCATTGAAGGTAAAAGTATTAGCTTATCCATAAAACATATTGCAGTTATAAATTGAAATAAAAGTTGCTTTCTTATATATTGCTCAAGTATCCGTTTTTTATTTTAGGGTTTGACCTTGCTGTAAATTCATTACTCATATGATATCTCTTGTTTCAGGTATTTCAAAAGCTCTAAGGATCAAAGAAAATTATAATTGGTTCAAAACAAATTTTAAAAACTCGCAATCATTTAGGATTAAGTCTGGTTTAGCATTAGCAGGAGCAGGAGGATTTGGTTACTATATCCGTTAAAAGTATTATTTGAAAGTAAAGGGTATTGATAAACTTGAGATTATTTTAACTGAAGAAGAATTCTAAAGGAGAGATTAAGATTCTTCAAGACTTCAAAGATATATTGACATTCATAATGATGACTAAACAAAGCCTTTAGCCATCCTTTCTCCAAAGAGGCCTGAAAGAGTAAAGCAAATACTGAAATAAATAGCCAAAAGCAATTTAGGAATATTGTGTACTGATAGCATTAACGATTTTAATACGAAAATAGACCCAGAAAACGATCTTAAAATAAAAAACCATTTTGTAGTATTAAACCCAAAGAATATGAAGCAATTCAAGCTATTAGAAGATTAAAAGATAGCCCGTATAGGTGTTGGATGGCGCATACATGAATTGAATTCTGAATTAATGAAGAAAGGATTTTACATCCCTCTAGACCCGAAGCATAATAACTAAACTATTTTCGATTTAATAAACTAAGATGAAGGAAAGCTCTTGCACCCTATTCACAAGTTTTTCAAATAAATAGTAGGAGATATGCTTGTGTTTTTACCTAATGGTGAAGCATAAATAGGTACTCATAATGTAGGTCCTGGAATAAATTTAAAGGAACTATTCTTTGGTTCAAATGCAAATATAGGGATTGCAACAGAAGTGGATGTCAGAGTATTTAGGTTACCTAAGAATTTTCATAAATTAATAATACACTTAAATGAATACACTTCTTGGACTCAAATAAATTATCTAATTAAAAATCTTTACGATGCTAAATAGAATCGTTATTTATCTGAATTAGAAGTAACTCCATCAGAAAAGCGCCTAGTAATATGTATGGATAAAGCTTATCCAACAGAAAATGAAAAATTAATTAATAAATGGAAAGATCATCTTCTAAAGGGAAACTTCTTGGATAAATGGGTGATATCTGATATTGAAGTGTCAAATGAATTTCCCAAAGAATTATTTTCATCGCTTCCTAAAAAATCTCCATATAATATTGAATTGAGTTTTAAAGTGGCTAATGAAAACTTTCCAAAAGAAATGTCTAAATTTTTATCCTACTTAAATGACAATTATAATTAATACTCCGACTTTTATTTGATTTTCGATTTGAACAGTAAGATGATAAATTTAAGTTTAAATTATAACGAAAACTCTGAAGATTTATTACGTCATAAAGACTTTTTAATGAATCAATCATTACTCCCTGCATATATACCTGATAAAGACGACCCTTTAATTAGCCCAACACTATAGAAATATGGTGTCTTCAAATACATTTAAAACTACTGGAATCCTTAAAAATAAGATTTGGGTTTCTAGAAATTCGTAAAGCAGCATCCGATTTCAGCTTCACCCCTTATTCAAGAGGATCCTCGTAAATCTTTTGCCAAAAAGCTTATAAATCATGTAGTTAATGACTATGGGCAATTAATTTATTGCAGTAATTTAGAAATAAAAAACTTTTTCAAAAAACAAGATCTTTTCTTGAACTATGGTCTTCATGGGTCTCGTCTTCAATTAGAACTATATAAATTTTTTGATAGAGCCAACATATTATATAACCCAATATTTTGCTAAAAAGAAATATTCCCTAAAAAATACATAACATATAAATGAAAAAAAAAAACAAAATTTATATTTTAATCTAAGATATTCTTGCAATTTAATAATGAATCTATATCTATCTACATATCCATATTTTGTAAATAATTTAAATATTTCAATTAAAAATTAAACTCGCTAAAATATATTTATTATTTGATAAAATTATTTATAAAAGTTAATTGAAAATAATTTTTGAAATAATTCATTTTTAAAATTGAATATTTTTTTTGTTTCAACATCTAAAAATCTAGTGTTTTTTATATATACTTTAAGAATTTTCATTATTTATTAGATATAATTTTCAAATAATCAACCAAAATACCAAATGGGTTTTTAAATAAAGCTATTAACTAACTTAGCTGTTTAAAAATCGTTTTTGGCTCTGAAGAAGTTTTTAATTATAATAAAAAAACTAATTACATAAAATTGGGGAAACTAACATCATTTATTTTTTAGCTTATAAAAAATAATTCGCTTGATATTTGAAAGCATCTAATAAATTCTAAATAAGCAGTAAGGTAAACATTTTTTTTATAAAATTAGTAAACTAAACTTCTTTCATTGAATACATACATATATTTATTCTATAAATTAAATAAAATTTGGATTTGCTTGAGATTAAACGTTGCTTGCTTGATATTAATAGAATTTATCCTTAAAAATTTTTTAAGACAAAAATTTTACTTAGATTTTCTTAATATAAATTATTACAAAAAAAAAATAATTTTAAAAAATTATATGAGATTTTTAACTAGTAAAATAATAAATAATTTTGTTTAATAAAATTTTTTAGGATTGCTTTTATTTAAATAAATCTTTAGAGCTGGTTTTTTCACTTTAGAAAAATAAAAATTATTAAATTTTATGTACTATCATGAGAAAAGAAAACCAACCAAGAGTTTAATATGAATAAATTAATATAAATAATTAAAAAAGATAACAGTTGAAATAACGTAAACTTAATCCATAATTTTTATAAAAATTTTTAGAAAATGTCTTAATTTCCTCATTTTATCTACTATAATTACTAACTAGTCTTGCATAATTAGAATAGATAGCTAATGTTGAAATATTCTGAAACATTTAATTTACAAAAAGAATCTCCAGCCTAAATTTACATTAGAGATTCTCCAACAAATTTCAGGTCTGTAATTAAGAGTTATAGATAGATTTAAATTTTCAAGATAAAAATAAAAATTCAGGTGAAAAATCTTAGAGTATTTATTTATTCATCTAAAGATTACTTAGAAAAAATTTAATTTATCTAGAAATCTATTAAAATAATCAATATCTACATAGTGGTTGATTAGTTTGTCGTTTATTTTTTAATATCCATGAAGAAATTTATAATCTAAAAAATTATTGCAGGAATAACATAAAATCAACAGACTTCATAAAAATAAAATTTGTTTGATCCTCTGTTAAACCAAAATAAACTAAATAAGTATGCAATTCCTCAAACAAAATTTTTTTTGTTCAGTCAAAAAGGTTTTTTGTCTGAAAATTTTTTAAATTTATTAAAAATTAAATAAATGTAAATCACTTCCTCACTATTGTTAGTATGCTTTAGCTGCTACTTAACTTTTCTTTAAGACTGCTTTTAATTAGTAAAAAGTAAATTTGAGTAGCAGAAACATGTTTTTTTAACTTTTAAAAAACGTAAAAATACTTGTAGAGTTAAAAATTTATTTTATTTTTAATTGAGCAAAATTTATTCAAAAAATAAAAAGTTATATTTGAGCCTAAAACATTTTTAAATTTTTATGTTTTCGATAATTTAGAAGTGCTCATTTTATATAATATGTTTGGAAGAATGTTGTTTACATCCTTTGATTACAGTTTTAAGTAAGAGATTTGATACAAATAAAGTGTCATATCTTTCTTATAAGATTTTCAAGTATTCTAGTGTTAATTTTTAGTATGCTTATATGAATCAGAGGAGAGGGATTATAGTATTTTTTTAGTTTTTAATAAAATATAAAAGAAATATTTAAATCTTAACTGATTTACAATATTTTATAAATAAAATTGAAAAAGTAACAAATAGTCCTCTTTAAAAAAAACATATATTTTCCAAACTGATTTACTTATGGTTTTCATCTTATAAAATTAAAAAAATTTACTTTGATTAATTAATAGTTAATTGTCTCAAACTATTTTAGAACTAAAATAAGATAAATAAAAGAAAAAATCTATGTCTTTTTATTTGTAATTAAAAAATATAGATAGAGATATTTTTGAATCTAGTGCTTGCACTTTTTTAATAAATAGAGACATTAATATATAAAGTTGTAACAAAGAAGAATATGAAGATTGAAAATTAATATATTTATAATGTTTAATGTAAATTTTTTGTGTATTTGATATGAGGTGAGAGGATTTTATATATTATTAAAAGTAATTTGTTTTATTTAATATATTTATTGCAAAGTAGAAGAGAATGAAGCATCCTTGAGATATATTTACATTTTATTACAGGAGAGAAAAATAAAGAAGTCAATCAAATAATTTAATCAGAGTACTCACTTCTTTTTGAGTGAAAAAGCCACTTTTTTTAATTTTTAAACCTCTAGAACCAAAGATTATTTACATTGGTCTATATTTAATAGTTTTCGTACTTTTTTTATCTAGCCTGAATAATTGAGAGTATTTTAGTAAATTATTCTTTTTTTGTTAATATCAATTTATTAGAAGAAATTCTTAAATTTATTGAAAGCAATTTCGCTTCCAAATAATTAAGAAGAAATGATTAATTTTTGCAAAATAGGGATTACATCGACCAATCAAGCTTCAAAACTGGTTTAAATTTAATATTTTTGAACATCAAATTTTTTGGCAGACTCAACTCAAATTAATTAAAAGAAAACATTCAATTCAAGTTTTTGCCTCATTTAATTATTATCAGGTATAGAGATTATTCAAATAGAGTAATTTCCCCAACTAATTTATTTAATTAGTTTGCTTAAATTTATTGAAGTATCAATTATTATTAAGTTATTGAATAAATTAATTAGATAATAAATGAAAAGATATATTTGAGTTTTTAGGTGTTTTTGTTATTAAATAAAATAGAATCAATCAATCATTTATTATAG
Organism: Tetrahymena malaccensis 436; assembly: GCA_000231845.2. NCBI lineage: Eukaryota > Ciliophora > Oligohymenophorea > Hymenostomatida > Tetrahymenidae > Tetrahymena > Tetrahymena malaccensis. The sequence continues at coordinate 247,995 of JH720051.1, read as the reverse complement.
AGCCATTATAATTTTGTTTAAGGTTAGTATTAACTATTTAGTTTGAGAATTTTATTCATTATTAACAAAATTTTTAATAATTATCTCCAAGTTTTATAGATTTAAATGGTTTTAAATAGCTGTGCAAATTTGTTATAATTTTTGAGCATTTAGATATTGCTTAATTTAGCTTTTCGCTCATATAGTTAGAGCGTGCTTAAAGAAGGCTACTTATCCACTCCTATTCATTCGATAGAAAAGAAATTATGTCAACTTAATCACCACTTGTTGAACCTCTTCTAAGAGGGAATACAGAAGCTTGTATTGATAGGTTACAATAAACTTGACTATTATTATCAATTGATTAGAGTGGGATAAGATGGAAAATTGAATTGGGAGTAGATATAAAATTGTTATATTAAGAGTTGTTATTACTAAAAGATTAGTGGAATAGTAAAGAAAATGGATCTATGATTATTTAAGCGACTAAATTGTGGCTTTAAGTCAGAACTTCGTAGAGTTTTATGAATATAGCTTTGCATTTAGGTCTTATTGTTAGGTTAATAACTTCATCTTTAAAATTGATTGATGCACCTTCTAAGTAGTTTAAACTACTTGTGAGGGACTTCTTTTCTTCTCCTATTTCAATGATATAGCCTTCTAAATTAGGATTAGAAAATGATGGTTTTAGGTCGATATTTAATATTTCTTTTAATTTTATTTAGAGTCTCATTTTTCTAAGAATTTCTTTTGAATATTTGACCTGATTTTATTCTAAATTTTTACTATCTAAGTAATTATTATCTTTTGTTCTCTTTAAATCAGAGGCGGAATCAGAACGTGTTGATAAATCTTCATTTGTTTGCAACTCGCAAGCAGCTAAATACTGCTAAATGCAAGAAGCATTATTAATTACATTTTAAAGTGATGAAATTTTCAATTACTAAGACTGTACGGATTAAACAGAATCCATCAGTTGTTAAGAATATAATCTCATGAAATCCTTCAAACTTGCCTTACCAAGCTTGTTTTATTTTAATGAGTCAAATATTTACTTAATTTCATCAATTTTATCAGAGTCTTTATTTAAAAACCATACATTGAGGTCTGAGAATGTTATCAAAATATCTTCTTCTCTTTGTAAGGCTTCAAAAGATTTTCCACAATTTTATTACAAAGACTGAAGATACTCAAGCCTTATAAGCTCACTAATATATTCAATGCTTTACATGTTTCTAACTTTCAACAGTTAAATAATAAAGAGAAATGTAAGATTGGCTCTTTTAATTCTTTCAATAATAAATCTTAGTTGTTTTTTATGTTGTTGTGTTAAGAAATGGGGTTAAAGGATAAGTTGTTTATAATAATTTTAAGATTAGTTAGCTGAGATATTTAAATTTATTTATTGATTGATTTTCAAAAAAATTTGTTTGAATTTCTTTTCCTTCTGATTTTATTGTATTAATAATTTAAATATTCATTATTAATTACTTTTTATGCCTTCTTAATTTTTTCTATGATCAAAGTCTATATGCGCGGATATTTCTTAATCGTCAATTTAATTATCATTTCAATATATTTATTTAGTTTTGTTTAATAAATCAGCGATTTTTAGCCTGAATTCTGCTATTAATTAATTAATCCCAACTATGAGAGAGAAAAAAGAAAAGTGATTCACGAGATAATTTTAATTTTAGGCACTTTTTGTTTAGTTTGATAATATCGTAATAAAACACTGTCTGATTAGCAATATTTACCAAATTTTAAATATTTTTTTACTTAATTAAACAGGCCTAATTACTAAACAGATTACTTTAATTTTAATAATTCATAGTTACTAAAATACTAGCAAGAGCTATCACATAGTACAATAATTAAAAATAGATTTATTTTGATTTCTTTTTTCTAAAAAGAAATAACAGCAGCTCATTCAAATAGCTTTCTTATTTTAGCTTTATTAAAACAACAAAACAAAAGTAGACCAGAGTGAATAATGAAATTAAAAATAATAAATTTTTTGTTATTAAGCTCTTCATTCCCTTATATTAATTATTTCTATTATTTTAAAATATGTAGTAACGTGTAAAATTTATATAAAGAGAGTTGTTTTCTCTTCTTGTTACTTATTTATTTATTAAAAATAGACAGCACAATCAAATACTAATAATATAATTGTATTACAAACAATTCTAATATTTACCTGAATTTAAAAATAAAAAAAATATGAATTGATTATGGTGTATGATCAGGTTTGCAGTCCTTATTATAGTTTCTTTCATATGTTTAAAATTCTTTGATAATTTACTTTAACTTTTATTCATTATTTTTATTGTAAAAATGTTATAATGGTTTCCAATTTTTATATGCAATTATGCTTTCTATATGAAATGAATAAAGTATTTAATTAATATGACATTCAATATTATTTTGTAGTTTACAATTTAAATGTATTAAGAATGTTTTTTCTTCAATTACTGGTTAAATTTTTTATTTATTTTTACTATAGTAACAGAAAACATTCATAATTTCTGTACATAAGTTAATATGATTTGAGTTGATGAAACAATTTTGTTTGATTTCTTAAAAACAAAAAAGTAAAGCACTTTTTATAATTTGCTAATTTATTTATCATAATTCTGAAATTGTAAGCTAACATTTTTTAAGTTACTTAATCTATTAAAAAAGTAGGTAAGAAAAACAAACTTTCTTTTTCTTCAAATAATAATTCGAAATATAATCAGAAGTTTGATCACCCACAATTCGAGCCTTAAAATTTGATTAAACACAAGAAAGATTATATCAATAATTTATCATTTTTTTAAATTTATAAAAAATCTATTTAAGTAGAAAAGCAAATAAATTTAATTTAGGAATAGTTGCAATTTTTATATAAAAATCTCAAAATATTGTATTAAATTATGAGAAAAAGTTACTTCATTTGATAAAGATAAGTTTTCAGAAGGTTGCTTAACCTCTATTAAATTTATTTTATTTTTATTAATCTAAAACTGACTCATAGTTGACGACAAAAATTTTATTATATCCAAATAAACAATTATAAAACTCTATTTAAAAAAATAAGTAAATTATGATAGCAGCATAATCACCTTAATTAAAACCTTGAATAAAAATCAAAAAAAATGTTTAAATAGTAATTAATTTAATTAAAATTATCATCAATTATTGAAATATTGATAAAAAACTTATTCAAAAATACAATTTTTATTATTTTTAATCAGAAAAAGAAATTTCTTTTTTTTGGTTTACTCTTTGTCTTTATCAATATTCAATCAGCAAAACACCAAAAAATTAAATTTCATGATTTATTTATCTCAATTTTAATATCTAAATACTCGAAAAAAGAAAAGAACATTTTAAACATACACTAATTTTTTTCTTATTAGAGAGGTAAATAGGCAGGATAAAGATTAAAAACAAAAATGAAAATCAAAATAAAGCAGATTTGAATATCAAATAGATTTAGATAGATTTTGAAAAATGGAGAAACCTTATTAAAAATTAATAAATTTTTTAAAAACTTGAGATAATTAGTTTTCTTATTGCTTGGTTTATTTTTAATTTTTTTTGCTAAGTATAGTTCGTTATCATATTTTTTTAAAAAAGTAAATTTCCTTTCCTTAAATCAAATTAATCAACATCAAAAATAAATAAGTAAAACTTATTAAAGAAGTGTTAATTTGAATTTTTATTTTAAAGAAACTTATTTAACGAACTATATATTTCTGTGTCATTTTATTAAATGTTTGCTTGAAAAATACTTTGAGTTTTAACTTTGATTTTAAAAAAAGATAGGAAGTAGTTTATTTTAATTTTATGAGTTATTTATTGAAATAATTTTTACAAAACTAAATTAATTTGTAATTATTTAAATATAAATATTTTAAAACGATAAATAAATAAATAACAAAGTAACTAGTTAGAGTAGTGTTTGTGTTTATAATTAATGAACCTTTAAATAATAACTAATTTTAGTCTTAATGAAATAATTTTATTTTATCATGTTATAAAAATACTTAAAAAATTGTATGTACCTGATAGTAATTACTTTATTCACGTTTATTATTTTCAATCACAAATATCAAACAAAAATAGATAGATAGATACACATATACTGTACATACAAGCTTAAATAATTCTTTCTGCTATGCTTAAAAATTGTAAATTTCATTCTAATTTTGATATATCAATAGTTTGTATTGAGTTAAATTGCTAATAAGGTTTTAGATTCAGCTGTTTAAAGTGTCTTAGATAATATCATAAGACTCACAAACATCTTCTTTTAGAAAATATTTTGAATTTCTAAAAAATTAAAGATTAAAGCTATGGATAAGCTGATTAATGCTAATAACTATAGTAGAAATAGTCAAATAGCTTTTAAATCGTAGAAAATACAAATTTATAATATGTTTTAGAACTCAAGCAACTATATCTAAAGCAAGTAGAGGGTACATCTTAGATGTTTTAATAAATATTTGAGGATTTATCTAAGAATGAAGGATTAGTAGAACATTAAATTATACAATTAATTAAACATTCTGAGCTAAGTAATGAAGATTTATAGAGTGAACATCATAATAAATAAATTTCATAAATAGTTAGTATCTAAAACAGAGATAGCTCTGATAATGATGAGATCGCAAAAAAGAAAATAGTTAAATTTAAAGCACAGCTAGAAACATAAATTGAAATTATGCTATAAAGCATTATTTAATTTAAATTTGATCTCTAAAAAGAAAAAGAAAAATAAGTTGATAAAATATGACACTTAAAATAAATTATATAAATTTTATCTAACATATTTTGTAAACAAAAAAATTATAAATATTACAAGCAAAATAATCTAGAGTCTACATTCTTATGTGTACCTTTCTTTGCTTTATCCTACTAAAAATTCCTTTGTTTAAAAATAATTCATATTAATTATAAATTAGCATTTTATTATAAATTTCATTAAATTTAACAAACAATTAAAATATTTAATAGAATCAAATTTCATTTAAAGGTCTCAATTTATTTTTCATTAGTTACCATTTATTTATAGTACTACAATAAGATTCAAAATCATTGAATTTATAAATTCTTTTTTGAAAAATATAATCTTATTTATTAATCCTGTCTTAATTATACCAAGGATAGTTCTCATTTTTTACAAAAATTATACTTTTAAAACTTAAAAAAATAATGAATAAAACTAGCAGAGTAATCTAGTTGCATTAATCAAAACTTTTCATTATAATCAAGGAATTTTACTTAAAATATTTTCTTAATGTTTGTTTACAAGAAAATATTTAGTATTGTTTAGTATAAATTGAGCTAAATGAGTAAAAATATAAACAAATTTATTTATTTTTAAAACATTTAGATATGGTAAAAATATTTTAAGAAAAGTTATAGAAAGATAGATAGATTGATTGATAAATTTGAGTAAAAATATAAAATTGATACCCAATAATTTTATTTTTATTTCAATATAATATTTTAAATATGAAGGCGTATATGTTTTTGAATGAGGATTGATTGTTAATTATGTTAATTAAATTATATATTGATTCTATAATGATAGTTATTTTTCTTTAAGTTTTGAAAAAGAATTAATCAAATACATTTCTATTGAATAGAAGCAGTAATTTATTGGTTAAAATACAAAAAAATAGATTGTTAATCAATTAAGTATATAATTTTTTAATAGTAGGAGTATTTTTTTAATAAACCCTTTTGTAAATCTACTTTTAAGAAGGGTTGTTATGTCGGATATTTATAGATCAGACTCATCTTAAAAGAGTGTTTAGAGCTAAAATGAAACTTATTTGAATGAATAAAACAGTAACATAGAGGAAATATAATGCAAACTATCAAATTAATATTTTGTAGACAATAGAGATTATTATGATTTGTATATAAAAAGAGATAGCATCGCAGATGATGATAATGGTTTTGAAGACAATTTACAATGCGATAAAAATGCCAGTTAAATCTATAATTAATCCATAAATGCTAATGGAAAATAAAATAATTAAGAATTATTGATAGACTTAAGCTTAAACTCGTCAATATTAACCGCTACTAAAAATCCTTACATGATAAAGGCATTGTAGAAATTGTCCAAAAGAGATTCAACAAAAATTCAATCTCCTATATCTGTTGCAACTAAAACTGGGATAAGAGTTATAAAAAATAGGAATGGAAGCTTGATAATTGAAAACGAATCTTCTCCTAAAAAAATTAGTGGAGAAAACTACGAAAGCTTTTTCAAATATATGGCAGCTTCTGGCTAAGATAGCCAAGATTGTAATTTAAACAACTAATAGAATTAGACCATTTTAAATTAAACACAGTTTGATTTTACAGTTCAAGGAGGGGATGATACCATAAAATATGAAGCCAATGGATGTAATGATACTGTTTAAGAGGGAATTTGCAATTAGTATCCAAGTTAATACGTGCTTAGAAAAGAGGGCACAATGATTTAGAGATAAGCCTAAAAAGAAATAAAAATCAGAAAAATTCTTTCAGATTTTAATAAACTAAATAACATTAAGAAGTTTGTAAAAAAGATGACGAGTCTTTCACCCTAGTACAATTACAGAAGATTAAAAGATTTCCACTTTGAAGTAATAGGAGATATTGTTTAAGTAATAACTTCGAAAATCTTTAATGAAAGATTTAATATAACCTCTTTCATATTAAAGCCAAACGAAATATTTTCTATTATGTGGGAAGTATTTGAAATATTATTCATTTTTTTTCATGTAATTGCTTTCGGGTTTCGGTTCGGCTTTGGGATTGTGCTCAATTACTACATAAAAGTATTTTCAATATGTTTCTTACTAGCTGATTTGATAATAATTATCAATACAGGATATTATTAGGGAGTAGAAATAGTTACTACAAGAGTTAAAATTATCAAATACAATTTATTTAATATTTCTATGATTTTATTGTCTTTAATTGCTTTAATTTTTAATGATCAAGGGCCTTTAGAGCTTGTTTTTATTTTTAGAATTAAATGGCTTTATCAGTCTTATTACCATTTTGAATAAAACTTTTAGCTTAAACAGAAGCATCCTGTTAGTGAAACACTTTTGAGGCTTTTTATTATTATTATATTGTTAGCTCATTATAATGCTTGTGGATATTTCTTTTTTAGTTAGAATTATAACAGCTCAGATTAAACTTGGCTCTAATTTTACAATTTACAGAATCAAGATTGGGAAATTTAATATATAACAGCTCTTTACTTCTCCTTTATTACTATGGTCACTGTTGGTTATGGTGACATAGTACCTAAGACTATAAACGAAAGAATTTATGTTATATTTTTTGTTCTAATATCTGCTATTACATTTGCATATGTTGTCAATACAATAGGTGCCTTGTTTTAGGAGCTATCACGTTAAGAGGGTAAATATGATTAAAAGAAATTTGAAATAGTTAATTATATGGAGGAAAGGAAGATTTCAAAATCTATTTAAATTTCAGTTGTTAAATTTTTAGAGTATACAATTAAATAAGAAAAAGAGCTTTAATATTCTCTATCGGGTGAGAACTTTTTGCAATCAATCCCTTAGAAACTTAGATAGCAAGTAAATTTAAACTCTCTTGTTGAATCTTTTAATAAGTTTGTTTTATTATAGGTCTATCAAGAATACTATGGAAGAATATTACAAGAAATTAAACTTTTTAGCATGAATTTCTCAAAAGATTTTTTATAACAATTATCAGTATTAATGAAAGAAAAAACGTATGGACCTGGTGAGGAAATTTTTAAATAAGGAGAAAAAAACAGCAATTTTTTTTTCATCAATAAAGGACAAATCGAATTCGATATAGAGGTTTAAGGTAAAAATAACATTTCCTTAGGTATTCTGAAGGTAATTAATATGTCAGTCAATACATATATAATTAATATTTAAACTATTGTATGTTGAAAATAGAAAGGTGACTCATTTAACCACTAAGGGTTGTTCACTGATAGAATACACTAGGTGACTGCTAGATGCAAATAAATTACATAAATCATATTTCTAAATCAGGAGGACTTTTAGAGGATACTAAAATAAAATAAAGATGAATATGTATTTTCTTATTTTTACAATTTTAACTTATTTTAAAAATAAAAATAAAAAACCTTTTATTTTTTTTGAGCTTTTCTCATCCTGACTAACCTGTATAGAAAGAGAAAAAAATAGGAGAATAAAAATTTATCAAATTTAAGTTGAATTACTCATAAATTTATTTTTTTACTTAACTTTATGAATTTTTAAATATTTCGAAGATTTAGAAAGCAATTTAATTTTTTTTTTGTTGTTGTTGAATATTTAGGAGAAATACTGTATGATTAGAGATAAATACTTTTAAGAAAATGTAACTTTAGGAGAGTAATGCTTATCCTGTTAAAATTACAGTCATTCCGTTCTAAACTGTAACTTGATCAGATACATCCCCAATAAATCTAATCTGATTGCTAAAGAGTAATATAATATTCCTGTTATAAATAGAACTAAGAAGAAAAGATATATCGATAAAAAGCAAAACTCTTTAGTTAACAACTAAGAAGTAAAGCAAGCACTTCGATTGCTAAGAATTTAGCTTACCTACATGATTATGGGAGATAGGTTAGGGACTTTCTAAGATTTAATTGATAGAAATTTTACTGATCATTAATTTTACAGGTACTTTCCTCAGCTATAGATGAATTCTGATAAATACATCGAAATTAATTCTATAGAGGATTTAAAATATTCTTTTGAAGATCTAGATACTGAGTCTCTAATTTTCTAGAATCCTCAAAATATTTGTATTCAAAATAACTTATAAAATTAAAGCAGTATCTAAAATGGAAGCAAAGAATCAAATTATATGGATAATATCATACTTAAAGTGGCTAAAACTCAAAATAATGAATTTTAGCATTTTCAATCTTAATAAGTGTAACAACTCAATGATTAAGTGGATATAATTCTATCCCCTCTAAAAAGAAATATTAGGTCAAATAATTTCACAGAATCTTCAGATGAAAATGAAGATGACTAAAGCCAATAAAACCCTTCAAATAAAGACTCATAAAGCTAACATGAAAAAATAGACAAGTGCCTTATTAAAATGACAAGCTTAAAGACAACTTCTAAAGAAGTAAATCAAAATAATCAATTACAATAATAAAAATAATAGACAAATAGAAGAATATCTATAATGAATCACAATCCTATTTTAATTCAGCAGTAGCAAGCTAGCTCTAATCAAGATATCTATAATACAAACACTGATATAATACAGATGCAACAAAATAATAGCAATAATATGGTTTTATTATAGATTGTTAATCAATTACAAATGATGCTACTTAATTCTCAGAATTTAAACCAAAATCTTTCTGCTCAATCAAATCAAAATTTATTATTTAATAACTAAAGTAAAAAAAATAATAACACTTCCATGACTTAAATTAAGCCTGATCCTTAGCCAAGCATTATCTCATGTAAATAAGGCTAATTTATGCATAGCTACAATATTATACCTTAAGAAGGATAGTAACACCAATAAAATAATAATTTTAATAATTAACAAAATAATAATTTAAGTAATTCTGCAGCATTAGTTCATAATTATCCTAACAGTGAAAAGAATGAAAAATTTTAATAGCTTTGGGATTTTGATTTGATGAAGGAGTATAAGTATTATTTTCCATTTATGAATTACTCATAAACGATCGCTAATTATAACTAAAACCAAGACTTTATATTAAAGAGGAATTGCATTTAACCTTATAAGAAAAAATGAAAAATTTAATTTATTTTAATTATTCATTTTAAATCTCATATAAATATTTAACACAACAAAATAAGCCTTTTTAATTCAAAATCTCACTAATATTTTGAAGTATCAGAATTAATTTATTCTGATTTCAAAAACAAACTGTAAAATATATTTATAATTAAATATCATCATCAGATAAATAAAGTCTATTTATTTCCATAAAATAATTCAATTGCCCATGTTTAATTTGTTAAGCTTTTATATTTATCTCTTTGCTTTAGTTTCTCTTAAAATTCTAAAGTTCTGAAATTAATTTAAGCTCATTCTTATCCTATTAATATTTGTTAATTTTCATCAGAATTAATAAAAGCATTAGAAAATTTAATAGATTGTAATCACAATAAAATTTACCATAAGTTCATATTTCGTAATATTTCAAAAGTGATCTTCTTAACGTAAATATTTTTAATTTATCCTTTTCGTAAAATGTTTAATTTTCTTTTTTAGGTTTTTTAATGAAGGTATTTTTTATGTTTGAGAAGGTGTTAGTTACATGGATTATCTAATTATTGAAGAATAAGATATATTTTTATTTAAAATGTTTTAATGATAATTTTTGAACTTTACAAAAGAATAAAGCTTATTTTAATGTGTATTTGAATGTTAAAAAAAGGGAATACATAATTTAGCCTATTCACAAATTACAGAAAAAGATATGAAGTAATCCACGAAATTAAATTTTTAAAAAATACTACAGTTTCTAAATTGCCCATAAAAATAATTAAATAATTCCAGTCAGACAGACATAAAAAATATTTACAAAAAAAAATTAGATAAAAAGCTTTTTAAAAAAAATGAAGAAAGATATAAAACAAGAAAAGGTTTTCAAAAATTTCTAAGAATTTTATCCTTTTTACTTATCTGAGCACTCAAATATAACTAACAGACGTTTGCATTACATTGGAACAACATTGAGCATTTTACTTTAATTAATAATTATCTTTTTAGGACACTATTAATTTATACCTTTTGTTTTCCTATCTGGGTACATATTTCCTTGGATTGGTCATTTCTTTTTTGAAAAAAATAAAGTAAAATATTTACCTTCTTTAATGATATGTTATAATTTCTTTTTTTTAGCCAGCTTCCTTCAAGTATCCAGTCCTATCTTTTATGGGAGACATTAAAATGTGGTACCAAATGTCAACAAACTAAATAAAGTGGTGATTATTATAAAATTTTTAATACGTTAGTTAGTAAACTTATAACAGAGGTGGCAATTATTTGATTACCTTTAAATTAATATTTTCTTAAGCATATACCTTTTCATATTTTTTATATTGTAATTTCTAATTTAATTTTTTTCATTAAATATTTGATTGCTTAATTTACAAATAAACTTATGTAAGCTTGCGCCTAGAAATAAGAAGTTTTTTTATAAAAAATAAGTATCTTATTAACTTCTATTTTATTAATAAAATCGTCAATCAAAAATTAAATTAAATTTGGTTTAATATCAAATACCACCACAAATTTTCTTCCTTAAGTCCAGATTTCTTCACTTTAATAATACATAATATAAAAATAATGATCTCATCAAAAAATAAACCACATAATTCAAATTAATAAGTAGCGTTTTTATATTTTTAAGGATGTTAATGTGTATTTTATGTAAAAATAGGATTGAATGTTAGCTATCTTTTCTTTGAATTACTAAAATTTTTGAGTTAATTTTATTACAACGCAACGCATTAAATATTACAATTATTGATGGAATTTATCTAATTATAAATTACTAAAATCATAAATAAACATTTTATTTTATCTTTATTAAGATACTTTGATATTTTTTTAGGTCAATTAAAACACTCTATTTAGTTGTTAAAAATAACAAAAAATTTACTTTGCTACTAACTACCAAACCAAGCTCAATTATAGATTAAAAGTGGAAAAATAAATTTAAATTTTAGGTTATGACGATTTAAAAAATTTCATGACCAATATAAAATATATAAAATCATACAAAACTTATTAAAAAATGAAAACGGACTTTCATTTAATATTAGATTGTTAGTTATTTCCCATTTATTATTGGGCTTTTATAATAGTTCTAGCTCTATTCTTTGTTTCTTGATTAATTGTTTCTAATTTATTAGCTTATTATGCAACATTAGAAGTTTCTAATTGTTTCTAGCTTTGGTTATCTTTTTCAATACTTTATAAGCCATTTTATACTTCTTCCATACTCTAAAAACTACCCTTTTACACTTTTATGATACCTTATAGGGAATTTTCTGCCCTTTCATAAGAGGTGCTTTTTAATTTTTATTGGCTTAAAACTATCTTTCCTTTTGATTCAGTTTATTAATTTGGTGCTATATCAACAAAAGTGTTGTTGCCTTTATCCTTTTCTAATTTCTTTGATAATGATTATTAAGAGCTTACTCTTGGACTGCCTTCTAAATCTAAACTATTTAAAATTTTATTATTTTAACTCTCTTAAATAGAATTCTGAATAGATTGCTAGGATTTAGACTGTTGCTTTATCTCTTAAGATAAAATACTAATTTAAACTGCTGAAGTATCTTCTTCTTCCTCTTCAAATTAGAATTTTTTCTTTTCCAAATGAATTGTTTCTTTATTTTTATCTTTCACTTAGTTTTGAGCAGTGAAAGAAGCAGTCTAGTTATCTCCTAGAGTTGGAGTAGCTTGTATGCCAAATGACTATGATTGTTGCAAAATATAGTGATTTTCGCTTTTTGCTTCTATAATGTTAAAAAAATATAATCAAAAAAATGAGGGAGAAAAATGAAATTTGTTTACTTTGCTCTTATTATTGGTTCTGACCTTTTCCTCCAAGTGAATTTATTTCAATTTCATTTTATTAGTCTTCTTGCTCAAATTAAAACTTTTATTTTTTAAATTAATGGTGGTGAGTATTGCCTAACTATTATGACTATTTATTGCTATGATTTTTCCTTTCCTTTTCCTATAATTTTGATTCAATTGCCATGTTTTTATTTTTTTCAAGCTTTTTTGCCAAACTTCTCTAAGTTCTATCACTTTCAAATAGTATTTCTCTTACTTTTGGATTTTAAAATATCTACTAAGCATTTCTGCGATCCTGCTCTTTAAATTTACGATCCTCTTCTTCTTCCATCTCTGTGTTATACCATGGCACTTTGCTTTATCTCTTTTTTTTCTCTTAGTTATGTTTATGTTCTCTTCTGCCTTAGCTTTCTAAATTTTTATTATTGGATTGACCTTCTATATCTGACAAACTTCCTTTTGACCTTAATTAACCAAAATCTCTTAATTTAAGAGGAGCAGAAACCTTTTCACTTCCTGATTAGTAATTTTTATCATCCTCTCTCAGCTAACTAGAAGTATCTTTTGTTGGTAATGGATTTTCTTGAGAATTTTTATCAAGATTATTAGAGCTTGTTGTCTTTTTCTTTTAATAAACATTAATAATTTCATCTGCTAATGAACTATTTTCATGATTATAAGAACGAACATTTTTCGAAGAATTAAACTAGCTATCATGCTCTTTTGCTAGCTGTTGAATGGTTTTAAATGTTTAACTTTCGTTATTTTTCCTTTTGTGTGAGAATATGTTAAATGAAGTGCCAGCATCTAAATTTACAATTAAATTTTAAATTGATTTTCTCTCAAATAATTAACTAAATTACCTGACTTAAATCCATCATCATGCTAGAATGCAGAGAAATTTTTTGATTTTATGCTAGAAACAGCCTCTAAAATTTTATAAAAATTAAATGTATTCAAATTTATATTTCATAAAGTTATTTTACCACTTTAATAGCCATCAAGTCTTTTCATAGAAGATGATTTAAAAGAACTTGAATCTTTATTCGAATCAAAAGGACGAAATCCAAGTTTGCTCTTAAATCCTGTGCCACTTTCTGTAGCACTTTCTTATGGTCTATCATATTAGTTTTTCTTCTTATCAACATCAGTAGACTGGAATTCTTAATTAAGCAATTTAGCAGGTAGCTCATTATGTTTTTATAGACAGCTAGAGCTACCGCAAAATCCAATAATTTACTTCTTTTTTTCGCTGCACTGAATACAAAAATTTCTTGTTTTTGTGTGGCACACAATACACTCTTATTTCTTACCTCCTTGATTTTCTTCCCAAAAATGAACTCTATAGTCTTTAGAAGCCGATATCTTTTCTATGCAAATTTTATGTTATATTTATCTATGAGCTTAGTATTATTATAATAACTATTTCTTAAGATCCTTTATTATTTACTCCTTTGTGATCTTGGAATCATTGTTAATGTATTAGTACAAAGAGTGAGTATTTTTTACCATTACATCAAGTACACGTAAGAAAACTAATTAATCCCACTTAACTCCTTCAACATCTCTAGAATTAATATCCTTATAATCTAGTACGACACTTTTTTCTGAATAAATTTGTTGCTTTTTAGATGATTAATAAATAATAATTGATTATTAAAATATTTTTATCATTTTATTAAAAATATAATAAAATACCATTTTGGGATTTGCTAAATCTTTTGAATCTTCAAGACCCAAAAAATTAGAAATAAATGCATATTTATGAGAAAAAGAATATGGTGTTATAACTGCTTGTACTTCTCTCTCATAAATAAAGAAGAAATTTTTGAATAGTTTGTTTTCAGAAATAATTTTCAGTTATTTTGGTGTAAACTATATATTTTCTATATGAGATTTGGTAACGACACCGATGTTTTAGTGTCTCAAGCTACGAAGAATATCAGCATCAAACAACTAATTTTGGATAACAACTTTGTGGCCTTTACCTTTATAATTTTCCAACACATTTGCTTACACTCTCATTAGTTTTTAAACATAATCTTAAGATTTCTTCAATTCTGGAGTGCTTTTATCAAATTAAACATCGATGATAAACGAGTAACTATAGTCGTATAATCTGAATTCATCCAAATAATATTATGAGTTGCTTTTGAAATAATTACCTTCTATAGTTTTATGTAGTAATTATAGGTATTCTTTTGGTTAAACTAGCTATTTTAATCTTTAGTTAACCATAAAAATGAACTATTCAGTTTTGGCCATTTCATTAAAAATACCATTATCATCTTAAACCTTAGATCCAACTGAGAAATTACTTTAAATAAATTCCAAAATGTGATGATCCATGTCAGAATTTACCTTGTGTATGGTATCTATTATCAGTAATATTATGAATTCAAATAAAATAATTAAATAATATTTTATAAAAAATTAGCTTTAGAATTAGTAAAAACAAATTTAAATAATAAAATATATTTTCTAAAAATGAGTATTATTTAAGATAATTATGTAAGAAATACTGATTAAATTAGGATGTTGTAGGCACTGAGAATGAAGCAAGAGTGAAATGTATGCATCTATATCATAAGAGTTTATTTCAATTGGATCCTTGAATATATTTCTCTTTGTTATTCTCTTGTTAAATTTTTTGTAAATATTTTATATAATATCTGTGTACAAAGACTGAGTAAATAGCATTTTAAATATAGTGGAGGCATCATAATTTTTTCCGTATTCTAAATTAACCTTATCCAGCCCTTTAAATTTCCAATCAGCAAAGTAAGATATAGGAATCTGTTATGGAGCCTTTAAAGGAAGCCAGATCCAATTGGCTTAATCTTCCTAGCTTTCTTCATCTATTTTATTCTAATCTTCATTAGTCTTGTCTTCTTCGATAACTATAGGTCTTTAAGCTTCTTTTAATAAATTCAAGATTTCTATTTAAATTTAAGGCTAAAAATAAATAAATAAATAATTACTTTAACTGTCAGGTAGGTTATTGCTTGATGAAACGTTTGCCTAAGCTTTACCTTAATTAAATGAAACATCTTGTATCTAGTTTTAACTGATTTGAGATTCGAATCTAACTTATTTTTCTATTTAAGAATTGTCATTTATTTCTATAACTGTTTCTTTTGTCTTATTTATATTTTCTAATAAAAAAAATACAAGTTTATTTTAGGATTTATTTTCTTGAGTAATTAAAAATTAGTAACCTTCTATAGCCACCTATTTTTCAACAATTGCTTATTTTCTCTCATTAATAAACTACTGAACAAAAGTTTTATTGAATATAGTTGTGTCTTAACTGGCATTTACATCTTCATTAACCTTCGATTCTTCATGATTATCTTTGATAGCCTAAAATGTGTCATTGATCATTTTTTCACTCGTAATCTCATGCTCTTTTTCAATTTCTAGATTCAATAAATTCCCATTAGCTTTTTCAATTTAGAATTTTGGTAATAAGTTATCATGACTGATATCTATACAATCATCAACATCTTCCAAAACAACCAGGGCATTATCCTCTTACCTTATGGGAGAATCTTCTAAATTGATTATTAACTTATTTTTCTGAGTTGATATTGGAATAACTATTATATCTTTCTCGTCAAAATCTTTTTCTTAATAGTGATCTAAGTCTATTTTTTTTTCAGTTTGAAAAAGGTTAGGCCTTTTTTTAAGTTCTTTGCATTTCTACCAAAATTCCATGTTTTTTTATTCTTACTTTGAAAGAATTTCCTATCTAACTTGGACTTCCTGTTCAGTGAACTCTTAGCTGCTTTCAAAAAACCATTAACTTCTTCTCTTCTTTAGAAGCTATATCATTCTGATTATATTTCAATCACAGACTTCTATGCAAATTGTTTATTTTTTAATTAAAAGAAAAAAATTTTCATAAATTAGAATCTCATAAATTAATTAAAATAAAACATATTTTATCAAATTATTAGAAGGATCACAGATTATTTTAATTTAATCAAGTTTTTTTTGATCATCTCTTATATATTGAAAAAGTTTTAACATCACATTAAATATTATCACTACCTATATATAAAATTAATAAAAATATTCAATAAATTAGCTATTTAACCTTTAAGTAATTGAGAAAATTAATTGTTTTGATTTTTTAAAAATTTAATAACCTATAAAAAATTTTCAAAGATAATATATTTATTCACAAAGAAGATTTGAAAAATTAAGAATTTGAATAATTTAAGAATGAATAAATATTTTATTAAAAATAAAATTTAATGAAAAATCCAACTAAAAATACGAATAATTAATTTAATTTATATTAATATTAAATAACTGCTTTTATTCCAGTAAATAGAGAAAATGTATCAAAAGTAATTAAAATATAGATCAAGTAAAACAATAATTTTAACTAAAAGAAAGAATAATGGAGTAATAAAATATTGATTTGGTTAATAGCTTTTGTAATTAAATATAAAAATTAATTTAAAATGCCTATAATTTTATAAAAAATTAGCAATTAATATTATTTTATTTAAATTTATTATATTTTACATGATTAATGTTAAGGTATTTATAAAATAAGTATTTACAGAACAATAAATTACTTCAATAAATTTATTATCTTACTTTCAAGCAATAATCTAATTCAAAGAAAATGGGCTATTTGAAATAAAAATAAATTAAATGAATCTTGTAATAGCGATTAATCAAATAATAATTTTGTTGTAAAAAAATAATAAATTACAAATTTGAGATGAAAAATAATTAAGCAGCTATTGTTTTTTCTGATAACTAGTTTTCATTTTTGATTGAAACATAATTTTAGTTAGTGGCTATTATAGCTTAATTACTTTTTAGTTAATTTAATTATATTAAATTTTAAAATTATAATGCTTCGTTTTTATTTGGAACATCATCTTTATAAAAATGTAAGAAAATTTCATTTTAATCATAAAAATAAGATCATTAAAATCCTATACTCTAAAATTACTTCATTTAGAATATAGATAAATATACTCTTTCTATGCAGTTTTTAAATTAGAATTTTTATAAGAAAACTTTTTTATTTCTTTTTCAAGTTGAAAATCAATTTTTTTTTTTTTGATGAAGAATCATTAATGGACAAAAAAATTTATAAATCGGAAGTTAATATTTTGATAATTTTGTAAGAATATAATTCTAGCGTATAATTTGATAAAGATATCAATGGATTTATTTTACAGTGTAAATAAAATACTCGGTATCAATAATATCGAAAGATATAGCTATTAATTGAGGTATTTCAAATATGGATAGACTATCTTAATTTAATTAAAAAATTTATCTAAATTCTTATGGATCGACTTTGCCCAATTCCTATTGAAGTAAGTCAAGATTATTTCTATTTTACTAGCTAAGATTCTAAGTTATTAATAGTAAAAATCTTAATTTAACTTTACAAAACACATTCTCACAAAATCAAGATTGATTTATCAAAATATATTATGAGCCTTTGTTTTGATACATCGAAATGTTAGTTAATTGGATTATGTTTATGATATTTTCATTACAATTTCTTAATAGATAGATAACTTGAATGTTTACAAATTTTAGGTTATTGATATTTATTCTGTATTTTAATTGTTAATTTTATTTTAAATTAAAGTAATTATGATAAAATTTGGATTTAATAATATATATAAACAAACTAAATAACTAAAAACTAATAAATACCTTAAACAAAAACTAGTTATTCTGCTGAGCTTTTTTAATGATTGAATAGCTGAGCGACACATAATAAGCCTACTAAATAAATTTTTGCTAGACTCCTATTTAAATGTCAATCGATAATATTTCTCCTTAAGATAGTGATAAGGAGCTACCATTAAAAATTGAAGATGCTATGATTTTTGGTAGCTAATCCAAATTGAACTAAGATGATCTTGAAAAGATTAACAAAGATATTGTAAGAAAATTTAACAAGTAAACTACTTTAGAAGAAATAGAAAACCCTTTCCTAAGTATGGATGAGAAGATAAAAAATGCTTTGATGGCCCTGAAAAAGCCAATCTATTAGCGCAATATGAAAGAACAAAAAGCCATTATTAGGGTGATAGAGTCTAATCAGTTTATTTAAAAAACAAAATTATATAATAAATCCTTATTAAACTAAATTTCAAACTGTGTTTAATTAGAAAAAATTCAAAAAGGTAAACCCGTGTTTTGGTATGGAGATCGCCCAGATAAATTCTACTTAATTATAAAGGGTAAAGTAAGTGTTTTAGTGCCAAAATCTAAAAATGAAATTGCGTAAATCAAAGAAGAGTTTTAGAATAATTCCTTCTCAAGCAATTCTATAGAGAGTCCATTAAAAAAAACGACATAAGAATAGAATCAGTATTCATTAAATCTAAACTTTCCTAATATAAGCATAAATAGAAGCAAAGTAAAATAATTTGATAGAAGTAATGACTTTGAGACATCATAATATTCTTTAGACAGTTCAAGGAATTATGATGAATACAATTCTCCTTTAACAGCGATGTAATCTAGGAAAAAGTCTAACTTTTCACAAATTAACAGTGAGAGACAAATTAAAATTAACTAGAATATTAAAAAAATCACTACAGTATCGCCTCTCTAGCCATCTTTACAAGTAAAAAAAAATATATTATTGAAAAAGAAAAGACTAGATGATTTCTAGTATTAAGATCATGATGTAATTATTCCTGGTGTTCCTTTAACTCGCTCAGAGATTTTTAATTGGAAATAATATTTTCTCGTTGAAGATGAAAATACAATTATGAAATACAATCACATTAAATTTTTAACAGATGGAGATGTTTTTGGTGATTTTGGTCTTTTGATAAGAAAGCCACGCTCTGCAACAATCTTAGCAGTTTAAGATACTATCCTCCTTTCCATATAAAAGTCTGATTACGAAGAGCTCATTCGAGAAATATCTTATGTAATATTACAATTTTGTTGGAATTTATTTATCTCCTTGAAAATAAAAATTATCATATTTTCTACATTTTGGGAGTAACATCAATCAATCAATCGATCAATCAATTTTAGGCATAAACATAATTTTTGTGTTATTTTGAAAGTAAAGCTGAAAGCTGAATAATTATAAAATTTTCAATAATGATGATGAGAAACATATAAAAATATTTGTAAATAAAGAATAAATAAAATACAAAATTAAAAGTTTTTATGGTAAAAAAATTAACAAGAAACATTTATTTAGAAATTTTAGATATTCTTGAAAAATTAAGTGTAATTAACACTTATTAATAAAAATCAATCAGTAATTATAATTTTTTGTTTTATTTTTTTATCAGTAAAAATATTAAAGCCTCAATCAAATTTTTAATTAAAAATAGAATAAGATGGAAAAGAAGGTCAAGTTTTTTTAATAAAGCTTATGTTTTAATGAGAACAAGATTAAGCCTGAGTAATTGCATTAAATTGTTTTAGATTTTTCTACAAAGATTAAACTTAATTAAGGCTGGAATCTTTTCTAGGAAGGAGATCCCACAGACTCGCTATATTTAATAAAGAAAGGAGAGCTTCAATTATCAAAAAATATCAAATTCATTTACAATGATACTACTTTATAATATGCTTATGATATCGAAAGTAATCACAACAACTTAAATGATTCCCTCACGAATCCATCTACTTCAAAAAAAGGGAAAATAAAAACATGCTTATTGGATTATATAATAGTATCAGCAAAAGAATTTATTGGGTCTGAAGACCTTTTCTACAACAAAAAGTTTCGCACATACACAGCAAAATGCTTGACAGATGTAACAGTTTATGTTATACAAAAGAGTTAACTGCTAAAGTTGATAAATGAATTTTTTTTCTTCAAGATTGCTATGCAAAAATACGCTCACTCAAAGTTAGAGCATCATTTAGAGAGAATAGACAATGTGGCCTCAGCTAAGAAGGTCAATCTAGAACTAAATCAAAAAAATATCAATACTTTTAGAAGTAGCTCTTAGAAAGATTTTGGGGCTCCTATAAATTCTGAAAGAAAAAGTTTTTTTTGTAGAAAGACTACACAAAACTTTATGTAACAATCTTAGCCTCAATTAAATTTTAAGAGTAAGACGATTGTGCTATCTTTGAAAAATAATTTTTCAAATTCTTAAGTAGCAAATAATGGGTCTGAGTAATCTTTAAAAAATATTTATGAGAGTTAGCAATTAAATGCTAATTAACTTAATAATCATATTCCTTCTCTTCAATTAATTGATGAGAATTAAAATAGCAACATCTAATAGAATGGATACATAATTAACCAAAAAAGACAATAACTTACATAACCAATAATGAGTGAATCAAATAATAACTTACACAATGAAGATTTAAAATAAATGTTCGAAGACATCGGCTTATACAGAGACATTAAAACTCAGAGTGATGAGCATATTGATGATGAAGGAAATCCAATTTCACCTTCAAATTAAAATTAATTTTGGTTTGACTAGGACTTGAAAACGCAGCTTGACAAAAAAATTAATCATTAAATAAAAGAAAAAGATCCATCTTACATTAAAAAAATTAGACAAACATTTAAAGGAAATATGGAATGTAGCAGATATGGCTTATTAGAAAAAAAACTTAATAAACTTATTTCTTCAAAACCAAAATTGATATCAACTGTTTTTAGTTAAACTTAATAAACAAAAGTTGCACCAAATGAACAGAAGACTCAAATGCCATTATTAAATGCATTAAAGCATAGAAGCAGCATCAATTTATTGCAATCATAAAACTAAAAATCTATTTCTCCAGAAAAAAAATCTGCAGTTTCAATATAATTTAATAGTTAGAGATAAATTGAATTGGGATAACCAAAATAGTTTGATCTTTTTAATACTCTTGACATGCAAAGCTCTATCACTAAAACCAAGTCTTCAATGACTACTCCAAGACAATAAAAATTAAAGAATTTTTATTTACTTGTAGAATCAAACGAATCTGATGGTAATGAGTATCAAATTAATAAAGATATTCAGATGAAAAAAAGAAGTGAAAAATCAAAATCCATATTTATACCAAATGAACATAATCCACAAAATTAAATTGATCACTTTTAAATCTAATCCATCTTTTAATCCCAAACCCTTGGTAAGAATTAATAAAATAAAATAAACTAGAAATAATAAAGTCATAGCTTTACTGTTCCATTACATTCTCCTTCATCAGAATAAGTATTATCCAAAAAAAAGTTTGATAAATTAAATGGAGAATTCTCAATCCAAAAAAATTAATTTATTAGTCCCAGACTTTCATTTGATTTAAAGTAAAAATGTGGAGAAGAATAAAAAAGTTCTACTAACATTGGTTTTAGAAGCCATAGGCCTTAAAAAGAACTTTAAAGCATAAAATAAAAAAACAACTTATTACAAAGCGATTACTTCGAAGTTAAAGGAATTTTAAAAAGAAAGGAAGAATTCTTAGTCAGCTGAATATTTTATAAATTATTATATTATTCATTTTAAAATATTATTCTTGATAATAAGCATTATTTATTTATATCAAATATGTGTGTTTTATATTTACTTATTTTACTAGATTTATTAATTAATAATATCTCTAAATCTATTTATTTTAACAGAAAAATAATTACTGAATGACATATCTAATACAACAAATATGTAATAATAATTACTGGTTAATATTTCTCCCTTTATTGAATATTGGCTATTGTATTAAAACACAAATGCATAGCAGCAAACAAAAATATAATTTTTTATTAAAAAGTTAACATTCAAGATTCAATATTTTTTAATTGATAATCTTGTTTGAGATCAAAAATTTTTTATCAGTAAATAATTTTTTTTATTTTTTTATGAATGATAATTAACTAGAAAAAGAAACAGTCTCTTTAGTTCTAGCAAGAACTGAGCCTTAAACGATCTCTCTTTTTTCCAAGTTATATGAATAGCTCCAACAACATTTTATTTATTAGATTGCTATTTAAAGCTAATTTCAGCATTATAGTAAGGAATCTATTCATGGTCTATCAAACAATTTTTATTTTTTAATGATTTTCAAGTGGTTGAAAAGTTGATGTATTATGAACCCTCATTTAATTTTAATTTATGGATTATAAACAATTCTTTAATTTGATCTTAGAAAATAGTTTAGAATTACTACCTCTGATATTATAAGTTAAAAATTAATTAAGATATGTTTGTAAAAACACTATATCACTCACTCATTGATTGATTGATAAAATTTCAAATATTGGTGATCATATAATAAATAATAATTATCAGCTATTTAGCACAAAAATCATAATTAAAAGATAAACTATTAGATAGATATCAAAAAATCAGTAAACTAACAGTAAATTTTAAATAAAGCTCACATGAAAACACTTAGATCGCTAAACATCATTAAGAATGAAAAAGACAAATACGATTAGCACAAGAATTACATTGAAGATGGTAAAATAAACTAAGTTAAACCCAGCGAAAGACCTACTTTAAAAATCAACATGAAGTAATCTCTACCATAGATATATTAAGATGTTGCTTAAGATTAAAAATCCCCTCAAAATACTTAGTTTTACCCTTATAGCTTAGATGCTTCTCCTGAATTCAAGATTGAATAGCCTATAATAAGGTAAAAGCGCCAAACTGACATAATTTAGGTAAAGCATTTAAAAAGGGCTTCTTAATAAATCCAGGAAAATAATTTAAAAACTAACATTAGCGGTTTAAATAACAATTAATTTGATTATGGTTAGAGAAGAAATAGTCTCAGTTATGTTAAAAATGAAGATTACTAAGTCAAAAGCAAATAAACTCTTTAGCAGTAAGAGAAAAAGAATATATAGTCAAGCAAGCACTATGATTTAATGCTTCAAACAAATATAAATAATTAGAAAAATACTAATAACTTTTATTCACCACAGCACCAAAATGTTCCTTCTTTCAGCTATCAAAAAAGTAGCGAGCCTCTCAATCTAAATAAAAATACTTAATAATTCCATTCATAGCACAATGCTAATAATAATTATCAGGTTTAAAACCATATATCAAAAAAACCTACTCTGCATAATATAGAATCTATAGCATCTAATGAAGAATTATAAACTTTAGCAAGTCACGAAAATTTAAATAAAGCCTCAACCAATAATATTGCTTAACAAACTATAAATAAATTTGGAAAACAAAGGATATTAAGCTTAAGATTAAAAGTAGATTCACCTAATATTAACAGATAAAAAACCTAAACAGCGCTCACTTCCAATCCAAAGTCTTTGAACTACTAAGTCTCACCTACAAATTTATCATTTAAAAAAATTAATTTTTTGAGCCCAAATTTGAAGCCGAATAATTTTCCTAAATAATACTTTTTTGATAAGAAAGTTAATGACCATAAAGAAAATTAAAAGTCTCCTGAGTCCGAAAATTACATAGACGATAACTTTTTAACAGCTATAAATAACTTTAAACAGTAAATACAATAAGATGACAACAATAAAAAAAACAAAAGGAAGAACGACTAAAATAAGAATGATAAGGAATATATTGAAAAAATGATGAATAACTCAAAGGGTTTAATTAAACATGAAGAGGATTGTCTCCCTGGAAGCTAAGACATCGAGGATTAATTCAGATTTATTCACAAGAATATTGATAAAATAGAAGAAAAAAATCATTTTTATGGATAACAATCCACATTCTTAGTTGACCTTGTTTCTACATTAAACAAAATCTAACTACCTCCTTAAAAAATGAATTACCTTAAAGATAACTAAAATTGTAGTGTCTTGAATATCAATAATTTTTAAATGTCAGCTAGACAAACAGGATTTTTTACCAAAGTTATCAGCACAGAACCTTACAAAAATAATCTAACTATAATCACAGCAAATAACAATAATATAACAGACACTGAATTCATCAATATGATTAAATAGCTACCTCGTAGGATCGAAGTACTCATATTTAAATAAAATTTTATTTCTAATTTGGGTGTAATTTAGATCTCTGAAGTTCTAAAAAGCAATCATCAACAGTAATTAATTAATTCCATTTTAGATTATATTTTACTTTTACTAACAAATTTTAGTAAAAAATCAAAAATAATTTAAAAAGCCTCTTTAAAAAAGAATAAAAAACTAATATTAATTATTGAAGGAGATAAAAGATATCTCTTTAAAAAATGGGTATCATCACCAAAAAATAATATTATAAAACAATGAATAAGCTTATAAATGCTTTAAAACAATAAAAAAACATATATAATAAGAATTTAATACTCAAAAACCATTAAATAATGAATTAATTTTTAATTTTAAAGAGAGATTTATTAGTTTCTTTTGCAATGAATAATTTATTTAATCCATTTTATAAAAAATAGATTAATTCAATTAGATCTAGAAAATAATAAGATTAAAGATTTGGGAGCAAAAGCCTTATTTAAGGCTTTACTGCAAAATAATAGTCTAAACAAACTTAATCTTTCTTAGAATTAGATTGGTGATGCATGCAGCTAAGAATTAAAAGAATTGTTAGAGAATTCTATGACTCTATAAGAATTATATCTGAAATGGAACAACTTTAGGTAAGACGGAGGTATATGTATCGCTCAAGGCATAAAGAAAAATTAATCCTTAAAAGTTTTAGATATTAGCTTTAACAATTTAGGTAGTCACTAATCGAAAAAAATGCTTAGTAGTGAAAAAGATTTAACTCCTTCAATAGGAAAATAATTTGCAGAGGCATTTATTTAGAATAAAAAGTTGATACATCTAGATATGAGCAATTGCAATTTAGAAGAGCCAGAGTGCTAGCTAATTTAAGAAGCTATTAAAAAAAATACAATTCTTTTTGGATTACACTTTGAAGGCAACAGCAATTATTTTGTTGATGAAAACGGTTTTATTAAAAAAGATGAAAAAATAGTTTCTGATGATTTGGATCAAGATTTATTTTAGTAAATCGGTGGACCTAGTGTCTTTACTCATTCTATATAAGGTGTTTAATATACAATAAACCCCTAAAAAAAGAAGTATAGAGATATCTGTTGGGTTTGTGAAGGTTGGGAATATTTACAATTTAATTACGATGATAATAACAATACAAATTTAAAAGTACAAAGTGATCTATTTATTCATTTCGATTTTGATGGCTACAAAGCACATAAAATGTAAAAAATAGGAAGTTAGTCTTATTAGTTCCACAAAATGTGTCCTCCTAATAAAAATGTCTAATATTTCATAACTGAACCAAAGCAAATGCAAATAATTTTAGATGATCACAGTAATAAAATACAGTTAAAAAAAGCAATACACGTAAACATACATTACAAATAAGCTCTCAGCAATAACGAGGAAGAAGAAGTTACAACGCTAGAAATAAATTAGTTTAATGTTATTCAAACTCTTTAATAAAACATATTTAGTCAAGAATATTATTTATAAGTAGAAAGCGGAATAAGAGATCCTGATTAAATTTGAGTAGAATTAGTTAGTCTTAATTCTAAGTTCTATTAGATTGTTTAATTAAAAGTTTTCAATAAAATTCTAATCATTTGATTCAACCTATATTTTCCTGTTATTTTTCATACAGTATTGAAATATTTTATATTTAGCAACTAACTAAAACTAGATTCATAAAATTTCAACAAATTCTTACTTCTTTAAAATTCTTTTATAAAATTTTAAATATAATAACCTAATTACTTATTTTTCACATTATTTTTTATAAAGTAATTAAATATATTTTATTTGTCAAATTCCATATTTGACTGTTATCATTTATATTAATAATAATTTTTTTAATTTAAAAAACTGTTTTACTAGTTTTTTATCTTTTATTTTATTTCTAAGTTAAGTTTAACACTATGAATCAGTATATATTTCCAATTAAAATTTTAAAAATAATAATTATTTTTTGAAAGCGAAATTTGACTTAATGGCATTCATAAATAGCTTTAAGATATATATTTTTTATTAAACAATTTAATTTGCTTTAAAAATTCAAAAAATTTCTTTAACACACAAAAAAGAAGAAGATATTTGAAAATCAATTTTTTTAGTTGAAGAACCAAAACAGTTTTTTACTTTCTATAATTTTTAGATTTTAAGATTTTATCTTTTATTATATTTGTAGAATTAAAGGGAGAAGAAGAAATAATTTATAATCTTTGAAAAATTATTGGCTAGAAAATAAATATTTGATTTTAATTAAATATTTTAAGATTTTTGATAGACAGCATTAAGAATAAATAATTATAAAATAAAGAAATACAATCAATGAATAAAGGAATGTATAAATAAGTACAAGAACAATCAATTAATTATATATATTTGGTATTTTATCAATAATATTTACATTGGATATTTATTTACTTTTTGAATTGAGTTAATTAGAAAGAGATTCATTTCTAAGCCAATATTTAAGATAAATTTATCTAGATCTAGCTAGAATTTAATAACTTAATCTTTGTTATGATGATTGAAATTTTAAAATAATCATTCTTCTTTTTATTCTTCATATTCATCCTCATCATCTTCATCTTCTTAAATCGTGAGATTCTATAGTCTTGATTTTAACTTTTATTCCTCAACTTATATCTATGATTATTATTTTTAAGTCCTCTTAGATGACTGCTAGTAGCTAGGCTTAAAAGATAAAATATCAAACTCTTCTTCAATTATTTATTCATCATTTTACATTTACTCTTTCTTTTGTTTAAGCTTTTCTTTTTTGTCCAAATCTCTTAAAAAGGCAAATGCTTCAGAAATAACCTCTTTGTCTTTATATTCTACATCATCTAATGTGTAATATAAATATTTTTACTCGATTATATCCTATGATTTTTTGTTATCAATTTCTCTTTTGCAATTATCAAGAGCTGAAAAGAGTACATTTTGCTTTTAATTAAAACTCTTTTCCACTTCAATATTTTCTGGAACACTCTCTTTTGACTCTGATTCTGACTTTGACTTCAAACCTTAAATCTGAAAAGACTATTTTTTATTTTTTTGATTGGATTTTATAATATTTGTTAGCTCTTCTATTTACTATGTATCTGTAATGTCAAAGTAATCGCTTGGAACTTATCTAAATTCTTTAGGCTCCTCTTATATAATTTCATCACTCTAAAGAAACATGCGCTTATGTGTTGTTAAGCCTTATTCTAACTATTTAATTTTATCGGCATTCATTTCTAAAAAAGTTTAATTGCTCTAAAAGATTTTTAATGTTTTTTTTAATAATAATAATATTTAGTATTATGCAATTAACCAAATATCAAGCACATTTTTGACTGAAAACTGAAAAATTTAACAAAAAAAATTTAAATAAAATAGATGATGGTTTTAAAGTATAATCTACTTCTTATCAAAAATTAAAATTTAGAATATTATTAAGATAAATTATGAATTCTTAAATATAAAAAACTGAATTAAAAACAATAAAATTAATATCTGACAAAAATATTAAATATTTCTAATAAGATATTTAAAGAAGAAATTTAATGTCATCTTTTTAAGTTATTTTTAGTTATTATTATGCTCCTATATACAATTATTTTATATTTATTTTAACTAAGCATTTAGTAATAAGTTAAATTTTATTTTTGTTTTTAAAATAATTTGATAATTTACAATATATTTTTAAATTACCAAATAATGGCTTAACTAACTCTAATAAATCTACTTTTACACTAAATTCTAAATCATTATTAAAGAATTCAATTAAATTAAATTTATTTTTTCATCATTTAAATTTCTGTTAAAAAATTTTCCTACTTTTCTTAAATTTTTAACTTTAAATTATTCATTATAACTTTAAATAATTTAATAATAATAAATATTATGTTTGGTAAAAATAAATTTAAATTGAATATGTATTTAAAAATAAAACTATATAAAGATAAATTTAATCTTATTAATTTTAAAAAAATAAATCCATAAAAATTTATTAAATAGTTTGGATATTAAAATTTTAAAAAAGACCCAATAGAAAATAAAGAATAGTTTTATATAAATACGCATCAATTCTTTAATATGCCTAATACTTCAATTAATTTATTAAAAGTTAGTAGCAAAATAAATAATATAATTAGTCTATTTGTTTTTTTAAGATCTAGCTAATCAAAATTAATTATACAAGGATATAATAGATAAATAAAATTCAATAGCAATAATCCTAAATCTTAAATTTTGATGAATACTGTTTGTTATAAATCCAAAACTTAGCTTTAATATAAAATTAATGGATGAAATTTATGTAAATTAAAATATTTTAGTGAAACAATAAATTCAAATACTAATTAATTTTACTACTTATAATAATGATATATATTGTATTTACAAAATAGTTATTCATAATAATCTTTTTTTTTATATTAAAGGTAATTAACTTATTGAAACTTTCTATTTTAATTGATTTAGATGATCAGCTAGCTTGTGTTTTTCAGCTAACTAATCAAAATTCATCAAATAGAAAAAGTTGAAAATTATATAATTTTTAGTTTAGTTTTTATAAAATAATTTATTTGGTTGAATATAAGATTTTTTGAGACATTTTTACTTAGAATATTTATTTTTTTAGCTTAAATTTAATTTTCTTTAAAAATATAGATATAAATTGCATTTTTTTGTTTACCTTTAGAAAATATTAGATTGATTAAGGAAATAGAAAAAATATGGAATTACATACTCTTTAATTTATGATCGGAAATTTTTTGAAATATTTAAAAATATCCACTTAATTTATTTAGTAGATGAAAGACTTAAGCACTTCATTTTTGCTTTCTTTATCTTAAATTTGATTGAGAATTATTATTTTCTAAGACTAAAAATAATTCGATTGAGAATGAACAGTGAATATCTTATTAAAATATATTTTTAATTATTTTAATATATAAATTTAACTTTACTATTAATTTATGTGATAGAACGCTAAATATACTCCAATCTCTTATCGAAATTCAATAAATTAAAAATAGATGGATGAAATGTTCATTTGTATATGTATGCACTTATTTTTGTCATTAATTTGATTGTTGTATTTGTGATAATTTATTTCTAAATTAAAAATAATAAGATAAACATTTGCAAAAGTTTAATAATAATTTCAACTATTTAATTAAACTAGCCTTAAACATAAACTAGAGGTTTATTAATATAAGACTTAAAAAATTTATCATAACAATATCTTTTACAGTACAATTTTATAGCTCGAAATACTGTATGGATTATAAACCCATGGATAATAGCCAAAGTGGCTTTTAATATTAAAGTAATCAGCAAAATCAACCTAACTATTAATACCCAAGCGAGCAAGCAATCAAGTAATCTAAAAAAATGTTAATTAATCTTCTATACTTTAATTTTTTTTTATTAAATAGTCAAGGCTCTTTCCACAATTCTATCCCTCAAGGCGAACCTATACAAGGAGCTTATATTATGAATATGTAGTAATAGCCTCATGCAATTAATATGAACACAAATTATAATCAAATCCCTCCTTACATGGAACATCCTTACATGAACAACCCTTAACATGATAATCATTAGTATTAACATTAAAATATTCAACAAATCTAAAAACTACCTGATGCTCCTCCTCCTCCACCTTAATTACAAAACCCTATTTAGACTGAAGGATCACTGATCTAGCCATTTAATGCTGATTAATTTGAAGTTAGAACAATTTAAGAAATCTAAGAATGCAAGCACTAAAACCCTTAAAAATATCTTTATGTTTCAAGTCCTAAAATATTCTTCTCTATTATTATCATAGCATTCTATATATTAGGAGTTATTTCTCTTGTTGTCGGATTAATAATTTTAATTGTGGTCGCAGTTCTTGCTTTAACTGATGGTAAGGGAAACTGTGATTGTAAGCTTGATATTTGTAATAATTGCAATGCGTGTAATTGCGGGTCTTACTAATGCTACAATTTATGTGATTGCTGTCTAAGATGCTGTGAAATTTTTACTTTTAATAGTTACTAGAATACTTATTATTCTAACTGTGGTTATGATCATTCATACTACAGACATAAATATCATAGAAGAAGACATTACTATGAATATTAGCACTATAGTCCCTCATGTTGTGATACTTTATTCAGCTGTCTATATGATTGTTGCTGTTGTTCATGCATGGATAGTATAAATCTTGGAGAAGCAACTGATAGCTGCATGATAAATAAAGTTGAAGTATACTGTACAGCTTGCAATACAAAACTAAAAGAAGAGTGGACAGGAACTAAGCATATCGTTCCATCTTTAATCCTTGGCATTTTTGGAATTGTTATTCTAATAGTATCCATTCTGCTTTTAAAACATTATTAATCGTGATAAATACTAAATAATAATGCATTTATTTTTATTATCAATCAAAACATATTAACAGATATAGTTAATTGAAATATAAAAAAATTATTTTAAATCAATAAATAATTATTTAGTATTGAATTATAAAATAGCCTTAAAATTTAATATAATGGATTAACACGATATGTATTTATGTCTATTTCTTGTACATGATTTAATTAATTTTTGAATGTTGAATTTGATTTAATATTAACTTTTTTTTTTTAAGTAAATTATCTACTTCTAATACAAAAAAAATAAACAAAATCTATTTATTCAAAATAATAAAAAAACTTTGATTTGTTTTATATCAGCTAATTTAATCATACGATCATAACTTTATTGATAAAATTTAAACTTATTCTAAAATATTTTAGATTTCTGATATACAAAACAAACATCTATTAATTTGGCTGTATTTTTTTTATCTCCATTGTTATAGACTTTTCATATTATTTGTTATATAGACCTGCTAAGCTCAGAATATGATACCACAATTTAAATTAATTTTATATTGTTGCTAAATAACAGTAAATAAATATTTTTATCATTTTCTTTAACATTCTTATCTGAATAAAAAATAAGGTTTGCAGTTAATATTAAATTTAATCAATAATAAATAAACTTTTTAAATTGAACATTAATGTTCTAAATTATTTTTATTTTGAATTTTAAATTTTAATATTACAAAATTATAAACTTTTTGCTTGTTTATATTTTTATAAAGCCTCTTTAAGAAATAATTTTATTCCAAATATACTAATTAGCATTTAAAAATATTAAAAATGTGGAATTTTAAGTTATTGAAAACTAGGAAACAAAAATATGTATTGATAAATTTATCAAAAAATTAACCTATAGACATATTTTTATTTTAATAAATAATATTGATATTTTTTTTAATAAATTAAGTTTTAAACGAAAGATTTTTTCATAATATAAAATTATCGTATTTTAGTTCATTATCAGTGTAAGGTTGAATATAAAAATACCTAATATGTTAATTTTGATCGAAAATCTGATAACTAATACTATCAAAAAGTTATCAAAATTTCTAATCAATTTACAAAATTAAAAAGATTAATTTTGAACTAATTTTGAAACAATTTAATTTTTTGATAATCATCACATAATTTTGTTTTTAATAAAATTCAGACTTAAATAAATTTACGATTCACTTCAAATGAATATTTATTTTTCTTTAAAATATAAATAATAAAAATAAATTAAATTCGGAAGAAAAAAATCAAATTATGCAAGATATACTACAAGTATTATAAACTTTATCGAATTCAAGTCAATTTTGTTGCCTTGAGAAAAAAGATTAGATTTACTATCTTTGCTCTGTTAAAGATTTACATCTTAAGTATTCTGAAAATTGGGAAACCTAAATGTTTGAATTAAACGATAACTTTAGCTCTTAACTGTAGTAAAAAATAGACATCACTTCAATCAAAAAAGAATTTACAAAATATATTCTTTCTTTTGTTCAGTCTTTAAATAAATTTTATTATTTGGAATAAAAAATAAAATGCTCAGTCCAAAATATTTAAGATGAATCTATCTAAAAAACAATGATTAAAAATCACTTATTACCCTAAGAATAAAGCTCTGAAGAGGAATGTTGCTTAAAATTTGTAAATTAAAGCAAAAAATCTAAAGATTAAAAGTTAGAAAAAAGTAAAGAGATTGATAGCCAAGATTAAGAAGAAAAGGATGATGATTTTTCATAATAAAGTGCAGGTGAAATCTAAAGTTAAGACGTCAGCTCAGAATAAAGTGCTGACAGTGATTTTGAAGAAAACGAAGATTAAAGCTAGGAATAAAATGAACATGATGGATTAAATGAAAGTTCGGATGAAAGCTGGAATGTAGATGACTACTTGTAAGAGAGCTCTGAAGATAGTTGGGATGAAGGATAAAGCGATGAGGATAGTCTTTTTAACTTAGGAAATAGATAAAAGAAAAATATTTCAAAAGAAAAAAAAATCAATACTGGCAAAGATAATTAAGATAGTTTTGAAGAAATAAGCAAGATTCAATAAATTCTAAATAATTATTAAATTTTAATCATTTAAACTATGTATGAATAAAACAATTATCAAGCTGTATTTAAAAATCCTATTTTGATAGACTTAAATGAAATGAAAAAAATTCATTTCAAAAAAGTTAATTTAGCTCTAGATGCGGAGATAGAATCTACAGATTTTAGCAATAGTTTAGCTATTGATTATCGTAAAAATTAATTTTTTAAAATATAAAATTTGTTAGAATAAGAGAACGTAACACTTACAACAGATCTCCTGCTCCTCAACATAAAATTAGCGTTAAAATATGGCTGTGATTGTGACTAATGTTAAGATCGTGTATTTGGATAGACTCATGAAAAAAAAATTTAAATCCCAAATATTGGTTCTAATTACATATATTTAATAGTTAATTCTGTTTGTAAATTTTCAGGTGTATGCTTAACTCTAGAACCTCCTAAAGAATTACTTTTAATAAATTAAAATAGGATTAAGGTAATCGTTAGAAACGATAAATGTGATGGATAAAAAGAAGTGAAAATTAAATTTCTTGGAAATAAGGCTTTGCAAATACCAAGCATCATGAAAGGTCACAAATGCTTTATTTATCATCCACTAATAAATAAGATTTCTAGGAATCTCTCAGAGCATCTATTAGAAGATTAAACTTTACTAAAAATATAAGTTTTCAAAAAAATAGGTTTATTTAAAACCTTCAATCCTAATATTTGTATGCTTCTATGTGATTTATTATTAGAATGATTACCTTAAATACATATTTACCGTTAATTAAATACCCTCTAATATTAATTTTTACCATTTTTTTAAATGTAGAATATTCTGGTTGTTTCCTGATATTTATCGAAAAAGAAAATATGATTTTTACAAAAAAAAAAGTGCCAACTTAATTTCTAATTTCTCAGAATTTATTATTAATGAATTATTTAAAGAGCATTTTTTAAGATAAATCTAATTATTGAAACTGCTTAATTTTTATTTCCCTTTTCAACGATTGACACATAGATAAATAAATAGAAAATTATATTATTTAAATGATTATATTTGTAAAATATAAATCAAGTTTTGAATATAATATTAATAGACTATTTTCATATTATATACTTTTTTTCAAAAAAAAATGAGTCAACTTAATTAACTTTTAATTTCTCTAAATTTATTGTTAATGAATTATTTAAAGTGCCTTTCAAAGATAAATCTAATTATTGAAGTTACTTAATTTTGATATCCCTATTTAACGATAGATAGATTAATAAATAGAAAATGATGTAATATATTTACGCATTGCATTTTAAAATATAAATCAAATTTTGAATGCATTTTTAATCATACTATGATCAGATAATCTTTTGCCTGATCATCTATCTAATTTAGTCTGTTTATAAAAACTTAAATAATTATTATTAAAAAATTTTTAACCATCAATTAATTAAATCATATTCATATCATAAGTTTTTAAAGAAATAATTTAAAATGTATTATTTCTTAAAAAATAGAAATTAATTTATAAATATTATTTCAAATATTTTAAAATTTATATTTAAGGTAGATTTATAACCTTAATACTTAATTTAGATTTTCAATATCATTTATTTATAGTGAGAAAATAAAATAATAAAATTCTTTAATTCTCAAGGGATAAAAGATTTTGAGAAGAAACACATAAAAATATTTGAAATTGATTAGTATAACGAAATATTTAATTTTATTTAACATATGATTGATAAAATTTAGTATAAAATATGTTAATTATTTAACTTATTATATAAAATTGTGGTTTGTAAGTTTTGTAAAATGTTTGTTTAAATTGATATTTTGAAATAAAAAATTAAATACATTTATTTCGCTTATTAAAGATCGAAATTTATTTATTGTTTATAATTAATAAAAAACAAGAAGAATTCTTAAAATATTAAATTATTTAATAACTTTTTTCTATTAAGATACATGGAAAGAAAATCTCAAACTGAAAGGGATGATTTAGAGGCCTAAATACCTTCATTTGATAATAAAAAATATATAAAATTGGACTTTGATCTAGACTATGAAAATAGATATTCAATCAAGTATGTTCTTAATTAAACTTTTGAGTTTCATATTTTAAAGACAGATTTAATATTTTAACTAACTAATTTCTATTTAATGATTAATAATAATCCATATTTTAACTGCCATATTTAGAAAATAATTTTAAATTTTAATTGATTTGTTTACAGAATGAATATAAATTTGATTTTATAAATTACATTTTATAAAAATTATAAAAAGTTAAGGTCTTCATCAATCTTTAATCAATGGTAAAGAAGAAGAAGAAATTAATTTAAATAGTGACAAATATGGTAAAAATTAAAATAACATTTACAAAGTGAAATAAGAGATGAATTTAAATGAATAAAAAATTATAGTTTATAATAATTATATGTAAATACCAAGTATGGAATATCCTTATAGTAATAATAATTAATCTCAAGAATAGGATAAAAGAATTCCTATTCCAATTCCACCTCCCCCAGCTACGGAAAACAATTTATTAATTAAATAACCTTAAAAATACGAAATACCTATAAGAGATCTTAGAGAGATAGAGTACTGCACTCATTCTAATAAGAAGTAACATTTATACATAACGAGTCCTTTAGTTTACGTATCTGCTATTTTATTATTTTTGTTCCTTGGAGGTATAGTGGCTATAATTGTAGCAATAGTTCTAATGGCAATAGCATCTGATGCATTAGATTCTGATTGCCCTTGTGGATAATGCTGTGATGGTTGTTGTGATTTTTGTGACAAAAACTGTTACTGTTCTTGTTTAAACTTTTTAGACAGCTGTTCAAGAGAATAAATAATATCATCAACGATAGATGTATAATATTATTCATAAAGATAAAACAGAAAAATGGATTATGATTAGTATTAAATATAACAAAAAAACCCAGGTATATGTGATGCTATTTAAAACTGCTTATGTTGCTCCTGTTTTGATGTTCTCTCTACCAATAAACCCGTAGATGGATGCTTACTCAATAAAATAGAAGTATATTGCACAAATTGTAATTCAAAGCTAAAAGAAGAATACACAGGATTAAAATATATATGTCCATCTATCACCCTCGGAGTAATTGGTTTTACTTTGTTAGGAATTTCAATACATTTTTATTTGCTCCTAAAATGAAAATATAATTTAAAATTAGCATATTTTTTTTGTTATTAAAATTGAATTTGTAAAATACTAAACTATAACAACAAGACTAAAAAATCACTATTTTAATTTAATTCTAAATTACCTAAAGTTCTTCTCTTTAATGAAAATATTATTCATTTTTTTATTTTATTAATAATTTCTTATCAAATTTAAATTAAATTAGGATAATTTTTATATATTTTTGAAACTTACTTTTCTTATTTTTTAACAAATTAAATTTAAAAAGAATAGCTGAAATTTTATTACCAGCTTAGAATATTTGTGTTTTGCATTACCAATTATCAGTTATTATTATTTTATTTTTCAAACAAAATAGAAAGTCATAAATAAGTAAGCATATTTAAATAATTAAATATCTTATTTTATGAGTTTTAATTTTACATAGTTTGTATTAGAGATGTTGAGATTATTGCTTGAATATTTATTTAATTCATTTTTAATTTTATTTTTGATCTATTGATATCAAAATTGTTTACTATTGTTTGAAGATAGATAAAATTTGATTATTTCGATTCTTCCTAATTTTATATTGTTAGGAACGATAAATAATTATTACAGATGGGAAATACAAAAATTAGATAGATGATAGGATTTATAATTTAATGGATTGAAATTAGGTAAAAATTTTATTGTTTAATTTGTAAAAGATATAATAAAATAGCTTAATTTAATTACTAATATACTCTTATAAATAATTACTAATAATATTGTAGGAGTTTAAGGAAAATTAATTTTTGCTGGAATATTATTATTTTTCCGAAATGATATTATAACTATAACAACTGTTTTCGATTGCTTTAAATTTTATTCATTTTAATTTCATTTAATTTATTAAATCAGTTATTTAGTAAAATATTATTTCTTCTCAGATTACTATCTCTATAAAGTATTTGATTTATCTATTGTTTCAAATTTGATTAAAATTTTATTCCCTTATCAGCTAATCAAAAATCTGATATGTTTATGGATTTCTAAAAACAGATGTTTTCTTTAAGAAAAGTAATGTGTTTAATAGTTTTTTTGTATAAAACTCCTCAGAAGAGAAATGAAAGTCTTTGATATACTCTGGTAATTAAAAACATTTTGATCACTAAAAAATATTATAACAGAATATTATTTTATATAATATTTTTAAAGAATTGAATGATTATTGAGAGTTTAATTTATTTGTTTTTGATTGCTAATTAATTCTTTTATAAATATCAGTAATATGATTTAGTTGGTTTTTAACTTCCAATTTCAAAAATAATAAAATTATAAAAATTAAAGAAAATATACCATTTAAAAAAAAAAAACAATTACTAAAAAAAATGGAAGAAAAATAACTGAAATAAATTTCATTTAACTATTTAAATGAGAATGAATATATTGAAGAAAGCTTAAAACGAACTTCTGACCGTTCATCTATCCTTAATGACATAGAAAGACCATTTATGGAGGATTAAAACAAATGTTATGAATATATAGACATTCCTGTCCCACCTCCTCCTCCAGCTGCAAACAATATTAACCAATCTCAAATGATTTAAAAATATGATTCTTAGTCAATAATTATTGATTTTACAATTAGAGATATAAAATAAATAGAATAATGTAGGCACTTATATGAAAATAAGTATCTTTACATCACGAGCCCTTAATTTTGCTTTTCTTTAATTCTTTTATTCTTTTTTATAGGTGGAATAGTATCTTTAATTATTGCACTAGTATTGGCTATTATAAGTTGCTTTTAAGCTTGTGATTTTGATTGTTGTGCAAATTGTGATTGTGGGATAGATTGTCTTTAATGTAAATTTGATACAGATTGTGTTTTTACATGCTGTAGATTTACAAGTAATTGTATAGACTGTACTTTTAGATCTACCTAAGTGATGAGTTATGCTTTTGATATGTCTTACTATAAAAGTAAATACAACAGAAAAAAAGAATATCATGAATATAGCCAATAAAATTAACAAAAGAAATGTCCTAATATTTTTAAAATAATCTACGAGTGTTTATCCTGTTCTTGTTTTGAAACGTATACTTTAAACAAACCAAAATATGTTTGTTTACTTAATAAAGTTGAAGTTTATTGCACAAATTGTAATTCTAAACTACGTGATGAATACACTGGTTTGCAATATATATGCTCAACTATAAGCACAGGAATTATTGGATTTGCCATTTTAGGCTTAATTGTTTATCTCTATTTTCATTTAAGGCAATGAGTTTTAAGATGATTAGTAAAATCTCACATCTCAATAATATTTTCTCTAAATTAATATAAAATTAAATAACAACCATTTTATTTGTATTTTAAATTCCTTTTATTTTAGTTTATTTCATAAATAATGCTTTTAGAATCCATTATTTATTATTATTTTTATAAATCTAAGGTAGAATATTATATATGTGGTAAAAATTAAAAAAAGAGGAACTTTAGATTTTAAAAATCACTAAATAAATATCTTTAAAAATAAACAAATAAAAATTATAAAATGATTAGAAAAAATATATGAAAATAACAAATAAAAATATTTTGTAAATGCCTTAATTTAAAAACAAATAGTAATACATTTCTTATTTTAATCGTTTTTATAAAATTTGCTTAATTAAGTATTTATGGTTATAGAATAATTAATTGCATTGAAATGAATATAAAATGAAATAATATCTTTGGCTATTTTTAATGAAAATTAATTATTTAATCACTAAAATACTAAATACAAAAAAAATCTCTAAATTTTCACTTTTAATTATTAATGATTTATGAATTAATTTCTTTTTATAATTAAATAAAATTTTAACTATATCAAAAAATTATTAATTAGATGAGTATATTTTAGGAATAACCCAAAGATTTAGATCCAATTTAAAGATGGAAAACTATGCTTTAAGACTATGACAAAGGTAGAAGAGAGAAATTAAACTTAAATGAAAATGATAGATTTTCAATGAAAAACTTACACAAAAAGTAGAGAGAATTCGATCCAATTATAGGAATTTACTTGAACCCATAAAAAGTATTAATTTTGAAGTTCTACTAGAATAAAATTACTTAGAAACTTGAGTATATTGCATTTAACTAACAAAAAGGAATCAGAAGAAGTACATAAGACCCAAGAGATTATAAAAAATACTTAAAAAAGGAAAATGGTACTTATTTTTTTACAGTCAACTGAAATAAAATGAATAAAAAATAAAAATAGGAAAAAGGAATATTTTAATATGAGAGTGATTTCGATATTTTTAACAAATAGTCTCTTAAATCAAAGCTACTCAGTAATTATGACAAGGATACATTTAATTAAAGAAGCTAATATTAAATGAAATCTAGCAATTAACTATTAAACTCAAAGCATCATCATAAACCTTTAATCCTCTTAGAGGCTAGAGAATATGATATTATTACCCACAGAAATTTAGATCCAGAAATAATGAAGAGCTACACAATCCTTGGTAGCACCAAAAAGGTAATTTGAAGTTAAAATTTAATAAATTTAGTTTTAAATGAGAAATGAATAGGCAGGCAGATTTATGATTTACATAAATAGTATAAAATATGAAAAATGTATGATGTTAAAATTATTATTTCAATAAAAGGCATAAAAAAACAGAGTTATTCAAGAATAAGATAGAGAATTTGATATTATTACAAATGAAGGTAAGTCACCATAGGGAGATTAAAAGGTAAATTGATTATTAAATAAATATTTGTCTGATTTTATTTATCAATAATTGAAAACAAAAATTTAATTAAAATTTAGACTGTATTGAAATCTATAAAAAAATAAAGATAAGATGCTATCTATAATCCCATAACTTAGCAAGTCTAAAAGTTCTAAGCTTAATCTCCTAAAATAGAAAAAGAATAAAATAAGTAAATATTTTATTATCAATTAGAAAAATCTCAATTTTTAAATAATTTTTATGCTATCATTTTATTAATAAATAAATTAATTCTTATTTTTTGTTTAATGTAGCAAGTATTTTTTGAAATTCATATTATTAAACAGAATAAATAATTA
This sequence comes from Tetrahymena malaccensis 436, assembly GCA_000231845.2. NCBI lineage: Eukaryota > Ciliophora > Oligohymenophorea > Hymenostomatida > Tetrahymenidae > Tetrahymena > Tetrahymena malaccensis. The sequence goes on along the minus strand of JH720051.1, from coordinate 207,822 downwards.
ATTTAAAAGGAATATGAATGACTTTAAAAAGGATGTCTAAAATAATTAATTTAATGACTACCAACTAAAAAATTAACAACAAAATTATTAATAAGAAAATATTCATCAACATGTTCAATAAGTAAAACAGAAAAGTAGTCCTTATATTTTTGATAAACCAGAAAAAAAATAAACTAGAGAAATACCTCAATTAAATTAATTAAGTCCTAGACCTTATTTTCCTGAAATTCAGAGATCACCTCAAGCATATGACTTAAATTAGCACGATGCTCTAATATCTAGCTGGAATAAATAATCTAGTACTTATAATCCATTATTTAATCCTCAAAGATTTGATATGGCTTAGTAGTAAAGTGAAAGATCATACTTCTAAAAAAAAGGAAATTACTCCCCTTAATCAAATGTAAAATTAGTATTAGTAATAATTATTTTTTTAATCATTTTTATTCTTAGGATTATATTTACAATTTGAGTTCTAAAAAAGAATATTCTGATAGGAGTTTTCCTCTTATTTAAGATCAGAAGAGACATAGTATTTCTAATAACCTAGATGAAAGTTAAAAATTTAATCCTAAAATTCATAAAATAAAAACCGGAGCATTTTTAGGTAAAAGTGAAATTATTTGAAAAGTTCTAAAAAGTTTTAAACATTATTTACTTAATACCTATTTTCTCAAAGAAATAAAAAATAATTAAATTAATTATAATTATAATTAAGTTTTTTGTATCTTGTTTAAAGAATTTATATAATGTAAAATATATTTATTTTTAAGCTGATAAATTGATATAAATTGGGTTTATTTTATTTAATCTTCAAATTTTAGTGGAAATTAATTGAGATCAAATTAATAAATATTTTTTATTGTGAGGAAATAAAGTAACAAATAAAAAATTTAGAGCTTATTTTTATATCAATAGTAAATATTAATTTTGTAAATTAAAATTTCTTTTTCATTCAAACTTTTACTGACCAGTAATTTAATGAATTTTTTACTGTCTTTTTTAATTAGCATTTTTATTGATAAATATTAAATAATAGTTAAGCATTACTTTAGTATAACAAATAAATTTTCTCAAATGTATCAAGCATGGATTTTTTTTTTGAATTTATTTTTGCTATTTGTGCTAACACAAATTCATATTAATACACTTACTGATATTGTTTTATATAAGATAACAAGAATTTATTAAAATAATTTGTATTCTTATTATTATCAAAAAAGGAAGTATTTTACTTTAATAAACATTTCTAATTTTATTATTTTCTATTTTTCCTTCTATCAAATTTTTTATTTTTAAACTTTTTCTTAAAATTTATTGTGCTAATAATAATTTTAATATTGCAAAATTCATTTTTTTACTTTTATTTGATTTATTTATATCCAAATTTAACTTTTATTTTTGTTTTTCTTTTCAACATGGATATTTTGAATAACACTAATTATCTTTTATAACTAATGAGAACTATCATAAATTAAGAATAATTTCTTTCCTATAATTTTTATTAGTTAAAATCCTATTTAAATAGACAGCTGATTTTAAATGCTCTAATTCTATTTAGTAATTATCGATTTTAATCTTGTTTACTTAATTATGAGAAAATTTTAGATAAAATTAAATAATATTGTAACCCTCAGATATTTCAACAGCATAGTATCTACTTTTTATGTGTTTAGAAATGTGCTAATTTATTTCCTTATATTCCAAAATAAATCAAATAAATTATAAAATCTAGACTACTAGCACCTATGCTAAAGTATTAAACCAGTAATTATAAAAATATCATTTTTATTTATGAACTACAAATTTTTAAAAACTGCTGAGTGGATTTCAATTATTTTGCACTAGTTACATATTTATTTAAGCTAAAGACTTTATCTGTTGTGATTAATTTATAAATATTATGGTATTTATGAAGTCAAGATTGATAGATTTTGAAAAATGTATGATAGGTTATTGTCAGTTCAGTTTTAAGTTAAGAAATAATAGTAAAAGATATAAAATAGATAGAGTCTTCCTCTTATCAATCAATCTACATAGGCATATAAAATAAGAATAATATTTTTTAAGAATAAAATAAATGAATTTTAACTGGATTATTTTATAAGTTCGCTAACTAAAGAAAAAGAATAAAGCCGAGTGAAAATAACCTGAATGAAATGTATGTGTACTTGGATTTACATAGTCATAGGTAATAATTCACTTTTAATCTCTCATTTTATATTTTAAAGATAAATTATATCTGCCTAATTATATTGAAAATTTAAACTTAATAGGCGAATCATCAAAGAAACAAACATTTGATTTATTTATTAAAAGAAAAATATAAAAGACACCCATCACATTAATAAGAAAAAAGATAAAACAAACCATTCCGCAAAAACAAATACAATAATTATTTAGTTGATAAAAAACAATAAAAAGTAATCAAACGAAATTATTTCATATATTATCTTAAGAATAGGTAATTAAGTAATAAGTAGCATTAAAAATAATTTAAACACTCAAATTTTCTCGCTTATAGTTAACAAGTTATTAGATTTTAGTAGATAGGAGAAAAGGTCATTGAATAATCGATTTGCAGATGAGTTATAATCCCTTTTCGATTACAAATTTATATGATATTAAGAATCGCAGTCAGAATAATGTATAGCCTTTAAATTCTGGATTAGGCAACTACTAAAATAGAAGTATTTCTCCTAACACAGGTGGTTTACTAAATAGCAGCATGAATGGATAAAATAACGGGTCTAGCACACCTAATTACAGCAATAACTATTACGTATAAACATAAGGCGCATTATAGAATTCCACTTTTTAAGGTAGCCCAAATCAAAATAATATAAAATAATCTTAATTAGATTTGCAAGCACCTAGATAAGCTAATTCTCCTTTAAGTCATGTAAACAGCTCATAAATTTTTAAAGCTTAAAATAATCCTTCTAATCAGCTATAAATGTAAAGCTCTTAAATTTAGAATATTTAGGGACTAAATGGAATACCTTAATACTAAAATCTATTCCAACAAACAAAAAATTTGAATTCAAGCAATGGATATTAGTAAAATGGGTTTATACCTAATTAGTCATAAAACTTGAGCTAATACAATGGTATTAATTCTGAATAATATAAAGATAAAAGCCCTACAATAGCTAATAATATGAATAACGGAATATAATATAGTATGAGTTAAATGAATTAACCAATTAAAAAAATACCTGCTAGCAATATTCAAAATACATACGAGTCTTAGACTCCGAAGCCTCCTTAGTAATACTAATAGCAACAGCTTCAGTAGGCTACAAATAAGAGTCTCTCACCACTTAATCGCTCAGGATAACAGAATAAATACTCAAATATGAATTTTACAAATTATGCCTCAACCAATAAATTAGGCAATTAAAATATTTTATAAAACCCAGAAGAAAAGAATAAACTTATAAATTAATCACAATAATTTGGAAAAGCAAATCCTATATCTTCAAATCAAAATGCTTAATATGTCAACTAATCCCTTCAAGGTCTTCTTACAAATTATAACACAAACTCTAATCATTAATTGCAGTAAAACAATTACACTAGCGGAATCAAAACTTACTCAACAAATGTTCCTCCAAATGATCAAGGATTAGCAAACGTAGGAGGATTAAAATCAGCCCGTAATGTTAAAGAACAAATAAAATAAATTGGTAACACGATTTCTACTACATTTACTTCCTCTAAGAATTTGCAAGCACCACAAACACAGAGAGGTAATTACTAAAATGAATCTTTTAGGTTTTAAAGTATTATTTAGCATAAAAAAAATAATCATTTAATGAAAATTTTCTAATTTGGTTTCTTGTTAATATTATTAAATAGATAGATAGATAGATGGTATTTATTAGCTTATTTATTTATTTACTAATTTTAAATAAGAATTTCTAAAATTTAATTTTTTTTTTTTATTGTTGTTTTTTTTCAAATTTTTAAGAATTTTTCAAAAAGCAACTTGCAAAGCAGCAGTTTCTATTTTTCTATTTCTTATTTAATTTAATATAAATTAAAATAGCTTTCAAAACTAATGAGACTGTAGAAGATAACTCTAATAGCAGGCTTCTCACTTCTCCAGCATCATAGTCAAATTTCAACCACAATTAAAAACAAATTCCCATTTCAAGTAACAGTATTAATTAATATCTAAAACACAATTCATATCGATATTTATTAAAACAAAAGATGGGTATTTATCAAATTTCAAGTCTCAAACTCCAACTCATTCAAATAATCCTACCCCTGCTTCGATACCAGCTAATCTTGTAAACAACTCTTATAATGATATAAAAAAAAATTAACAGTCAAACCACTAAGTTCATTCAACAGATTCATGTAGCTTACAACAAAATTATTTTTAATTTAATAAAATTATTTGTTTATATTGAAAAGCTTTTTAGAACAAAGTAAACGAACAAACTCCTAAGACAGGGTATCACCAATTGTAAATTTAATCAATCTTAACACATATAAATGATATTTTTATATAAAATATTTTAGCTCATCTGATTAAAAACCATCGTATTAGTCATAATTCACCTACATGAGTGGCATGAATAAATCTGCCTCGAATAGTAGAAACATATCACCATAAAATATTTCTGTCAATCTAAGTACAAATAATCTTTCAAATTCTCATACACCTAGAACCTAAAGCAAAAATAATTCTTAAACTGGATTACCCTCATCAATTACTTAACAATTATTTAGTCGAAAATTACAAGAGTAGCGTCAAGTAACACAAACTAATATACCTTAATCTTAAATACAATTATAAAGTACAAACATAAACTTGGCTTCTTAACAAACGTAAGTAAAAAATTAATCAAATCAAAAGCAAGAATCATCACCCAAAGTACCTAATTCAATAACCCAGTCTCCTGCTTAAACATAAAATTATTAGCCTTTGAGCAATTAATCTTCATCCCATAATTTAGGGCAATAGTCTTAATCATAATTAAATTATAGTGGCAAGAAATCTACAAGCAGTACTGCTCATCAAACTACTCCTCCAACAATTCAAAACTAACCCAGCTTAACATCAGAAGTATCTAGCTCAATAAATTAAACTAACTCAAATATAGAAAAAGTAACACAAGTATAATTTGATCCAAACACTAATAGTACATAAAATTTAGATACAGAAGTTTATGTATAAACCCATACTGTTTAAGACTTAAATGCTTAGAATTAATCCTAAAATTTCTAGCAGTGGTGGTAAAATATTTAAATGATTATAAACATTTTTGATTTTAATTAATTTAAAAAATATTAAAAATGCTTAGGGCTGAAAAAAGAAATATCAATTTACAGTTTATCTCTTGTTCTAAATTGAACAAGCATTAAGAGTGCATTGGATATCTTGACAAAAAGAGAGGCGAAATGAGAGCTGAGATCAATTTTAAAGATGAAGAATAAAATACTGCTTTACACTATGCAGCCTAAAATGGAAATGCTTAATTAGTAAACTTCTTACTATTCAATGAAGCTAACATTGACAGTCAAAATAAATAGTTAATCACACCCTTAATGTTTGCTTGCAAGGAGTAATTTTATTTTATTAGCCATAATTTTTAGTTGTTAATTTAAATGGATTTTTAAAATCACTTGAAATTAAAATTTTAATTAAATGAATTGTACTCTATTTGTTAAATGTTAATATAAATGATTTTATTTTAAATTTATAGAGGCCATGAAGATGTGTGCTAATTATTGATAACTGCAGGTGCAGATATAAATAATTTTGACTCTAAAGAAAACACAGCACTTCACTATGCTTCAATAAATGGTCATAAAAAAGTAGTAGATATCCTTCTTAGAAAACCTTCTTTGTTTTTCAAAAAGAAGAATTTAAGTAATTAAGAAGCATATTAATTAGCTGGAAATGATGAAGTTAAAAAAGCATTTGAAAATTTCTTCCAATTATAAAAATAACTTTTACAAAGCTAATAAAAGCTACAAATTCATGATACACAATAATAAAATGTCCAATAAATGTTCTAAAAAGTACCAAAAAGCAACAATCCTGAAATCTAAGTTGAAAATAAGAGCAATGGTGTATATGTAATTATAATATTTATTAATTAAAAATCTAATTAAATTAAATTAAATTTTGCTGCTTAAAATTAGAAAAAATCTTCAGAAAATGACAACAAAAGCTCAATAAATGAAAAAACAAGTACTTCAGATGAAAGTAAAAGCTCTTTTGGAGCACAAGAAGAAAAGGTGGGACCTAATGATTTTATCGTTCACGGTTTAATAGGGAAAGGTTCTTTCGGAGAAGTTTACTTGGTTGAAAAGAAGGGATCTTAAATGCTCTATGCAATGAAAGTGCTTCATAAATCTAAGATTATTCGTAATTAACATTATTTTTTAGAAAAAATATAAATATTAAATTTTAAATAGGTCATAATCTAACTAAGTATGCAATGACAGAAAGAAACGTAATGTCTCTTACTAATCACCCTTTTATTGTTAAGCTTAACTATGCCTTTTAGACTAGCGATAAACTATTTCTCATAATGGATTATTGCCCAGGAGGTGATTTAGGAGAGCATTTGCAAAAGGAAAAAAAATTTTCAGAAGAGCTTGTTAAAATTTACCTTGCAGAAACTATTTTAGCTTTGGAAGATTTACATAAAAGAGATGTAATATTTAGAGATTTGAAACCTGACAATATTGTATTGGACTACGAAGGACATGTTAAGTTAACAGATTTTGGTCTTTCCAAGGAAGGCGTGCTTGATCATTCATCAGGTGCACGCTCATTTTGTGGTTCAGTAGCTTATCTGGCACCTGAAATGCTAAAAAGATGCGGACACGGAAAAGCAGTAGATTGGTATTTATTAGGTGTTGTTATGTACGAGCTTCTAGTAGGTATTCCCCCATACTATGCTAATAATAGGTAAATTATAATCTAAAAAAGTATATAAATTTATTTAATTAACTTTAATGTAGAGATGAACTCTTTTACAACATTGAAAAAGCTCCTCTCAAGATTCCTTCCTATCTATCAAATGAAGCGAGATCTCTATTAAAAGCAGTAAAATTTAATTAAATAAAAAATTCCTTCAATCAACATTTTTTTTAAATAGTTGCTTTAGAGAAATCCTGCTAAAAGATTGGGTTCAGGTAAAGGAGATGCCGAAGAAATTAAAGCCCATCCTTTCTTTGGTGATGTGGATTGGAATGTTGTGTATTAAAGGTAAATAAATAAATATATTTGATTGATTATAAAAATCTTAACAAAAATTAAATAATTATCAAATTAGAAAACTTAAACCTCCAAGACCAAACAGAAAAATCAGAATAAGTACAAAATTCGATCCAAATTTGTTCTCAGAAACAGATTATAAGGGAGATAAAGACTATATTGCTGGATGGTCATTTGTTTCTCCTTGATATTAAATATGAAAACACTCTTGATAAATTAAGAATCCTTCTTTATGCATGCATGCCTAAATTAAATTTTCCAATACAAGTTGTAAATAATTTGAAAAAATTAGCAATAAATAAAAAGGGATGAATGTTAGTTAAATTATATGAAAATTTTGAGCCATAAAAAAAAACAAACAATAAATAAATAAATAAAAACTATAATAACTAAATATTCAATCTAACATCTCATCTTATAATATAACCAAATATGTATCATTAATATTTATTTATAATAAAATTATATAAAATGTGTTGCATGACAATCACGTCAACTCTATCTTAATTTTTTTGTTAATATATCTCAGAGTTATTTTAATTAATCTGCTATTCTAATTTCTATAAAACTAAATATGAAAGAGTTTATTCAAATTAATTACCTGTTGAATTATTTTAAGATTATTTTATGAAATCTAAATAAACATATTTATTTAGTTTTAGCGAATAATAAAAATAGTAAATAAAAAACTAATTTCTTTAAATAAATAAAAAATTAAAATACCTGCCTTGCTCTTTTTAAAAAAAAATAAACATAAATTAAATTATCATAATTCTAAAGTTGAGTTCTTTCTTTATTTTATAATTTTATTAATGTGTGTATTTTATTTTTAAAGAAGCTTAATTCAATTATAAAACTTTATTTAAAAAGTTTTAAATTAATTTTTAATACATTTTATTAATTTTAGTTATTTACTAGTCTAATTAAATACTTTACAAAACTTTAAAAATTGATGATAAATTTAAGTATCTATGCTGGTAACTATGATAAATAAGAGGGCAATACTTTTTTGTTTGTTTTTATGGATGAAAATAGATATATTTTTTCAATTCTAAATATAAATTAATAATGGTAGGTAATTAAGTGTGATAATTTAATTTGTATGAAAATATTCTATCATTGATTTTATAACATAAATCAATTAGTGAAAGTATTAATTTTTGCAAACAATAAATTCAATCAAAATAATAAATTTATTATAAATAGTTGGAGTATATTGATTTCGTATCAACTAAAAATAAGGCTTACATACTAAGAATAACTTAATATTAAATAAAAAATATATAAAAGCTAAACTTTTTATCACTCATTAAATTAAATATGGAGAACTTTTAGTATTAAGTTAAAGGTAGAAAAATAGAAATAGATTGGCTTAAAGGATCTAAGTATGAAGTATATTCTCAATATTTGTTAAATGCATTCTATCTTTGTCTAATGATTGAGGTAAATATTAAAATAAAAAATCAGCTTATTATAATAAAAATTTGACATTAAATACCATTTAAGGAGGAAAATCAAAGCGAGATTGAAAATGTAAATAAAGCTATGGTTTTAAAGTTTAAATAAGAAGATTAGTCCATTTACATTTTATCCTTGGAGGATCAATAAAAAGAGTATATCATGGAGAAAAAAAGTAATTCTATAATTGACCATAATTTAAGTTAGCATTTAATAAATAAATTTTGTATAAATTAAGGTAAAACCTTTAATAAAACCCTATAGAGACGACTAGTATTTTAGGACATGAAAATGATTTAATAGAAAGGTAAATAAGTATTACAATATACTCAAATGAAATAAATATAACATTTAATTTAATAGATAAGAGTGGAAAAATAGAAAAAAAGTAGTTTCCTATTCATAATGGATTAACTATTGAAATAAAGGTATTTAAATAATTAATTTAACATATTCTAGATGGCTTTTATTTAAACTAAGCTCATTATATTTTATATAGGATGATAGTCTTAAATAGTAATGGAAAAAAGAAGCAGCTAATTAAAATGCTAGAATAAATATTCATTTTTAAAGTAGAAAACCTATTATTGTGTATTTTGATGATAAATTAGATGTATGTATTTGCTATTTATTTACTTACTTACTTATTAAGAAATTAAAATTTTTATTATATTTTTTAGGCAATAAAAATAAGAGACGCATTCGTATCTTCATCGATACTAAAATAACTAAACTTATTAGATGCCTTAAATGAAGTAAAAAGACGCTTGAAATTCGGTATAGTCTAAGCATTTAAATAGAAAATGTAACAATATACCTAAAGTATCAAGAAAAAATCAAATAGTAATAACGATAGTAGCATTCCTGAAGAAAATAACCATGAATCAGATGATGATTAAAATGTTGCTTAGATGATACCTAATTCTATCAAAAATGAAGCTATTGATGAAATAAATGAAGGACAAGTTTAAAATCAAGGTATATTGAGAAAATTTTGCAAAATAAATTAAGATTATTTATTGGTCTTATTAATAGGTGATGTGTCTTCAGGTTCATTGAAATTTGGAATGTAGTAATATAAAGAAGAAGTAGATGAAGAAGAACTCGAGTAAGAGCTCAATAATTTTGATGTTAGTAAAAGCTTTTAGAATAATTAGAAAGCTGGAGGAGAGGATTCTTAGGAAAACCAAGACATAAATAAAATAATTTCTAATTTTAACTTAGAAGAAGAGAAAAAAGATTCCAATTTGAGATTAGATACAAATGTTAGCGATAAGTAGGACCCAAGAAATACTTAGTTAACTCTTGACTTAGAAACTAGGACAACTTACAAAGACAGAGTAAGTAAATTAGGATTAAAATATTATTTATTGGTTTTATTCATTCTTTTTAACAATAAAATAGCCAAAGGATATAAATGCAGAGTAGATTACTTAATAGATGAATGAAAAATATACAAAATTTTGCAAGAATCTTGTTTTGGAACATGCTGTTGAAGAGCTTAATCATGTAAGTTCAGAAAATCATCCTGCAAAGATGGTAGGAATTCTCAAATAAACTATTTAAAAACTCAAAGAAGGTATAAAGGTGATAATGTTTTTATGCAACGAAAGAAAAAATATGATCACTCTGATTGAAAATTAGTAAGATACAATTGAGAAATAAATTGATCAGATGAATTAAATGAATTTGAGTGAAAAACTATCTTAGTTAGATGAGAACTTTTTTAAAAATTAACTTTCTCTTTTGAACACATATTTAAAATAATTCTACCATTTTGTTTAGAATTGTTAAAAAAGCATAGAAATTCTAGAATAAACATTTAAGTATGACCCTGAGTGGCGTTAAGATCCTCGCTATAAAAATCAAAATATATTGTCCGACATGGAGGAGTTACCAAAGCACTGTTTTAAAATTCATTAATTCCACAATGAAAAATTGAAAGAAGTTAAAAAACTTTACGATTAAATCGTGAAGTAAGATGAAAACGAAGTAAAATATATTGAGTATACTCAAGCCGATATCAAACAAACAGTAGAGGTTCTTAAACCTCTAAGTGAACACTTTGAACATAATTCAGTAAAAATATTCTTCATAAATCATATAAAATAATATTTTATTAATTAACTAGACCACTGAATTTGAAATTCTCTTCTTTTTGTTTATCGAAGATGTTAAATAATTAAATGACAAGTTCTAATCTTCTTATTCCAAGCAATAAGAAAATATAAATCAGTTCAAAAAATCTTATGAGGATATTAGAAACTTTTATTATTAAAGATTGCAAAAAATCCTTGAATTGAAATATTAAAATAACGTTACCAAATAAAAATTAATGAGAATAGTTATACCTACAAACTCTAAAGTTAATAATGCAATTCTCACTGATGGATTAGAATCTATATAATATGTAGATAAATAGCTGGACCAAGTTAAGCTTGATCTTAATTAACCTATGAGTGAAGGATCATACTTCTAGTAAATAAAACTTTATGAAGAGCATAATGCACATTAAATCATAAAGGAGTTTGAAAATGAAATAGCCAGTTTAAAACAAGTTTTTTAAACTGTTACTTAAATAGAAATGATGGAAAAGACCATAGAAAGATTATCAAAGCTTAGAGAGGAATTTGATAATGATGAAATTGAAGAGGAAGATAAATAAATATAGGCTGAGTAGTATAAATAATTAATTACAATAGTTGAAAAATATACTGATGATATGGTTGCTCTTATTGAAATATCACCTGTTTTTAGATCTTTCCATTCAAGACTAAGTTCTGAAATTTAGCTATCGAAAGTAGTTCTAGAATTAATTGATTTAGAATGAATGATAATAAATAGTTTTTTTCATAAAATATTGATTAGTATATCTTAAATCATGAATTAAATTATCAATATAAGTTAATTTTCATTTTTATTTTTTTATTCCAATGCTTAAAATATTATTTGAAAACTTAATAAAATTTAATGAAAAAATGATTAAGATTTTATTAATAATCAAAACAGTTTATTTTCTATTTCTGCAAAATAATAAAAAATTCAATAAAGGTTGATATTTTCACAAATTAAAAATATAAATGAATTTTTTTTACATTCATTAGCTCTTAAAAGTAAATTTATAAGTATCCAAAATAATTAAAACAGAATTAAAAATTAATTAATTTATCTCCTTAATTGAAATAATAATTTATTAATAATTAAAATAATTGTAAAAACGAAGTATCTTGACAATATTAAATATTTACTAAACAAATATGTCGAATTTAAAAGTGATTTTCAAGCAATAAATAAAATAGAATTCAAAATTAATTTATATCTATAATCCTACAATGTATGATATGACTAATTTAAATAATGGTATAAAAAAAATATCCAAAATATATATTTTGAATATTTTATAATGTCAGTAAATAAGTTAATCTTAAGTTTATTTAAAAGTTAATTTCAAATAATAATTAAAATAGAATTGAAATTAAATTTATCTTTTAATCTTTTATATGGTAATACACATTTATGATAAGTTAAAATATTGTAAAAGACAGTGCATCATCTCCTATATAAAATGAAATTAATTTATCTATAACTTTGTAAGGAGATAATATTAATTTATTTTCTATTTTAAATATCTTTTTCTGATAAATATGAAATGAAAGAAATTTAAGATATTAAAGGAATTTACATTAGATTAATATTTCACTTGAATTAAAGTTGAATTTTTAAATTTTTTCCAATATCAAACAATAGAAAATTGTAAAGATTTATCATAAAACATACATTTAATAAAGTTGCTCAGTCAATTTTGCAAAATTTTAAGTAATTAATTAGTGAATATAAATTTCAAAAAACAAGTTAAATAAAAAATTAGTAAAAGATTAATTAGTATTTTAAAACAAAAACCAAATTATTAACTGAAACAAATGAGTAATAATAGAAATATAGTTCAGTCTTCGTACTTAACAGCACCTTAATAGCAATAATAATTTTAGTAATAGCAATATTAGTCATACATTAACTAGCCTGATATGTCAAATATGCACCATACAATTGCTACAAGATTATCTGATGAAGAATCAGATGAGGAAGAAGATTAAATCAATATTGATTAAATTACCTATAACTCTCTTATCATAGAAGCTTACAACGCCTTTTAAAGAAGAGATTTAAAGGTTTCAATTGATTTTTATCTTAAAGCTCTTGGTGAAGCTGAGAAATATTAAAATATAGAAAGAATATCTTTGATAAAATCTAATTTAGCTGTTATTTATTTCCATAGCTGCTAATACAAATAAGCAGAATAGTAATTAAAAGAAGCTGCTGACTTACTTAAATAAGGTTCTTAGCGTTCAGATCATAGATCAGCTTTACAAGTAAAAGTGTATGCAAATTTAGCAATAGTAAATATAATCTTAAATAAGTTTGATGAGGCTATCTAAGCAAATGATGAAGCCATGAACACTATTTATTCAAGGTATTTATTTCATATTATAATATAAAGTTATTAAGTTAGCTCTAAACAAAATGTTTTTTGCAGAATTCGATAAATTTAATAATAATTTTTTTGAATATATTTAATAGCAAAGACGTATAGAAAAAAGATCTTTTAGAGGAGCTTGTCTATCTTTATTTCAGGTTTTTAAGTTTTGAAAGTATGGGAAATGGAAATTTTGATAGTGTAGAATTAAGATGTAAAAATTTAATTATTTTATAGCTGATTATTAAAAATCAAAGTAATTTATTACACTTTTTATTTATGATAATTTGTTAATAAAAGATGATGAACCTACTCTTGCATGCTTTTTTTCAAGTATGGCACTTAATAGAGAGCTTTGCAACGATAATCAAGGAGCCTTAAACTACCATGAAAAAGCTTTGAAAATGTGGGAATAAATTAATGATCCTGGATTTGCTTTGTTAACTTTAAAACACATAATTTAGATAAGTTAATAATATCCTGACCAATAAAATATTGCCCAATACTAAAATAGAATGAATGAACTACTCAAACACCCCGATTTCAAAGGAGTTAATCCAGATACATTATTTAAAAAATTTGAAGAGAAAATTAAATGTGCTAAAAATATAACTTAAATTGTTAAAAGAACAGAATAGCAATCAGTTAAATAATTCCAGAGCTAAGTTAATAAAAGTATTCTTAAAAGTAATATAGGTGATATTTTAAATGAGTATGGTGAGCCACTTTGGAAGTAAGGTATCTATCTATCAATCTAATTTTATTTGGTAAAAAGTGAATTAATTACTTTTGTTATTTTAAATAGCATTAAGATTAAGATTATGCACATCAATATCATACAGCAAATCTCTTTTGAAAGATGATAAAATTGATAAAAAACAGAAAGAAGCAATCAGCCTAGTAAAAATATAAAAGATTCTTTAACAGTATTAATATTAAATTTAATAAATAAAAGGGCATGGAATAGATGTAGAAGACAATATTTATGTTGAAAAACGAAAAGCATCCTCTTGTCGAAAAATAATTAATGCAGATGCCATTTACTAAAACAGCTATAGACAATTTAAAAGCAGCTGTTAATAGACTCAAAAAAATGATTCTTACAGTTACTTATTTAGAGGCATTTGACAAACTATAAGAATTCATGGTTGATAGGTCTAGAATGTCATAAGCTCTCAAACAATAAAAAAGAGTAGATACTCTAATAAATAATGTAATGAATTACTTATGATTTAAATAAACAATCAATAAAATCTCTATAAAAATTAGGCATACAAATATGTAATGGTTGGAGATTACCTACTTAAATGCAACAAAACTACAAATGGAAGACTTTAAAAATTCTTCTAGCTTGCTCCTGATTCTACTCTAAGGTGGACTTCTAGAGAAAGAAATATCAATAAGAAAGATAAAATTTAATATTGTAAATTAATTGTCAACAACTTAAAAATATAATTAAATTTCTTTTAAAATTATTAATTAGATTGCATGCAAGATGTGAAGGGTGTATTGTATGGAAAACATACAGATGTATTATAAAAACCATTTAATAAGAAATTAGAACCTTGGCTCTGCTTTTCTTTAGTCCTCAAATCAAGAACTTTAGATTTTTATTGTGAAAAGGATTAAATAAATAGATGGTTATTTGCTCTCTCAGAGGAAGCAAAAAGAAAGAATCCAACTGCTTTTGTTCTTAAGCCTTCATAAGTTCTTTGGAGAAAAATGAAAATGATATTATATCATCATTTTGTAGATCCTCATTTAACCTCTAAAGAAAGAAAAATTAAGCATTCCTTCGTAAAAGCCATCATAGCATTTAATAGAAATGGATAAAAGCTTCCCACTGAAAAAGATAAAAAGAAAAAATGATAAAATTTTACATAATAATTTACCCATAAAAATTCAAATAATTTTGATTCCTTTGCCAACAACATATTTATTATATGCATTTAACTATTTGCTCTATATAAAATTTAATATTAAGTTAATATATGTTAATTACTCATCTAAATAATTTAGGTTCATTTATAAATTTAAATCATTATTTCATTTTAATATATGAATTTGTTTACATCTTTGGCATAAGCGCCAACATTTTGAATGTATAAAAAGTCCTCAAAATATTCAAAAAGAAACAAAGTACATTTTAACAATTTTTTCTCAGTATTTATTTGAAATAAATAAAAAAAAATCTATTTATTTCTTATCCCATTTAAACAAAAAATAATTAGGATTAAATTCTTTAAAAAGTTGAAAATGAATATTTTATCTAATGCCAGACTCATTTTTCATATTGAGATTGATGTATTTTAAAATATATTTACTGTGTTTAATGCTATGTGGTTTATATTATTATAATTAAATTATAATAATTGGTAAAATATACAGTTTTTAATAAAGTAAATTAGATTTATTTTAACAATCTTTGTAATTTTTATTTTAATAGATTGAATGATTGCTAACCAATTGTGCTTAAATAAAGACAGACAAATCTTTATCCTAATAAAGAAAGACTAATGATACATTTATATTATAATTAGTAAAGAGCGAGATAGATAGAAAGAAAAAGAAAGACTTAGATAAGTTTAAATTTTAAGAGAAAAGTTAGTAAAATTAAAGATTTAGGAAAAGAAGTAGTAAGTAAGTAGAATAGAAAAAAATAGTTTTATTTTCAAATGAGAGCTGCTGGTAAAAAGTTGATTTAATAGCAAATGATTTTGCGTCCTCCTCATCCTAGAAAAATGCACCCTGTTACAAAAGAAGCTTAAAATAGAATGACTTAGCCCCCTAAACCATTAGAATTCAAATTATAAGATATTCCTGCTAATTAAACTCCAGAATAAGCTTTGTTACCCTTAGGAATAAAACAAATCATGCCTTTCAATATTTTAAGAACCCATACAGGAAATTTACCTGTTTACAGAAAATACAATCACAACAGAACATCAAAGAGAACAATAATCAGACATATTGAAGGTGATATTGATAAATTCACTGAGGAATTATCTAAGGTTGTTTCAAATGCAGAAATTCATGTTAAAGTTGGAAGAGTTGAAGTAAATGGTCTCCACAAAGAATCTATTGATTTTTGGCTTAAGAGATTAGGATTTTGAGAGCTAGTTAATTAGAATAAAT
This sequence comes from Tetrahymena malaccensis 436, assembly GCA_000231845.2. Classification (NCBI taxonomy): domain Eukaryota; phylum Ciliophora; class Oligohymenophorea; order Hymenostomatida; family Tetrahymenidae; genus Tetrahymena; species Tetrahymena malaccensis. The sequence goes on along the minus strand of JH720051.1, from coordinate 191,509 downwards.
TACCCTATTTTTTATTTTAGCTTAATGCTAAATACATTTTAAATAGATTCATGCATTCATATTTTTTGTATTGAGCTTTGCACTAATAATTAAAGTAATAATTTAAAGAAACTCTACTCCTCATATGAATTAATTAATATTTAACAAATCTAAACTAGTTAGTCTCTCACTGCTTTTATATTTATTAAATTAGTTTTTGCTTTCAATTAGTTTTCATATTTTTTATACCTCAAATTAAAATTTAATATAAAGTGATAAATATTTCAACTCATAAAATATTATTTTATTTAATCAAAATTTATATTTACATATTTTATAGATAATATTTTTTTTTTCTTGATAAATTCTTTATTCTTTTAACAAAAAATCTATCCAATAACTTTAATAAATTATTCTAAGTCTAAAAATAACTATCAAATCAAATTCTTAAAAATAAGAACTCAATCATTCAAAATCTTAAAAATAAAAATTCATTTCAAATCTTAAAAATAGCTCAGATTGAAAATAACTTAAATATTATAAATATGTTCTAACTATTATTATTAATCTAATAGAAATATTTTGATAAACTATTAACTTTAGTTCTTGGATATATTTTTCAATGATAAAATAATACTTTTATTTTACCCAATTAAATTAATGGTTTTCACTGAATCATTTGAATAATTTATAATTTATTTATCAAATATTAGCAAATTATAAAAAATTTATTCTGAAAAAGCTTAATTACTTACTAGATATTACTTGAAAAAGACATTTTTTTATTACTGTTTTCATTTTATGAAAAATTACGTGTATTTTTATTTATCGTAAAAAGCATTTTAGATTCAGTAGATTATTTTCAAAATATATATTGTCATTTGTTCAAATTTTCAGTAATTAATAATAAATGAGAGTAAGTTAGTAAGTGAGTGAGTGACTGATTATATGGTTTATTTTGGCTTTTTCTTATTAAAACAAAAAATATTAAAGTTCTTACTAAATTAATATTATTGAAATGAATGTAAATTAAAAATTATTATTATAACCATAGAATATATAGTTGATAAAAAATTTAAGATTTTTGATAATAACTATTGATAATTTTTGAATAAATGATAGAAGAAGAGATAGAGCTACCTGTAAAATTTTTAAACTAAGTCCTTTTAACTAACTTATGTATCATTTTTCTATAATTAGTAGATAAAAGAACTCTTAGAAATTCCTATAGCAGCGAGATCTCTTTAGAATATAGAAAAATTAGCTGAATTAACAAAAAATTTTGGGTTCTTTTAAAAAGATTTGCTAAATTAATAGAATGGTGAAAGAACACATTAATTAGTATGCTAATATATGACTTATCTTGTAGCTAGTAAAGATTAAAGTCTCTTTACATTAGGTAAATTTTTGTAGAAAAAATTTTATCATTAAAACAAACTATTCATTTTTTTAAAAGGTGAAAAAGGCTAATATTTCTATTTGATTCTGAAAGGAAAGGTAGGTATGTACATTTAAAGAAAAGATCCTCTAAATGGAGAGATAGACCCATATAATTATGATAAAGTCAAAGAAATCCCATAAGGATATGCCTTTGGTGAATTATCACTTTAAAGTGGTAAATAATCGATTGTTTTAGCGAAGTGTGAAACTAATTGCGAGTTTGCAGTTCTCACCAAAAATAGATATAAAAATTTACTCCAAATCGCAGGAATTAAATTCTTGATGAGTGAAATAGGATTTTTAAATAGTCTTCCTTATGAAAAAAAAATTCAGGAATAACTTATAAAACTTCTATTTATAAAGAGGCAAGTGATTCATTTTCATAGAGGATAGGTTGTATACGAGGAAGGAGCAGATGTGAGCAATGTATATCTAGTTAAATCTGGTGAATTTAATGTAATTAAATTATCTATTTTTTTTAAATATTTCATATTTATAGAAACAAATCCAATTTAATTTAATATGTGATAAATTCTTAAATAATCTATTAAGAAAAGAGGATATAAATAAATCAAAATTACAAAAAAATTAGAAATTTTTTATATTTATATAATTTTAAAATTATTTATTTTGGCTTAGATCATGCAGAAAATCTTTTATGAAGTAAATAAAATAAGTTTTAAAAAAGATTCAACTGCTTAAGAAGATAACAATTTTGTTTTAGTTGTTATGATAATAAAAATTAAAAAAATAATTTTCTTTATTTTTAAAATTTAATTAATGTTTATTATTGAATGAATTAGAAAATGAAGAAGATTCTTAACAAACCTGAAGATGTTGAATAATATTGGTAACTACCTCCTGATGAAATTCATGTTAACTAAAGGAGCTCTATCTAAGTAAATAAAAAACCTCCAAAAGAATCAAATGTTCAGGTAATTAATTGAACTTTCAAGGAAAAAAATTCTATAAAATATATTATTTTAATTAAAGATTGGTTTGATTCAAAGCTAAAGCTTAGTAGGTGAGTATGAAATAGTATATAATCTTAAAAAGAGACAATACACTTTAATGTGTTACTCTTAAGAAGGATAGTTATTTGTTTTTAGCAAAAAAGACTTTGAGGAGTACTTACTCACTGAAGAATTCGATAGATAATATTTACTTAAAAGAGCAGCTAAAATATGCTAAATGGAACAAGAAATATTGACAAAAAATAAAAATGGAACTTTATACAATCACTTTTTTTCTTTTGAAAATGCTTACAAACATAATAGAATATAATCAAAGAGTAATGTTTTAGATGAATCACCTCTCCCTTACTCAAGTAAAGAATTTAGTTCACCAAGATTGAAATTACAAAGCTCATTATTTACTTCCAGAAAAACTAGCTTAGCAACTGAGCCTGCATCTTCCTAATAAAATTTTTAGTTAGTAAAATAATAATCTATTGGTTTAATTTAAGTTCCTAATTCACCAACCAAAAAGTACGTTTATAATTCATACTTTCCATCTAATCAAGAGAATTCTAGCTAGGTAGAGAATTTTTTACAAAAGCTTTCTTTAAAAGAAAAGAAAAATATTACTCTAGAAAATATAAAGATGCAATCTTCAAATTTTCTAAGTAAAGACAGCTTAAATAGTCCTCAGTCTTTGAATACTTTGAGCCCTCCAAAAAGAAAAATAAAGTTAGAACTAAAAATCAAGACAGAGCAGAATTTAGATGATTAAAATTGCTTGAAAAGCTATCATAACCAATAAAATGAATTAATTTCATTAAATTAAAATAAAAATCTAAATAAACTAAGTTAAACTAGCTAGAGTTCATTGAATTAAATTAGCTTAAATTAACTTGCCCTTAATAATGCTTCAAAGTCTTATAGTTTCTCGCCTTAAAAAATAAATTCATATTATCACTCTAAGATTGTTTAAGAGTAAGAAGAAAAGATGAATACAACTCCCAGTTAATTAGATTATGAAATTAAACCAGAGTAAAAGAAAGCTACAGTTTAAACACTAGATTTTTTAAATCCTGAGAATTAAACATTCAGCAAACTTGGTACTTTGCAAGATGATTATTAAACTTAAATATCATCAAATAGAGGCATAAGCAGTTCGACTTTTCCTATTACTAGTGAATTCATTACAAACGATTAAGATATTTAATAAATAAGATAAAAAAATAAATCTAAAACAGAATTTGGATAAAAATAGCTGTAATTTCTCCTACAAATGTAGGAATAAGAGAATAAAAATAATATAAAGAGATCTTCTTTTAATAAATTTGATAGAGTAATAAAAAAGCCTAAAACTATAGTAGAAAATGGGCACATCGATCCATTTGTAAAAATGTTTCATAAAAGACTAAAATATAACTTTTTTCAGTAATATGGTAAGGTTGATTTATAAAACTTAAAATCGCATGTAAGAAACGATGCTACTAAGCAATTACCTGATATAGATCATAATGTTCCTTCTTTAACAGATATAAGATTGTTAATGGAAGAATACTTAAATTTTAAAAACTAATAAGAAATTAAGAAAATAAATCAAAAATATATTCAATAATAGTCAGATATCAAAAAACCTAGTTCATCTTTCCAAAGTTAATTCAGTGAAAAATAAAGTAATGAAGATTTAAACAGCTTAAAACAAAGCACGTTTACTTAAAGGTAAAGCAAAGATATTTCGAATTTATTTAACTAATTTAGTTAGTAACAAAATTAACAAGAAGATATTCATAAAGCAAAAGTTTCCCTAAGCGATTTAAAACAAATTTAAGATCAATATTATAATAATGAGTAGATTAAATAAGAAAGCAAATAACTTCATCAAAAGTTGCTTTCACTGACAACATCTAATATTTAAAATTATAATGAAACAAAAAATAAATTTAATTAATTAGAAAATCAAAATTTAGAAGATGTACTCTAATAAATGAGTTCTGTAAAAGACTCTGCTAAATCTGAAAAAACAAAAAATTAATCCCCTGAAAATAAATAAAAATAAATTGATTTCAAAAAAAAATTAGGGTATTTAAAGTACATTACAAGTGACCATAAATTGGATAGATAAAATAATAAATAGTTCATTCATTTAGGATAGACAACTTCGATTAATATCAAATCCTTAAATCAATTACCTTCTGTTGAAAAAAGGAAATCTGAAAGTGATATTAAATTAGGTTTATTTACTGCTAGACCTTCGCTTCAAAAATAAGTCAAATCGTTTAACAATTTAAGTTGTTTTTCGTCAAAAAATCAAGATACTCTGAGCCACCATTTGAATTAAAAAAATGAAAATAAGAGTTTTAAATCATAAAAATAAGAATATATTTAAGATATTAAAGCTTAACTTTCAGCAAGATAACTTGATTAAGATAGTATAAAAAATAAATAAAATCTTTTCGTAGTATCATAAAAGTTTTAGCAAAATTAAGTAACTGAAAATTCAAATTCAGCTCAATAATAATAACAATAAATTGAAGAACAAAAAAAGAAAAGACAAAGAATTATCATAGTTTGAAATTAGTTAAAGTGTTCTATTTATATTTGAAGTCAAGCAGAATTAAAAATTTAAATAATTTTAATCTTTTATTTTCAGGTTTGTTTATTACTTTAAAAGTTTTAAGTTTTTATAAAAATAAAATTGTAATTTAATATATTTTAAATTTGTTGTTGCCAATATTAATTATTAAAAGAAATTAAAATAAAATATTTAAACTCAATATTTAAAATATAAACAAGAGAGAAAATAAATCCTTTATAACCACATTTAAAAACAAAAAAATGTTACTGCACACATGATTCGATTTTTATGAAATGTTAACCAGTAAAGATTAATAAATAAAAACAAATTTAGTAAAGAAATGTAATCTTAAAAGATGTTTTTGATTAGAGAAAATAGGATACAAAGTGAATGCTCCTAGGAAAATATTTGTATATAATATATTTTAGTTTACTTTGTTTAACCAATTTGAGAATCAATTTATAATTAATGAATTTTTTAGTAATTAGAAAAAAGTGTAAATTAGAATTAGTCTATAGAAATTTTGCTTTTAGATAGCTTAAATAATCAAATAGTTAGTTTGTTTTCTATTTACTATATTTTACTATTTTATCATTTATTAAACACTTAATACATCAATAAATAAATAAATAAATTTTTCACCTCAAACTTAATATAAAACTTTTTGAAAAGATTAATTAAAATACAATTTAAATATAAAAGGTAATATTAACTTAAATGAGTTAATTATTGAAAAGTAATAGCCAATCTACATTTTTAGTAGAGGAAACTAGCGATACAAATCCATCTTTACAAACGAACGATAGTAATATAGAAGAAAATGTTATCAACATAAGTGTAAAAAAGTTTATTAAGAAGGATAGTTTAAATAAAAACAATAAAAAATAAAGAAGAGTAAAAGTTAAGCTAATTGAAGATAATCTACTTAATGAAGAAGAATCAGTTGATGAAAATCCATCTCAATAGTGCATGGCTATCATGAAATATTAGGATTAATAATAAACTGATTTAATGTCTTCAACATCTTCAACTAGTATAAATAATAATATACATCTTTCAATAGAAAAACCTTTTGATAATTATAAGTGTTTTTTGTGCGCTGGAGATATGATGTTAGAATTTTATCATGAAGATGATCAAGAATTTACATAGGAGAGAAGGATTTGTAGTTATCGAAATTTAAAAAAAGTAAACAAAGCAGAATAAATATAAGGGATGCTAAGAATTTACTTAGAATCTAACAGCACCATCTTAAAAGATTTTTAATATATTTGCTATCTATTAGAGAATAAGCAAGACCAAAGTTTGAATTAACTTTCAAAGCTGCTTAAAAGTTATTAATTATTTATTTAGAACTACTAAGGATATGTATAATCTATACTAAATTACTATAAAACTACAAGCATGAATGATTTTAATTTAATTAGGGAACTAAGATAAGCATACTATATTGATTATATAAATAAGCTAATGGCTTCATAGCCGTAAGATGATTTCTGTATGGCAATTCAAAGTGGTCCTAGCTTTTTAAATTTAACTCCAAGTTATCACATTATTCAATTTAGCCCTGCAATGATAGCTCTGCTTGGAGTAGACAAAGATTAAATGTAACATTTATTTCTAAGAAATGGGATGAGGGAAATGACTATTTACAATAATAAATAATAAAATTATATTGATATGTTAACAAATATTTTAGATGCAATTAAAATAGGATATATTAGGCCAACAAGAGATTACCCTTTAGAAATATTTACATTTGATAACATACCTATAAAAGCTAAATCTAATTGTGATTATTTTGAAGTCCCTATTCCAAAGGAACTTGAATTCAAATCAACAACAGGAGTATATAGAAATTTAGATAAAATAACCTTTATAAAATACAGTGTAGATTTACAAGAAATATAAAGATTGATTAAGATAAGGAAGCACCCAAAACAATAGCAAATAATAGCAGAATAGCTAGATCATTTTGAATATAGTATTTATACTTAAATTTTTATAGAAAAATATTATGCAGATCATATAAAATAAAACAACTAATCAGATATCTGACCACATTTATTAATTATTTTAAGCTAATATAAATTTTAAAAATAAAAGTGATATAAATATGCTGTTTTATTATATTACACACATATTTTTTTAAGTATAAAAATTAATTTATTTTGGAAGAAGAATTTTAGTTTATAAAAAATCTAAACATTAATCCTGCTACTAAACTAATTTTTTTTATCCTAAAAAATATTTATAATAGATATAATATAATTTAATTAAAAAGGTAAGTTGATCACATTATATTCATAATATTACATAAAATAAGTCACTTAAGCAAAATTGTTTTTTGCTTACTCAAATATTGATGTTTTTGTGAAGCGCCAAACTAAATTCTATCAAGATCAATTTTTTTTACTTTTGTCTAGAATGTAATAAGAAAAATGATGTATTTTATTCAATTAGTCTATCTAACAAATATTAATTTAGATTAATTTGTTGAATAAATTTTCAAATAAGTTTCTTAATCATTTTGTTCCTTATTAATTAAAATAAAAAATTGTTATCTAGCATTATTTGAGACATATAACACATCAATAGTAAATAAATTAATAATCTTTTTTACTGAAATAAATAAAATATTTACTTTTAATGAGAAAAATATAAAAATGCAAAATTTTAAAAGCTATTTTGGTAAACATTTATTAATTGTTTAATTTTTTTATCAATATGATAAGGTCATAAAAAAGAGATTTATTTTTAGGTTTATTTTGAATTTCTATAAAAACCAATCAATAACTAACTAAATTTTTCTTATAATATCAATAATATCATTTTACTATTAAAAAATAAATAAGCTTTCATTTTTATTGTTTTGTTTTAGTTTTTTTTATGATTTTTTATCACATTTATGCAATTCGTACCATGTCTTTCAGATTATTTATTTATATGGTGTCATATAGTTAACAAGAATTTAATTGTTTATTGAGATTGATTCACTTAATTTTATGGCGAAAATGCATTTAGATATTTAAATAAATATGGAACTCTTAAAATTAATATGATTAGTTTATTTTTAAAATAATAGAAAGTCATTTCTATCTATAGAATGAATAAAATTATTTGACATTTTAATTAAATTTATTTAACAATCAAAAATAAACTTCTACTTTTAATTTATTTTTTTGAAAGTTTGAAATAGCAATTGAAAATGTAAATGAATATAAATTTATAAAGTCAAAATGAAATATAAATGATATGAAGTATTTATTTTATTTACTGCATCATTTTTAATTTGAATATTTTTTATTATTTTATTAAATATTCATTCATTTAAAATCTTTAAAGCATTTTATTTTAATAGTTTTGGGGTTTTTTTGTTTAATTTATCTATTATTTATGGTAGATAAAATATTTTTAATAGTAATTTAACAAAAAAAATAAATTTTGAAAACTATTTTATGGTTTTATGTTAAATTTTTAACAAAATTTTACTTAAAGTATGTAAAAAGGATTGTTATGAGGAATATAGCTGCAAAAATAAATTAATATAAGGAATTCTGATAAAAATAATAAGTTCTTATTTCTATATCTAAGTATATTAAATTAAATTGGGTAGTAGATGTTATTAACTATTGAAATTGAATTTTACAAAATAAATTTATTTAAATTTTTTAGCTAAAAGTAATGACAATACTATTATTTAATAAGAGTTAATAAACAATTTAAAAAAAATATTTAAGCATTTAAGTAACAAATAGATGGAATAAATAGTTTGTAAATTTTCAAATTTTAGTTTGGCAAAAGCAGCTAAGAATTTAACAAATAGCCTTTACTTGAATGAAATTAAATGCAGATTTGCTAGATACATTATGAAAATAAATGAAGATAACTAAAAATGAAAATTAAAAAATAAAATGGTTAGGATAATAGAATGCACTCACTATTTATTTATTTATCAGTTTATTTTTAAGAAAAGTTAATTTGAAATTAATAAATAGATCTGGAACTTAAAATGAAAGAATTAGTATAAGATTGTTAGTATTAGATATCAAAATTTTACATACATATAAATAATAAATGATTGCTTAATTGGTTGATTGAACGTATACATACCTACATATATACATATATATATATTTATTTATTAGTTAATTAAATAATTCATTCATTCACTCATCAATACTATTTATTTCAGTGCAGAATGTTTGATAAGATAGCTGAATTATTTATTTATATGCATATATATTATATTAACTTGATTATGAATAACTTTGAATAAGAAAAATAATATTCAAATCTCTTAATATTTACAAAATTTTGGATAAAAAATAAAAAATTATATAAAACGAAAGAAAATAAAAAAATTAATAAAATCTAAAAAGCTTAGAAATTAAATAAAAGAGCTCTAAAAAGGAAGAAAGAAAAAAGAAAAAAAATCAAATATAAGCATAAAGATTAATTAAAAAGCAAAATAAAAATAGAAATGACTGAGATCAATGCTTTTGATTTATTAAGAGAGGAAATGGAGTCTGATGAGACCCATCTCCGTGTGAACGCAATCCACAGATTAAAAATTGTAGCCACCCTCATGGGAAGTGAATAGATAAAGACCGTTCTTCTTCCATACATTGATCGTAATTCCTAAAATAAATTCATTCGTTTATACTTCAAGGCTAAAATCAAGTTAAAGCCATCCATAAGCAATTTAAAGAGAATTATCAAACGTTTACCTTCAGCTGAAATAACAATTTTCAATTAATTTAAACAGATTTGATTAAGAAAGAAGAAGATGAAGTTCTCTTTGCTATTGCCGAGGAAATTGAGTGCTTAGCGTAAGTTCATTGTTATTATTTTCTAATTATATATCCTTTTATTTACTTTTCTATTCATTTAGAATGAATAGTTATCTTAATCACTTTTCTTTCAATCACTATTAATTTTTAATGCTTTTAAAGAGAGAAAAGAGAGATTAATAAAAAAACTAAGAATTTCATTTAACAAAAGGTGAAGAAAAAAAAGCCTTTTAAGCGAACCGATTTTTATTTAGTTTTATTTAAAATTTTTGAAAATTAAACATTTTACAAATGTAAAGTAGCCACTATATCAGTGAAATTTTTTCAAAAATAATACCCATGTTTATCATAAATTCTTCGCAAATTCATTTATCTAATATTTCATTCATTTCTTTCTGCTTTTTATCAAAAAATCAATCAATTTTTTATGAAACTTCAACAGCACCTTACTTCCAGGAAATTAGACAGTTTTATTACCCAACCTCGAGCAATTAGCAAGCTCAGAAGAAACAGTCGTCAGAGAAATGGTAATTACAATTAGCAAGTTTAGTTGTTCGAAGTGTTGAGATGAGAGATTGAAGTGATAAAATAAAGGATAAAGTGTGGCATTCTTTTAAGCATGAAATAAGTGTATTTTTTCTTAGCCTACGTGGTTATTCATTACGTTAGGAGACTATTTTTAAAATTTAAGGAAGAAATGTCAAAACATTTATTAAAATAAATTGAAAACCCTTCTGAGTAGAGCGGTGGACCTACATAATGAGTACCTGCAAAGATACTCATCAGAATGTGAATACATATATTAAGGCCTTAGAAGGTGTAATAAAGCAGAATGAAAAAATAAGTTTAAAATAAAACTATCGGCATAGTAAAAATATTTAGTGAAAATAAAAAAAAAAAGAACTGTTCAATAAATCCTTAAATGGAATGAAAAGAATTTTATTTGAGAATATTAATAAAATGCATATGAAACGATTGATCAATCAATAAATCATCTATCAGCACCTTTAACACAAAATGCTATGCTAATTTTTTATTTATAAACATTAAATCACATAAATTTAAATTAAAAAAGGCTGTAAAATCACTTATAAGTATCGCAAATCTTTTAGGAGAATACGAAATCATAAACTTCTATGTCCCATTGGTATTTTTACTTATTTATTAGATGTTTATTTCATTTAAATAAAATTAAGCACAACTTATATATCTTATTAATAAATCTCATAACAATAAAAAATCTAGATCCTTAGATTAGCTAATAATGACACTAATTTTACTTGCCGTGTCTCAGCAGTTAATTTAATGTGTCCTATTTATCCTCGTGCTGGATAACATAAAGATAAGATCAGAGCGTAAATATTTACTTGATTGATAAATTAAAAAAGAGATTTATAATGAAATCTTTATAATTTAAAATAGTAAGTTTATTGAGCTTTGTAGCGAAGAAACTCCCATGGTGCGTCGTGCAGTCGCCTCCAAGATCGGTGTAAGTTTTAAAATTTTAATTATGAATACCTGCATTCAATTTACTGATTATAATTCTCATAATTTAAAAATAAAATTTAGGAATTAGCTACTGTTATCGAAAAGGAGTATGTCCTTACTGATTTAATTCAAAGTGTAAAGCAATTAATCTCCGATGAATAGGATATGGTGCGTGTCCTCGGATTGAACTCATTAAAATTAGTAGCAAAAGTATTAAGAAAAGATGAAAATAAATAACACACACTTCCTATTATTATTGCTGCTACTGAAGATAAGTCTTGGAGAGTTCGTCTCGCTCTCTCTAAAATCTTCGCTGAAGTAAGAAAAACATCTTTTGTTTTCTAAAGAAAAAATAATATTAAATTAATTTCCCTAAAATAAAATTAGATCGCTGAAGCCTTCGGTGAAGAAGCTGACAATGTCTCTTTAATATAAATTTTCACCAATCTCTTAAGAGATGCTGAAAATGATGTGAGAACAGCTTCTATCTAGTCCTTGACTAAATTTATCAAAATTTTATCAGCTGAAAAGTTAGTTATTATAGTTCCTCACTTGCAATATTTGGCTAAGGACTCCGTTCCTCAAGTTAGAGCTGGAGTAACTGAAGTCATCTAAATCATGTGCACTCTTCTTCCTAAGGACGTTACTAATCTCAAGCTTCTTCCTCATATTGTTGATCTCTTCGAAGATGAAAACAAAGAGGTACGTCAAGGAGTTACTCGTGCTGCCTGCAAATTTGTAGAAGTTATTGGCTAAGATAGCTTAAAAAATCTTATTCCACATTTTAAAAAATCAATCGAAGATCCCAAATGGAGAGTTCGTATTGAAGCTTATGATGCAATTGCTCATCTCTCTAAAGTATTCCACGTAATAATTCTATTTTATCAAGAAAAGGTACAATAATAATTAATCAATATAAATATAGAACCCAGATTTATTCCAAAGCACTTTAGAGCCTATGTTTATGAATTATCTTAAGGATAGAATCGCTGTCGTTAGAGAAAATGGTGTTGAAAAGCTTGCAATTCTTATTTAAACATACAGAGATTGGTCTAACAGCAAGCTCTTCAATAAATTATTGGAAAGTATTTCTAAAGAAAACGGCTACTTATATAGACTTACCGGCATTCAATCATTAAGAGTAATAAATATTTTCATTCTTAAATACAAAGCATATAAAAGAATGCACAAAATATGTAGCATTTGTCTTCAAATAAATTTAATTTTAATAATCATTTTAGAAATTATTATTAAAACTGTAACTAATTAAAAATATAGACTTTAGCTCTTAACGTTGCTCCCGAAACTGCAGCTGATAAGATTTTACCTATTTTAATTAAACATTTAAATGACACTGTACCAAATATTAGATTCATCACTATTAAAATTCTTAAAGATTTAGCTTCTAAGATTGACAACGCTTCTATACAAAACGATATTAAGAGGTAAATTATAAAAGTTTTGGAGGAAAAAAATAAAAATAAATAAATAAATATTCTTATAAAAATAGCAACATATCTAATTTAACAAACGATAATGATAAAGATGTTAAGTACTTTGCACAAGAAACTTTACAATACTTGCACTCCCATTGAAAATCTATAAGTTATTGAAATCACAACTCTGTAATTAAATATCATTTAATTACTTGCTTGTATTGTGATATAATAAATAGCTCTTGTAGTTAATAAATATATAAGAATTTACTCTAGAGTAAGTTATAAAATTAAGTTTATAGAAAGATATAAGTAAAAACTTAATTTATTTTAATTTAATTGCACATATAGATTATATATTTCAAAATTAGGCATTTACTCTTTTATCTAACAAAAATATTCAGCAAAATTTTTGTATTCCTATTATATTATTCTTTATATTTTTTTATTTTCACCATCTTAATAATCTAAAAAAATCAAAACTGTTATAAATAAACAAATATATTTATATCTCCATTATGTCATCTGTTTTCAAATTTCTATATGATACCAACATTAAATAATAATTTTTTTAAACATAGACCCTAAAAGTTATTTATTTAATTTTTTAGATTTAATTCTAAGAGACTAACTTCTTCTATTAAATACTACTGTAAATTTTAAATTTATTAAATAATATTTGTAAATCTATAATTGATAAATATTCTTAAAATTAAGCATTATTTCGTTTAGTCTTAGAAAATTGAAGAATATAATTTAAATATATATCAAGAAAGCTGTTTTATTTTTCACCAAAAAAAATGGTAGATTTTAATAAATTGAATTACTTCCTGATAAAAATATTTATTTAATTCAAATTATTCAATTAAATTAAGTGAATTATATTTGAAAGTAAATTTTCTTTGTTGATAATTTTAAATTTTTTTAGAAATTTATTTGTAAATGTTGACTGAAAACCTTTTACAAAAAAATTTTAACTCAAATATGTATTTTTCAAATGTAGTTTTTACTAAATTGCTAAATAAATTTTCAAGACAAATAATTTTAGATTATTGTTATTTTTTATTTCTAAGTAAATAATAAGTAAGTTCCTTCCCCAACTATTTATTATGTTTCTTATTTCGAGAATGTTTTAAAATAAAATTATTTATTATAAATTTAGAAAAATATATCAAATATATCAATTAAGATTTATTTGAAGTATTTACTTTTAAATTATTAAAATTGAATTATTTATTATTTGAAAAGGTAAAATCTATGAATTTATTATTTCATTAATTAAAAAATATCATTAAATTTTATACACATTTTGAAAATAAAATATTTTAACTATTTAATATCAATAGAGATACAATAAAAAAAAATTTTGAAATAAATATTTTTTTATAGTTTAACATAAGAAGAAGTGCTTTTTTGGTACTTTAATAATTAAAACTAACGAACAGAATAAATAGATTTTGAGTAACACAAATAATTTTAATTATTTAATATCAATGTTTTGGTTTATAAACTAATAATTGAGTATAGATCCATTAAGCGATATTTACTTTACCTATTAAAGCAAACACTTTCATACTTGCTAGCTAGATGTTCATTTTTTATTTATACATCAAGTAAGAGATTGCAAATGCAGGACTTATTGTTTATCCATTCTAATTAATTTTAATAAGTAAAATATTGTGAATTAAATTAAAAATATCTTACTGAACAATATAGAAGAACTCTTCCTTTATTTTCACTGATTTATTGATCTATGTATTTATTAATCTCGTCAAAGTCTAAGGTAACTGACTGCTTAGCATCTAGAGGAATGTTTTTATATTCAAATTTTTCAGTCTTAAATGTAGGTATTTTTTTAGCATCTTCTTCACTGTATGTCATAAAATCAATCATAGTTTTAATATTTAAGTCATTCAAATACAATTAGCTGTTTGAGTGATATATGTTACCCTTTTTAAAGTAAAAAAAATAAAATAAATAAAGTAAATAAGCAAATAGAATATTTTATACCAGGTAGAGCACATCTTCTACTACTTCAAAAGGGAATTAACTATAGGAATATAAAACCTTCTTTTGACTATCATTTAAAATATCCCTTGAATCTTTAGGTTCCTCTTTCTTCATTTAGCCTATATTCTCAAAATCTTCGTTATTTAACATCAAAAATGGATACTTTTTAGAAAAGCTATTTAGTCCCTCTTTAAGACAGTAAAGCTTATACTCAGCTAAATTCTTATAATTCTTTAAAAAATAATGTTAATATTCGAAACTAATTTTTTTATATGTTTAAATACGCTAAATAATTAAAGATATTTTTGCAATTTTTGATCTTTTTCGTCAAGAGGATCATAGTCAACAAAGCAAATTCTTCTTATTTTTTGTAATTTATACTTTTCTTCGTTTTAAGTAGCTTTATTATCCATCTCTTGAATCAATTCAAGTATTTCGGCTAATTAATTTATAATAAATTTTCTAATTGCTTCATAATAATTTAAATATAGTACCTGGTTTTGAATTTTCAATATCGAATCTAACTGCTTATCTTAAATGGTCATTTTTTTCATTTTTGGATAATTAAATGAGTATTATATGTCTTAAATCCTATCAAATTATAAATGTCTATATAAGTTAATTCTGCTAATAAAATCTTACCTAAATAAGATTATACAAAGTTAAATTCTAAATTGCTTTGACCTACATTTTGTAAAATATATTTTTTAATTGTATATTTGTAAATTTTTAAGATATTTTAATTTTTTAATTTGGTTTTTTGTTTTTAAAATTCTAAGTTGATCAGATATTATATCTTTTTTTGAAGTAAAGAGCAGATCGATACTTCTTGTCTATAATATAAAATCTCAAATTTTCTACTTTTATTTTATTTATTCTCAAATCGTATATAAAGCTATTATAATATTTTATCAGAAAATGTATATTTATAATAAATTCTAGCAATTTTATTCATATTAAGAAGTAAAATAGATTTTATTTAAACAAATTGACTTAATCTCCATGCAAAAAAATATAATTTTCTATAGAAGAATAGTAGATAAGCATAAAATAATTCTTATATTTATTTTTTAATTCTTGATATAATTTTATTATTTATTTTAATTCTCTTAAATACTTCTTTATTTCAATAATAAATTTATCTTTAAAAATAAATTTAAAACGTTGTTTTCTAAAAAATTTTCTCCCAAATTTATTGATTTTAAATTCATATGATAAAAAATAAAATTTAAAATAAACTAAATTTATTAAAAAATGTAAATTAAAATCAAATCAAATATTTACATACAATCATTTATATATTAAGTTTCAATTTTCAGTTTAAGTAACAATTTTTATAAATTAAATAGTATTAATTTATTTTAAACTAATTTAGAGAGAAGCTTATTTTTTTAATATTTTAAAGTTTAAAATTTATAAATTTATATTCGTTTAATAATAATTTAAACTCAAAAGATTTTATTTGCTTGTGGAGAAAGAAAATTTTATTTAAAAAAAATGAAATATTTTAACCAAAAATTTAAAATAAAAGACTATTGAGATGTGAATAATGATAAAAAATAGATATGAGATACTATATAATTTATTAATTAATAATTTGATTATAAATAGCAATAAAAAGTGATTAATTGTCTTGAAAGAAAATCAAGAAAACTTTTATTTGTAATTATTTATTTATTTTTTTTTATATGAATATGCATTGGGAAATATAATATTAAAAGGATAAAAGATAGTGATTTTATCTATAAAGAGAAAGAAGAAGAAATATTATCTAATAGGTTTAATAAAAGATAGGTTTAAGAAATGTTGGCAAGAACTTTAAAAAATTATATGAGAGTTCAATAGAACTTAAGATTTAGCAGAGCAAACATTGAAAAATCTCCTGCTCCCCCTACTATTGGTCAAGTTGAATTAGAACCCTTCAAATTTAATCATGAAAGAGATCAATTAATTTATGGATACACAATGGAAGAATTATATGGTAAAAAGTTTGGTTTAAAACATTCTGCCACTATACTTAGAGAAATTAAAAAGGATACTATCATGATGATTTTGTTCGTTATTGGTGGTTTCACTTATTGCTATCACATGAGAGAAACTAGATTCTAGTTAGATGATGATTTCAATGAGTACGTTAATACCAACAAACAAACTTTCAGACCTATTCCTGATCACGTTAAAATCTGATTTGCATTAATTCAGAATTATGCTTTAGTTAGATATAAAATGAAAATAAATTTCTATCTACTTCAAGTTAAACTACTTTATACACATTAATAAAAGGTTTTTGATAAATTTGGAAAGGCAAATAAATATTAATGAGCAATTTGTTGCTAAATATTAGAATCATCTTTCTAACTAAGTAAATAATTAAATAGCTATCTATCTATCTTTGAATTAGTGATCAAATCTTTATTCGTGTGTCTTTATGTCATATCACATTCAAGCTAAATGGAAAAATTTATAATATTATTTATCATTGAAACAATAAAACATTATGATAATTTACCACCCTTGTACCTTATAATTAACGACAAAAGATTTTATTTTCTGAAATAATTTTAAATTACAAATGATTTCAATAATAGTTTTAATAATTATTCGTATGATTTTAACTTAATTGTTTGCCTATTTTAAAATACTGAATAATAATAAAGGATTTTATATTTCATTTACAATAACAATCAAATAATTTTAAAATATTATACAAGAGGGGTTGCTTTTTATCAATTTTATAGAAAATTAGATATAAACTTAGCCTTACAATATAAAAAACTAAAAATAAAATATTTATCAAAGTAAAATAGTTTTTTTTTAATAGTTTAAAAGGTAAAAGTAATTTAACTTTAATCCAAATAATACTCCTTCTTATATCTTTGTTAAGTATATATTCAAATATATTATATTAATTATTTTCATAAATTTTAACTGTTTTGATCAAATAATTTCATTAAAACTAAAGTCTATTTATTAATATTTTCATAATAACTTTAAGGAAAAGAAAAATAAACCAAAAAAATAATAGCATTTTATATTCTAACAAAGTTACTGTTTAAAGAAAAATAACATTAGATGAGCGAATATTACGAAATAAAATACTATCAACTATTCGATTTTCTAACAAGATAGAAATAGATTCCTAATCTTCCATAAAAGTTATTAGAAAATTTCAGCTTAAAAAGCAGTCAAGAAGTTATCACTTTTGAAAGGAATAAAATTTTAGATAATTTTGATAAAATGATAACTCTTAATCCAAAATTCGAATCAAACAAAGAACTTTAAATAGTATTTAATAATTCTCCGAATTGGGTTTATTAAAAGCAAGATGTTTAGGTATAAGAATGGCATATCATATTTGGTTCAAGCTTATTTCTAGAACACGCTTCTGAAAGTGATTAATCATATTAAATATGTTAACAATTTCCTCTTATTAAGGAATTAATAAATTACTTAGAAAGTGAAAATAAATCACGGAATTTTAGGATACTTTTTGAATACGAATTCAAGAATTTCTACTCTATATTTATCAGGAATATTGCAGATTACAAAAATACATTTTCTAATATATTTTCTTTTAGAACATTCGCTATGGAAAATAAAGATTACGATTAAAAAATTTTGAAGATATAAATTTCTTCAATTCTAAACTGTTTTTTAAAAATATAAAACTTATCATAAGATAAATAGGTAACAATAAATACAGGATTTATAGGTTGTGGTGTATATTAAAACAATCACATACTTATGGCATTATTGCAGTTTTTAGTTGCAGACCTTATTGGAATTAATAAAATAGTTTTTAATACTCATACAAAGTAAGAATACGCAATCACTGCTAAAAAAATCTATGAAATGATAAAAGATAAACTTAAAAACAGGAAGGATGTAAATTTTTTAAGTAAGCTCCTAGATTATTTGGAAAAAGTTAATTTTCAGACTTCAAGATACAGTATCCTTTTTTTTTTAATTTTTCACCTTTAATTCATATTACTTAAATTATTTCTCATTTATTTAGACAACAATCTTTTAATATGCAAGTTATATTTTATATCCCACCAAGTTTAATACCTGCTATATGCATTTTATCAGGGAAATATTATTAATTACACTATGTTATATTTTAAGCATCTCATTTAAAGATATATTGAAGAATTTCTAATTTCTTTTAAATATTAAATTTATGAAATTAGATACCTAAACAGATGATCAAGTTTTTAAGGCTGCAGAAAAGTATTTGTACATACTTTTAGAATCTAATAATGAAGTTCAAAACCCTCAAAACTAAAAATACCCTGATTTAAATTAAAATAAAAAGTAGCATTAAATATCTTAAAATCAAATTCAATATGCTCAAAATAATTTCCAATGTAATCTATTTAAAAATTAATTTTATTTAATAAAAAACTGATCTAATTTTTATTAAATTGTAAAAGAAATTACACCAGGTAATTACTAATAAGAAATAAATGATAAAAATTAACTTAATCAATTTTAAGATAAAATTCAATATGGTCAAAATAATTTCCAACGTAATCTACTTAAAAATTTATTTTATTATTAAAAACTGATCTAATTTTTATATAATAAATAGCAAATATAAATATACCAGGTATTTAGCAATAAGAAATGCATGATATCCAATTTTAAAATCAAATTTAGTATGGTCAAAATAATTTCTAACGTAAACTACTTAAAAATTTACTTTATTATTAAAAACTGATCTAATTTTTAATAAATAGCAAATAAAATTATGCAAGTTTGTTAGGAATAATAAATATTTGATTTAAACTAAAATAAATATTAGTATTAGCAATAGTAGCAATAAGGATTTTAAAATAATGCTCAAAATAATTTCCAGCGTAATATACTTAAAAATTTATTTTATTATTAAAAACAGATCTAATTTTTAATAAATAGCCAATAAAAATATGCAAATTTGTTAGGAATAATAAATGTTTGATTTAAATTAATATAAATAGTAGTAATAATAGCAATAATAATAGGGATTTTAAAATAATGCTCAAATTAATTTCTCATGTAATCTACTTAAAAACTTATTTAATTAAGAACTGATTTAATTTTTATTAAACTAAAAGAAAATATGCAAGGTTAACAGAAATACGAAATGCCTATTAGTAATAATGGTTATCTTTCTAATAATAATCAAATGATGCAAGACGAAAATTAATTGCAAGATGACCATATTTTTTTACAGTCAAGGAATAATTAATTTTTGTAATACAATGGAAAACAATAGCAAAATATCAATAATCCTTCATAATATTCTTAAGTTAAGGATGACTTGAAATCATTAAATTTGAATGATCCTGACTCGAGAATGATCATATAAATTTCAAAACTTTTATAAACTAAGTTAAAAAAACTTCATCCTAATAAAGAATTTCTATACAATAGATTTATGCACAAATAACTACTTTCTTAAATCGAACAGGAAATTCTTTATATTAGATGTATTTAAAATACTCCTTATCCTCCAGATGAGATGCTTTATAATTTATTTTCTGCTTAGAAGACTTTTGTTGAACCAATTTAGTCATCTTATACCTATTAAAAAAACTCTCCAAATTAATTTTAATGGCATGTTAATTTTGCTGATACACAAATATTTGGATTTTATGAAACTGCTCTATTTGCTCAAGATGAAATATAGACTGCTGAAAATCCTATATTGTATCATCTGAGAGAAGAGGCTGTTATCTAGTCTAAAAATAACTCTAAACTAAAACCACTGACAATGGAAGATTAAAATCCTACACCAATTTTAATTGTCAATTCAATAAGAGAGGGCAAAGTAAACACAAATCCTACTTAAAATAATCCGAGTGGAATATATGGTAAAAAATTTGAAAAGACTTCTATAAGTAAGATAGCTGAGGTTTGTGAATAGTTAAAGGAAGATGATATGATTGATGTAAATCTAATATCTATGTGTTCTCTATCTTATTTTACTGGATTATATACTTAAGATTAAATTAAATTTACTTTTAACACTGCTTACAAGTCTTTTAGGGAAGCTTATATTACTGTCAACAAGATGTACTCTAACGTAAATATACCTATAACCATAAATACAGGTAACTGGGGAACTGGGGCATTTGGTAACCATTTAGAACTTATCGCAATTATCCAACTTCTAGCAGCTGAAATTTCATAAATTGATTATTTGAAATATTTTACATTTGATGAGAAAGGTCAAAGGGGTTTTTTAAAAGGATAATAAATTTTCCAACAAATAAAGAAAGAGGTTTACAAATTATAACCTAAATTATTTTCTTAGTATGTAGAATATTTCTTAAATGAAATATATAAAAGAAAATATAGTTGGTAGGTTTCAGATGGCAACTGAAGATCAAATAAAATCTATATGGAAATTAACTTATATTATATTTTTCTAAATATTATTGTTATTTTATATATTTTCTAAATTACCTCCTCAAATATAAAAATATATTTTATTTCATATCTAAATATTTATGAAATTTTCCAAAGTATTCAATAAATCTTTTATTTTTTTTATCTATAAACCAAACACTAAAAGTATCTATTCTTAAATTTGTATAGATACACATAAAGGTGTTAGAATATAGTTTTTTGATCAAGTAGTTTATGATATTTTTCTGAAAAAAGAGAGGAGATAACTATTTAATTTAGGATATTATTAATTAATTAATTAATTAATTTTTGTTAAAACAAACATAAGAAGAATAAAGAATAAAAATAGAGGTTTATTTACAAATAAAAATGGGTAATTGCTGTTTTTTAGATAAGTATTACAATTTTTTTTAGTTATCATTTAACAAATATTAAAAGATTAGAAAGGAATAATTTTATTTTTATTTTTAAATAGATCTCATTTCCAAAAAAAAGCTGAAATCAATTTAGGGAACGTAAATAGATATTTTTTAAAAACTTTATATTAGCAAAAGAGATAATTATAACAATTAATCGCTTTGTTTCTCTAATGATGTTTTTTTTTCTTCTGCAATCATTTGCCTTACTATTTATTTAAAAATACACATTTTTAAGTGAATAAGTTAGTTTGACATATTATTTTTAAATCCAAAGATTATTCATATAAATATTTTTCAACAATTTAATTGACTAGTAAATTGATGAAGTAAATTATAACAAAGAAGCTTAGAATAAACAACTTAATCACAATTAGCAGGTTTAAAATACTAGTAAAGAACATGGAAACAGTTAATAAAAACCTAATATTCAAAGTGATTTATCATACGTAAATAATGCTCAAGATAAGAATAATTCATAAAACAAATCTAATTTTAAAAATAACGAATCTGGTAATAATTTTTAAGAAGGTTAAAATAAATCTTAGTTAGCATAAAATAATGATAATAATAATAAAAGTTAGGTTCATCCAAGTTAGAATAATATGAGCAATGCTCATTAGAATCCACCTTCTTAAAATGATAAAATTTAAAATTTGTCCTCACCTGAATTTAATTATCCATTCAACCATTAATAAATATAAAATGAGAAAAGTAAATCAAACTTAAATTCATCTTAGCAGCTTTAAAATGATTAAAAATAAATTTAGTAAAATTCAAAAATTTATGGTAGTGAATTGAAAGATTAAAATTAGTAAATTAATTAATCATAAATTTCTAATATTAATAATTCAAATCTTAAAAAAAGTGCTTTGAATCAAAACTAACCAAGCTAAATGTAATAATCCAATAATTAATATTCCAAAATTGATCAAATTCATATATAAAATATTCCTGATAATCATCAAAATAATAATTAACTAAATTAAGAAGGAATTAATAATTAACAGACTGTGAATGTTTTGTAATAATAAAACGGATTTTATACTAGCTCATCTTAAGCACAAAACCATTAATAAATATAAAATGAATAAAATCAACCAAACTAAAATTAATATTCATAACTTTAAAATGGCAATTAATATAATTAAATTGATTAAAACTAAATTCAGTAAAATTCCAAAATTTAAAGCAGTTTATTACAATAAAAAGATCAAAATGAGTAAATTTAGGTTTAAAAAATAGCTAATATTCAAAATTCAAATGATAATCAAAATACTTAGAAAAATAATTAAATTTAAATCTACTAAAACTTAAATCAATAGAATATTCAAGATAATCATCATAATTATTCTTAAATTTATTAATAAAGTTAAGTAATAAATAATTAATAATTTGAAATGAAAATTTAATAAAATAACATTCAATAATAAAATGGATTTTCTAATAACTCATCTTAAGCATAAAACCCTTAATAAATATAAAATGAATAAAGTTAACTAAACTAAAAATCATATTCATAAATTTTAAATGGCAATCAATAAAATTAAATTGATTAAAACTAAATTCATTAAAATTCCAAAATTTAAAGCAATTAATTAATATAAAAAAATCAAAATGAATAAATTTAGGTTTAAAAAGTATCTAATATTCAATATTCAAATGATAATCCAAATATTGAAAAAAATAATTAGAGTCAAATCAAATAAAACTTAAATCACTAGAATATTCAAGATAATCATCAAAATAATACTTAACTAAATTAAATAAATTAACAAATTGATCATTAATATATTGAGAGTATTTTATAATAATAAAATATTAAATATTAAAATGGATATTACAATAA
>JH720051.1:91946-168077 GCA_000231845.2 Tetrahymena malaccensis 436 | reverse complement strand
ATCAAAATAATAATTAACTAAATTAAATACATTAATAAATTGATCATTAATATGTTGAGAGTATTTTATAATAACAAAATATTAATTATCATACTGCCTTGGATTAAAATGCAAATATTGATTACTTTGAAGATTTTAAAAATAATAGTGTTCAATACTCTTTCACTTATTAAGATTTAATAAAGATATATTAAAAACTTTAATTTAAGAGCAGTGTAAAAAAGTAAATAGCAGACTAGTGCATTTAAATGATCTATAACAAATCTTATCAAGATTAATCAGTGATGATTAATAGGATAATTAAAGATTTGGCTTATCCAAAATTAGAGAATTATTAATTAATATCAAACTTTTAGTAAACTATTTTTACATATGATCAATCCTCAGATAGCTAATAAACTCACTGGCATGTTAATTTTGCAGATAATGAACTGTTTGGATTTTGTCTCTCTTCTCTTTTTGCATAAGATGAAATCTAGTGTGCTGAGCATCCATTACTGTATCCTATTTCTAGAGCCATGAAATTAAAGAATGATAAATAATTTGTGCCTAAAACTTTTGATCTAAATCAGGCAACTCCAATAATTCTTTATAACGTACCTCGTTAAGTCCGTTTTAACTTCTCGCCTAATAATTAAGTACCTACAGGTATATACGGAAATAACTTTTAAAAATATAATTATTAGTAAATCAGTACATGTATGGAGATTATCGGAGTGCCAAAAAGTACAAATTTAATCGCTATGGCTGCTTTGCAACACGGTTTTGATTATTACACAATAGAATAAATTTAAACATTGTTTTAAACTGCTTATTTAGCCTTTAGATAAGCTAAAATATTTTCCTAATAAGAAACAAAAAACTCAAATGTTAAGGTGATCATTCATACAGGAAATTGGGGTTGTGGAGCTTTCGGAAATAACATGGTATTAATAGGTATAGTTTAACATCTTGCAGCATATTTATCAAAAGTAAGTGAAATAGTATATTACACATTTAATAATGAAGGTACCTAAGCCTATTAAAAAGCCAAATAATTTTATCAAAAAATTGTAAAAGAAACATATGAAGGGCAATCTACTGATTAAATAGTGGGTGAATGGGTTAGAAAAATTGAAGCATATAAATTTAGATGGGGAGTTTCAGATGGTAACTGAAAAACTTATTTGTAAATTAGAGTAAATTTATATAAATATATTAAAATACAAATATATTTAATTGGTAGATTGATTATTTACAATTAAATCACATGTTTTATAAATTAGTACATAAATTCTTTATTTGATTAAGTTTTAGATTACAATTTACATTTTAGTTTTATTTTAATTGAAAATATATATAAATTATTTAGATTAGATTAAATAAATATTCACTCATTCATTATTTACATATTCAGCTCATACATAAATAGATTTATTGATTGATTGCTTCTTTGTTAATTGACTGATTTATAGATTTTGATTTAATAACATTTTTAAAAACTATGAATCTATTTAGTTTTGTGTATGAAAAATCTAAAAGTAAATGTCTTAATCATTTGGTCAGCCACTCATTCAGTAAATAACTATTTTCTAGTTTTTTAGCTTTTACTTTAATTAAGATAAGCAAGTATTTATAGTTGTCCTGCTTTTATATATTTACATTTTTAACAGAACAAGATAGTCAGTGTAATTATAAATATTTTATTTGTTTGTTAGTAGTAAACAAGCTCAACTTTTAACAATTTTTCTTTTTTATATTTTTTGTTTTTATTGACTACTGGTAGATCCATTACTATTTATTTTATGTGTGTCTCTTATGATATGTGGATTTGGAGAGTTTTTGTCCTCTTTTATTATCTTTTTACCTATTTTATTTTGTTTAACAATTATGCAACTATTATTTGGGCTTCTTTATGATGATATTCCTGAAGAACTCATGATGTTTGTCTCTAAAGGAGATATTATTATTACTTCCTTTTCAAGCTCCATCTATTAGTCTTGCTTCTATTTTTGGGTTAGCTTATTTTTATTATTAGCATCACTGTTTACTGTTTTACTTATACTTGATCCCTAACCACTATTTATCCTAGGTATCGGCTGACTAAATTCCTTTTTAACTTTTGATATGATAGACTTTTATTGTTATGAATTTATATTACTGTTATTGTTTGTAGTTACGTTGTTAAGTTTGATAGATGAAGTAGTGATATCACTTTGTTTTATTATTTAAATATTTTTTTTTATCTACAAGCTTTCATTCTTATTATTTAACACAGATTTTTAAGGTATTTAACTATTTTCGTTTAATGTTTCTTTTTTTAGAATTTTTTAAAATTAAATTTCTTTGCTCTGCTCTATTTAGATGTTATTCAGTGAAGATGATGAGTTAGAGTGTATTTCTAATAATTCTTTTTATAAAATTGTATTTCCCTTTCGTGGAGAGTTTTCTTATTCGAACGAATTAGATATAAAAATTGCATTGTCCATTTACTAAATATTGCATGAATCATTCCAAATATTTGCTTTTTCTTAGGCTTGGCTTTAATTTTTTACTTATTTCTCTGGACTAATTTAGGTTAGTTTTTTAGATGCAGATCTTGTTATTACTCCTCTGCTTCCACCATTCTCGAACGACATCTTTTCTTTAAATTTAGAAGGAGTTTAAGGCTTAGATTTTACTCCTTATTTATTATCTTATTCAACAGCAGCTTATTCCTCCTCTACAATTGCTTCATTCTCTTATATATCTTCTTTACTCTCTATCTCTATGTATATTTAATTCTTGTTGCCTTAAGTGCGATTTTTTTTAATAGAATCATTTTAATTGTCCTGCTTAAATGGCTCTAGATTTTCTTTGCTATATTTATTCTAATAATCATTTTCAATGTCTTGAAGAAAAGAAGATTAAAAAATATCCTGTTTTTGATTTTGTAATTAATTTTATTCTAAAATCTAATTCGAACTATTTGATTCACTAAGCTAAATACCGTTCATGCCTGATACTATCCACTACAGAGAGTTAACAAAAGATTACTCTGATTAGTTAATATCTTCAAACCCAAAATCAACTTCTATCAAATTATAATTCTGTACTTTATCATTAAAAGATCTAATCCAATTATCCATTTTATCTTAATCTTCTTCACCTCCTTTGTTGGATTAGTCAAACTAATCTGAAAATTATTCATAAAAGTTGTCAGATAAATTATTGTTGTTATTATTATTATTATTCTTGCACTCTATGTTATCCTCTCTCAGCTCAAAATAATCCCTCACTAAAATTCTTGTCTCTTGAGATTCTAAATCTATTTCATAAACTTGTCTTTTGTTAGCTATCATAGAATTTACGAAGTATAACCTTTCTTTTAGCAACTTAATCAATTCTCTCTATTTGATGT
This sequence comes from Tetrahymena malaccensis 436, assembly GCA_000231845.2. Classification (NCBI taxonomy): domain Eukaryota; phylum Ciliophora; class Oligohymenophorea; order Hymenostomatida; family Tetrahymenidae; genus Tetrahymena; species Tetrahymena malaccensis. The sequence continues at coordinate 164,698 of JH720051.1, read as the reverse complement.
AAAATTATATATTTTACTTAAAATTTATATCGATAATGCTTTTCATCTCTAAATATCTGTTAAGTCTTTGCTAACTTTGAGGTGTTTTATTCATAATTAGCCCATTTTTATTCTATTTTGGTATTTATTTTTGAATATTATCATTCTCTAAATCAGAGGTTAATATCTACAATTAATTTTGCAAATACTTGTAGAACATTTAGTTTTCTTTAACTTTTTCTTCTTATTGATGCTGCATAAAAAGTTGTAAATCTAGGCAATCAGAGAAGGATTGCAACATTTGATTATCAACCATCACACTATTTACCTAATTCACTTTATAAAAATGCTTTAGATCAAAATAAAATCTATTTTTTTGAATCAATTTTAGAATTTTACTTTCTATTTTTTAGATATATTGATTGTGTTTGACTGATCAATAAAAAAAGGTTATATATAGTAAATGTATTTTCGAATTATTTTTGATTATCTTTTCAAATCAAATATTAATTATTCTCTATTAATTATTACTAATAAATAATAAAGAGATCATCAATAATTCATAAAGATTGCTTAATTTTCAAGCCTATACACGCATTCTTGTGCTATTTTTGAGCCAAGCTATTTACAATTTTTGCTTGTAGAAGTATTTAAATTAAATATATTTTTTTTAATTTTCCCCTCAATAAATAAAAATATTTTTTTATTTCAAAAAGAATCTCCCTCAAAATTGTTATTTTGATTAAATTTGATCAAAAATATATTTAAATAAAGCAATTAATACAAACAATTAGACAACTAACCATTTAATCCAATTATGCTATTACCTATATAGGATTAAATAGTTATATCATTTTATTAATATTTCATGACACTTTAATGTAAATAAAATGAAATTTTCATTTAGCTAAGAAATGCAAGTAATATTTGATAACTCTTTATATTGTATTCTGTTACAGTTGAATTATTTTCGATTTCACTACACAACAATTTATTTTCTGTGTAAATTTACCTAAAATAATTTGGTTAAATTTTATGAAATTTTAAATTAATTATTTGCAAAAAATATTTTTTGTAAATAAAACATTTTTTTCTTTAGTTCATATAATTTAATTGTTTTTAGTAAGGCAAATCTGATTACTAATGCTGTTATTGAAACACTCTTTTTATAATAATATCTGAATAAAATATTTTTTGCTGGTTAAATTTACATGATTTATGGTTTTTTCAGACTTCGTTTCGTTTTAAAGCAAAAATAAGAATACTTTATCTCTAAGTAGCTTTAAAATGCATAAAATAAAATAAGTATCATGAATCATTTTAATATGAAAAATATATTCTTTTATCTCAAATATTTTGCAAATAAATCAATATTTGAAATTATTTCATAATTACCTATTAATTTACAAATAAATATATATATCTTCATTTCATAATGCGATTTATTTCACTCAATTTAGATAAGCTTTTTTTAAATTATTTAGCATTTAAAGTTATTCAAACTATTCTCTCTTATACTTAGCAGCTTTTTTATCTAAAAGTTTGAAAAAAAGTTTAAAGTCAAAACCTTTCTTCTTTTGTTTTAAAGATAAGAGATTTTAAAATAAAACAATTTCAATAAAATTCAAAGATATACATACTCATCTTTGAAAAAATGTTAAAATATCTTTTCTTAAACTATATTAATTATTATTTGTTTATTAATTTTTAACGTTTATAGGGTTTAAGAAATCCTATAATTTTAAATAATTACTTTAAACTGATATATATATATATCTTAATTTTACATAATTAAAGGTTGTTGTTAATGTTTCTTAGAATTTCAAAGATTTTTTCTATGTAGATAACTGCTAAAAATAATGTTTAAAATAATTGTGGTATTTTATGAGTGAACACAGTTATAATTTATAGATATAATCAAAAAGGGACTTGAAATTACAAAAAAGGAACTTTATTTCTGAATTATAAAACAATTTTAAAATAAATTAAATATTTTTTTTATAAAGATTTACTTGAAATAAATTGAATTTAAATTAAATTAAATTAAAATTTATTTACAAAGACCGTTTTTTAAGCATATCTTATAATTTTTTAATAAGAAAAGAAATTACTAATTAAATTATCTAAAATTATTACAAAAATGGAGAGAGAAATTGAGGAAGGTGGCTAATAGGAACCTTAATTTAGGGCTTATATGTATATAAAGCCTTAGGATCCTGTTCCTGATGAAAAAAAAAAAGAGTAGTAGCTCGAATCCGAAATGATAAGGAATAAAAACCGTAGCTTTTTTGATTTCTAAGATGATGAAAAGTCATAAAATGAAAATAGTGAAGAAAATGAAAAGAACAGCGAAATCTAAAGCTAATAAGATTAGCAAGAGGTCGACCATCGAGATGATGAGATTAATGAAGAGTAAAAAATAAATTAAGAATTGTATGAATAAAGGAATAAAGATGATAAATTTTCTATATTTAGCATCATAGTAACGGTCATTCTTAAATTAATTTGGAATGCAATTATTTTATACCCATTTATGGCTCTCGATGAATTCTACTAATTACTAAGATATATATTTTCATGTAAATATAGAAAAAGGGATTTTCTTCCCTGCGTTATCAATCCAATATCTTGCATGGTATTTTCATTTACAATAGTATATGTATGCTTTGAAACAGTTAAAGAGCTTATAATAGATGAAAAGAAAGATAATTTCTACTTTTTTTGGTATATAGATGGATTTATTATGTTCTTAACTCATACTATGATTTTTTCTATCATATAAATGACTAAAAAAAATGACTTTTCTCTGAAGTTCAAGAATATTTTTACTTTAAACAAGGAAGATGAAGATGTACTTTTTGTTCATGTTGATGGATGCTTTTCCGATTCTATTATAGACACTCCTTTAGGTAATAGAGAGTGGCTAAATGAATATAAAAGACTTATTTTTGAAAATTTAGAAGTAGATATTTAATCTTAGAGATTCAATACTTTGGTTAGCTTTATAAAAAATTAAAACATTAAATAGTATATTGGGTTCTAGTTAATAAAAGGTCAAAACAAATATCTATCTCCTTGCTCTTCATAGTTTTTAGCATTGTCAATAATAACTTTTCTCAAAATTATATTTTGTGTTTATTATATTTTTATCTAGCACAAGACACTTAACCTTCAAGATTCATTTCATATCTCAATTATAACTTTATTTAGCATCAACGAAGTCTATTGTCTAAACTGCATGTTAAGTAACTATGATCTTCGCCGTAAGACAATAATGTCAAATAATATTAACAAGGCTATTAAATTATATGGAGACGAAATAGACTACTCGAAGACAATAGATATAACTTGTGCTTAAAGCTTGGAAACTTGGGATAACTCGCGTCGTACAGTTTATGATTATTATAAAGAAATACTTAATAAACTTGAGTGGACATACACTTGCCTATTTTTTTACTATCTATTTGTCTTTAATATTACAATAGCTGCATATGGAGAAATTTACATCGTTATTCATAAAGAATCAATATTATTACAGCCTTTAACTGTGATATCTTCTACATTTACATTTATACTTCTTAATACACTAATTTTATTTAGAATTTATTATGGTTCGAAATACAATGAAGTTTTTGAAGAGACTATTGATTAGATAGAATCAATGGCTTCAATAATTTCTGATATGGAGCAGTTATATGATTATTACTTTAGATTAAAAGGCACTACAAAATAATTGTATTTAGATTTGGTAAATCAATAAAAAATTGAGCATTTTCCAAATTAAACTGATTAAATACTTGAATATGAATTCGATAAAATGAAAGAATCAAATTTAAAACTAATAAATTTGCATAGTGCAGATCATGAAGACCATAACTATAGGCCTAAAATTTTTGATCAAACTCAATTTAAAAAAGAAAACGAAGATGATTTGAAATTATAGGCTTCTTCTATACCTATAGACTAATAATACTAAGATGCATTTACTTGCTACGATATCCTATGTTCTAAAATAATGTGTGTTTCAGAAGCCTATGTCCAAAATGAACAACAATTCTTAGGCATTATTTATAAAAAGGAAGATGAAAACATTTTATAAAAAAAAATCTTAAAAAACATATTGAGAAGTTTAAAGAACATTCAAAAATAATTGACACAAGATGCTAAACTCAACTGCTATTTTGTCTTTAATCTATTAAAGTTAGATTTTTAAGAAACCTTTTTCACAATTAGCTTAGGTCTTTTAACACTAATTCCACAAATTATATCAAAGTTCATAGAGTAATTTTAATAACATTAGAAAAATAAATTTTGAAAAGAAAAAACTAGCTTTTTAGAAAATAATTAATTGAATATATTTATTTATCTTAATAATTAATTATTAATAAATTTGATTTAATTTTTTAGTATTATTTATCAAATTTTTTAAAACTATTTTTAATAATAATTCTAGTTTTTAGAATGTAAATTTTCATTTTTGCTTCTGCACTTTTTCTTTTTTTAAGTTAAAATATTAATATTTATGTTTTATCAATATGTCTATATGAATTTTATAAATGATTTTGAAATTTAACACATTTAAGGGACATTTTTCTTTTAAGCATAATGATTTTAAATAATGTACTTTTAGTTTTAAAAAAATCTCTTAATATGTTAAAATTTTGAACTTTAAAATAAATATTATGCTTTCATTTTTTCTTTCTTTTAAGGAGAATTTTGTACAAGTAATAATTTTATAATTTCAAAGATAACAATTATCATCAATATTTGGATTTAAAAATATATGGTGAAGATTTAATTCCAAAGGTAATTTAAAGTTATGATATTTTGATAATAAAAAGAAAAAAGATTTACAAATATATTTTTATAAAATAAAATTCATAGAGTGCAAGTTCTAAATTTTATATTTTCTAAATAAAAATAGTAGTAAAAGCTTAACAATACATTAATATTAAAGCTTATCAATACATTAAAAGTTAATAAAAATAAGTAAATCTTAAATTATTTGTTTATTTTATATAGTATTTGAAAAAAAAATGAAATATCTTAAATAAATTATTTTCTCAAATACGAAAAAAATTATAAAGATTTATTGATTATTTAAGCAATATTTGGAAATAGAATAGGTTAAAATAATTTATATTGGTTTAATTCATATTTTATTCTAAATTAATTGCTAGTGACTACAGCTTTTCTAAAATAATCACTTTTTATAAATAATATGATAAAAAATGTGTTTGTTTAAATGACTTATTATGAAAAAATAATATTAAAAATAGTCTTTCAACTTATATAATATAAATATGGTATGTAGAAATTAAGGTGGGAAGGATTTTACCTTTTAAATAAATATTTGAAAGCAGGTGTAAACATGAAATTTTATTGAATAACTTTTTAAGAGTTTTAAGATGAAATTCAATGACTTAACTTTACAAATTTAAGAAATAAATAATTTGAACACATAAAGAAATAAACTAGCTCCAAATTTAGGATTTTTTAAATTTTTGCAATTTTTTTATTTGAAGAAGAGTCTCTATTAATTTTTTAACAATTGTTTAGATATCTTTGATAAAAACTCAAAAAAGAAACAAAAAAAATTATGGTATAAATGTAAATCCAATTTGAATGGAAATGCAGATAGCCAAAATATGAAATTGAAAAATATTAATTTATTTATGATCTCACTTTTGAATCTGTACAAATTTACTAATTTTGTTTACGTTTTGTTTTTTAAATAGATTTGTTCAAAGCTTTTTTAACTCTATTACTTTTGCTCTTTTGAAATGCGCTTATTTTTTTCTGGATATTAAGTCTTGTAAAAAATTAAAGAATCTAAACAAATCTTAACATATTTAAATAGACTAGTGAGGAGTACTATGACTCGCTCATTTAAATATTTTAAAAAATAACGAGTTATTATCTAGAAGTTTAGTATTCTTCTTGTGTGTAAATGAATTTATAAAATATTAACTGTACTACATAGGAAAATAGATTGGAATAAAAAAAGAATTATCAAAGAAAAGTGTGTACAATTTAATAAAAGAAAAATTCGAGAAATAGGCTTTTATTTACTTTTGTAATAAAAAATACAAGTTTTTATAAATTAATTAATGATTTGGCTTAATGTATTTATCTCTTCATTTCAATAAAAAATTGCAAAAAAATCATAAATAATGGAAGAGGAGTTAAACAAACAAAGAAGAAATTTTTGAGTTAAGGATTATATAAAATTGGAATTATATTTCTAAATTGCGATCATTAGCTTTTTATCAACTTAAAATAAAAAGATGATTTAAGCGTGGTAAAATTGTTATTTTTGCGATTAATTCTTTTACTCAATTGAAAAAATTTGATTAAGGTGGGGGCAGGTAATACATTGAAAGAGATATTATTTCTTAGAAGAAAAAGAGAAACTTTTATAAATTTATAATGTTTTTTACTACTCTGAATGGAAATAATCAGTGTTTGATAATCAATAATCTCAACTTCAAAACCTAACAATTGTCTCAATTGTTCATAATTCAATATCAAACAAAAAAATTGTAAAACAAAAAATATTCTTAAAAAAATAAATTATCAAACTAAAATGATCGGAAGTATCTTCAGCAAGATTTTCTCATTCATAAGATTCATCTTATCTTATATTCCTGTCTTGATCTACAACAAGATTTACTCAGTTTATCTCACAAGGTAACTAATAAATTCATTTATTATTTAGACAATTGTTTCAACCATCTACTATCATGATTTATGTCTTAGAAGAGAAAAAAACAAAACAACAATTACAACAGCGACAAGCAGTTTGAAATAAAAGCAAAATAACAGCGAAAACATTTTAAAAATTAATGGATTTAATCTAAATAATTTATCTTAATAATTAGATATTCTTATATTGATATGGCTGACTAATGGAAGGGCAACGAAAAGAACTTCAAAAGAATTTTAGATGTTGGTGTTGGTACTGGTCACCCTCTCTACTCTATTATTGACAGAATCCCTAAGAGCGTCTAAGTCACTGGTATTGATATTGACACTAACTACATCCCTGCTGCCAAGAAGATCTTCAGTCAACACCCTAACGTTGAAATTAAGTACATGAACTTCTATGATATGGAAAAGGAAAACTCTTAGAAGTACGACGTTATTATTTTCTCTTCTTCTTTCATGCTCATGCCTGACAGAGTTAAAGCTCTTGAAATTGCTAAGAACTTACTTGCCGATAACGGTAAAATCTATTTCCTCATGACTCTCTTCCAAAAGAAGGGTATTATCTAAGAAATGGCTGGCAAGGTTAAGCCCTATCTTAAGTACCTCACTTCTATTGACTTTGGTTAAATCACTTATGAAAATGAATTCACCAACGTTATGAAGGAAAATGGTATGAACATCAGTTACATGAAGAGATTGACCTCCAAGACTAACCTCTTCCTCAACACCTTCCGTTTCTTTGTTGTCGAAACCAACAAGGCATGAAAGAAAAAATTTCACTAATACTAAAACTGCGGTGAGAGAGGTGAATGATCAAATGGTCAGTGAACAGCTATCTCAGTGCAAACCTTTTTATTAAATCTAAACCTATATTTTAATTTAATTTCTTAAACTCCAACCTCCATTATTTTATTCAAAAAACATAAATCGTGTTTAAAATATCAAAATTATTTGTTATATATACTTGTATAATTTCAGGAACCTCCACATTCTTACCTTATAATTCATTCAATTCATATTTTCTATCTCTCTATTTTTATTTATTTGCTTATCTGCCTTTTCCTTCTTTTCTTTTATTCCATACTCTACAGCTTCTATTATTTCTCTTACAGCTCAACTTTTTTCCCATATTTCATACAATATTTTTTTTAGCAAGCACTATTCTTTTTTTATTTCTTTTTCTCTCTCTTCCCCACTCAAGCTCATATTTAGATAGTAAGCAAATTTAGTAAAGCAGTACATTCTATAAGGCTCCTTTATCTTAAGAATAATTTGTCCTATTTGGTTTCCGTAAAATCAAAAATTAGGTAAGATTTTTCTACCTTTTCATTGTTTTTGTTATTTTTTCATCTTAGATAAGCTTAAAATTAGGATAAAAGTTGTTTAAAAAAAGTACACGCTATTTTAGAGGCAGTATACTCATATACAATAGCTACTTTTATTATCGAAAGATTAGATTAATTTGAAAATTGCTCTGCATATAATAAAATTTAACATTTGAAATAGCTCTTTTTTACTTTGATGTTCACAGTACTCAAAATAACATTAATAATTATGATGGGGAAAAAAAGTGTTTTCTTTGTTCATTTTTATGAATATATCATACCTTTATCATTTCTAAGTAGTTAAAAATTAGATTTCTAAAAAATTTCACAGATTTTTTCAAATATTTAAGAGATAAAATTAGGGCTTTCTTGAAAATACATAAAAAAGTAAAATGAACAATTGTTTGCGATGTTATATTTTAGATGAAAAAATGCGTAAAACATAAAAGAACGACTTTAGATGTTCTAAAGAATTTTTATGGAATATTTCCAGAATCATGATGAAATTAAAATATGTTGATTGTTAGTACTACCTAGCACTTGAGAAAAAAAGTTGAATAGAAAAGAAAAAATACTTTGTGCAAACTATAAAAACATGTTAATTAGTTTTTGATTAATAAACATGAATAGATTATAAAAGAAAAAAATAATACAAGAAGATTAATTTTTTTTTTTTCCTTTTTTTAATCGTATGATCATAATAAGCCTAAGAAGGGAAAATTGCAATTTATAAACCTTAATAGGGTAAATTTATTTAAATAAATAAAGAAAAAAAATATGTAAATAAACAAGCAAGCAAGAAACAAAGAAATCTAAGTTATTAATTAGTTTGGAAATTATAAATTTCTTTTGAGATTATCAAACCAAATTTACTTGATTTACATATTATTATAGTCCTTATTTAGACTAGAGTCGTGGGGGAAGAAAGATGATTAAAATTATTAGATATTCTATAAAACTTGTTACTCAAACACAGGAATAAATTTTACTTCAGGGATAGTAAAGCATTTTTAGCTTAATATGAATTTTGGATAATCAAAAATAATAATACTCTATTGTCATCACTAAGTTTTGAAAAAGATATTCTTATTTAATGTGAATAATATTTTTAGTTGCATCACATATTGATATTATAAAGATTTTTATTACCTTATTTAGACTGACTAATTAGTGACATAGATTCATCTATTTTTCTTAAACGTGTTATTTCATAGTTCTCCAATTTTATCACTAAATATAATTCATTTTAATATTTAAGTATGGCTCTACTAAAAGCTAAATTAATAAAAATTTTAAATATCAAATGAAAATTTATTGGGTTTATTATTGTTTTTTTTGGTCATCCTTATGCACTATGCAATTTTGTTACGTTGTTTAAAACAAGTATGATTAGTTAATTATCTTGATATTATGGTTGTGTTACAAAAATAGGAGATAAAAAAACTAATTTGCTTTAAGTTCAACAAAAATTATGAGTCTAGAAATTAATAAAACTTTAAAAATGTGACAAATGCTTTCATACATTTGTTTTTTGTTGTAATATTATATGCTTCATTACAGATTGTATTTTCTAAGGACATTCTTTAAATTTCTAGAATTAATATTTTCATTAATTGTTTTTTGGTATTTAATAAACATATATTCTAGCTAAAATTGATGATATTTTGATCATTTTAATCTTGGGAAATAATTTTAACTTAAAATTATCCATCATTTAAGCAAAAATATATTTTATTTTTTTAGTTTTTTTATTTAAAAAAGTGGAATTTCTTTAGGTATTTAATGACAATTTTAATAAATACTCTTGTTTGAATATAAATTAGTTTAGCTTAATAAACTGTTGTTAAAGGTATTTAAAATAAATTACTTTTAAAAATAAATTGATATTTTAGTTATTTTTTGGATTGAAAATAATTTTTACTTGAATTTATTGATCGTTTTAAAAGATAATTAATTGTTCATTTTTTTAAATTTCTAAAATTTAAACTTATTAATTTAAAGTTTCAAATAAAAATAACCAATAATATTATTTTTAAAATAGTAAATTAATAAACTAAATTTTTGATGATTAGAAAAGCAAAATAAAATCTATTAAAATATAGATCTATCCTACTAATTATATTTTAAGAGTAAATAAAACAACCTAATAATTTTATTTTCATTTTTGTAGATATTTAATATTTTTTGAAATTTTAATATTTGTGATAATTATTAAAATTTAATTTTCATAGATTATTATATTTATGAGATATACTACAATACTAAAATTAAGTTATAAATAATTTTTAGTAATAAATTACAAAAGTTATATATTAACTCTTTCTTATTTTAAATTTGATTGGTTTTATTTTAGGTGTTTTCAAATAAAATCCTACTTAATAAGCAATTTAAAGATAGCAGTTGTAACATATGCTAAATATTAACAAGTTATGATATTCTACTTGACAGTATATAGATCGATTAAATGTATTATTAAAGAGTTTAAGTTGTATTCTAATACTAAAAATAAATCATCTCATTTTTTCACTTTAATTTGAATAATTTTTAAAAGTTAGATTTTATCAAATAAATACATTTTCAATTATTATCATAACTAATTTTTTAATAAATTATAAATTCTACAAACCTTCAATTATGATTAACAAAATTAAAAAAAAAGGATTCATCTTTCAGATCTGCTAATTAATATTAATAATCTATAATTTTCTATGTAAATTAAATCTAATCAACTTAATAAATATATTTTATTTACTTAGGTAAAATCTAGACTTGAAATACTTTTTTATTGAATATTAATATTTTAAATGATACCTTATTTAAGAAATTTATTTTGTAGAAATATATTTATTTTTAAATTTTCTATACCTTTTTAAGAATAGATTAACTGATACAAATGTAATGATTTATCAGTTTAAATTTTTTTATATAGAAATTTATTAATATTAAATCTATTAATTAATATAGATTAATTAGAGATTAGAGACGATATTTGTTAATTTTAAGCTTTTTAATTCTAGTTATCGATAAATTTTTCTATCAAAATTTATTTACTTAGCTAATCATATAGATTTTTATACAATCAAACTAGATATGACCTATATCTATCTATTTTCTAATTGTTTTTTTTAAAGTGTTAAAAAACTAAATTTACAATTGTTAAATATTTTTTCGTTCTCCTTATTTTTCTATTTTATTAAATTTATTATATTTGACAATAATTTTTATTATTCATTTTATAAAAACTATCAAAAATATTATGACTTACTGTCTGCTTTGCACTAAAAATATTAATATGCCCCTTTAAATAATTAAAATTTGCATTTTCTATGATCATCTATTTTTAAAAATATCTTTAACTAAACAAAAAAATAATATCCATTAAATTATTAAAAAAAATTGTAATTTTTTTTCTTGAGAAATAATTAAAATTAGAAGTTGATTGATTTCAATCTCGCTGAATTGATTACAAAATGCATAGAGAAATTATAATATAAACAAAAGAAAAAATTTAATAATATACATGCATTATTTATTATGAATATTTTATATGTTATTTTTATATTTATTATATTTATTGCTTAAGTATTTAATTTTGGTAGAATTAGCTCAACATTTTCAAATGAATTTGTTTGTTTTTTTTATTCTATTAATCAATTTAATTTAAAGAACATTTCCAATTTAATATGAGGTTAGTATAAATTATTTTGTTATATAGCTTTTTTTAGCTTAGCTATTTCGTTTTTCAATGAAATAGAATATTTACTTCAACCAAACTCTTTATCTGTTTTAGTTTTTCACCAATCAACTTAGCTTATACTATTGTGATTGTTCCCTTACTATAGCAAAATGAAAAATAATTAAAATATAAATGAAGATATAAATGAAGAATTTACCTTAAGACAATATTTAGTTTTTTAATATTAGGATGCGATTTGATGAGATGTACTATTTCATTTTCTTTTTCAAATATAGACTCATCGCTTTAGGTTTTAAAAAATAAATTAGAAATGGATGTTCTTTAAAAATAATAATTTACCTAATTTTAACCATTAGAGTTGATTGATCAGTTTGATAATGGTAGTTTTTATGGGCTTACTCATCACTCATAATTAAATCACATTATAAAGGGTCTTTCATTTATATTTAATCTTAAACGCCTATATGGCAGTTCTTTAAGCTCATTTCAGTCATTTGCTTTGTTTTAATAATTCAAATAAGATTTATTTAATTAATAATTGCTAGTTTATTGTTGATATTGAATTTGAAGCCAATTTTTAAGTGTAATTTTTTTTAATTTTAGAAAAATTAATTATCAGATATTATTTGATGATTTATTTATTTAAAGACAAGATCAAAGATCTAGATAATTGACCAATGCCAATTTATTAATTGGATCCCCTACTAAAATATTAATTAATAAGGAAAAATGCTTAACTATAGTTTATTATTGAAATGTGGAATTTAATTTTTAGGAATTATAATATTAGAATAATTCTACAGCAAGCAAGCGAATAAAAGTTAAAGTAGGATACAATTTCATAGTTTAGCAAGCTCTTAGAGGCATTCGATCATCGACTCTACTTTTATTTTTTTTATATTGAAGTCATTTTATGTATATGAATGATAAATTAGATAAATTTTCTAAAAATGAATGTTCTTTTTGATGAAATAAAGAAAGGAGGGAGCATAATTTAATAATTAGAAGGTAAAATAATAAAAAGAAAGGGTAAAATAGAAAGTCAATAAACTTTACTAAAAATACCAAATAGATAATCGATTTTAAGATTATTTAAATTTAAATGTAATTTATTAATTATACACTTATGATTAAAGATAATACATATTAACATTGTTGAAAATTGATTATAATTACATATTATTTATTATCTCTAATTTAGTAAAGAGAATTTGTAATCTCAAAATTTTACTTCATTCTAAATTATTAATTTTTTTATAAACATAAATTATTTTTATCAATTCAAATCTAAAATTAATAGTGGTCATTAAAATGTATTGTGAAAAGTCTATTTGGCTTTTTGAAGTATTCATTTATAAAGCTAATAATATATTTATTCTCTTGTTTTTGCTAGTTTTGACTTACTAATGTTTTATTCAAGTTTTCTTATAATTTCTCCTATTTTTTCTTAATACTGCTTCTATCTTCGCTATATGATCTGATCCCTCCTGTGTTATTTTTTGTCCCGCTTCTATTTTATGAAGCTTAGTTAGCTATTAATTTATTTTTTTAGCATTTAGGTGTACCCTAGATAACATTTATGTTTCTTACATTCTTGCTAATCATTGGTGAAATATCATTATACTTAACCCGTTTCAGAGCTTAAATTTACTAATTCTACTGCATCTATAGTGTAGATATTTACTCATTTACCATTTAGTTGTTAGATACATTTATATTATTTTGTTCCTTTTCAATATTTTCTTTTTGGCTCTGCAACTCTTAATTCATATCAATTTGCTATTTTTTTTATATTTTATCTATCAAAGAAGATAATTAGTTATTCATATTTGTATTGTTATTTAATAGTAAAGAGTTGTTGCTTGATAAGCTTTCTGATGATGATTGCATTTTCTTACTTTTAAATAGAGAAAACAACTGGTTTTATATTCTTTGAGATGAAGTTGATTAATTTACACAAGCAATTACAATATTAAATTGTTTTCCTAAGTAAAACTGTTAATTTAAAATATCAATGTGTAGTGTAAATCCTAAATTTTAAGAAGAAGGAGAGAGTAACTGTTCGTCTTAAGTAATATTTTTTATTGAGCTTATTATTTGATCAAATGAAGTATCTTCAGAAATCGTTTAAAAGGTAGACATTCCCTCGCTATTGTATATTACTAGATTGCAGCTTTTTATTTTACTACAGGTAAAGAAAGTCATAAACTACAACAAGAAACCATGAAATTTTTAGTAGCTGTCATCACTGTAAAAAATTCCATAAACCTAATTAGGTGTGAAATACTCAAAATCAGTTATACTTCTAAGAAGCTCAAATTTATTAGATTCCAAATATTTGATTTGGCAAGTGTAATGATAATTGACATCCTTATTATTTTCTATATCTTCTTTTAATGGTTTTTGTTCTTTTAGCTCATTTAAAATACATTTGTAATTTTAATCAAATTCTTATAAAACTTTTCTCTCTTACTCATCCTCTAAGATTTCCATTTTATTTTGCCTTTTTTTCTCAGATATAACATTTATGTTAAATATTCCTCTCTTTTTTAAATTGATCTCTTTTTTCAACCATAGCGATCTAGAAGCTTGCTCATCGTAATGCTTTTATAATAAATTTAAATGCTCTTGTTTTATGTCAGCACTCTCTTTCAACTATTTATTTTCATTATCTATCTCTACTTGTTAATCGAGCAAAGATTGTTTCTTAGATTTTAGTGCTGCAATTTGCTCCATCAATAAGAGATTCTGTAAATATAAGGAGGAGTTATCTTCTTAAATATTAGAATTAATCTATTTTTAATATTCTATTTGTTTTTCTTACTCACTAGTCTTGATTAAAAGTTCATTTCTTACATGAATATCATTAGCTACTTTTTCCTCGTATGGAGCAACAGTCTCCTCAAAAAATTTAAATCTAGCTTACATTTCCTCAGAAACATATTTATATTCAGCCAATATATTAGGCTGTTCTTGCCCAAAATCTTCAATAGCCTTTTACATATTTTATTGTACTCTCATTCCTTCATTACAAATTTATATTTTCTCTGTAATTTTTTGCTTAGCTTAAGCCTTTTAAACTTTTTTCCAATCTATTGATTTGATTTTGCATTTTTTGGCAAACTCTTATTTTTTAACCCGAATTAGTTTGAGTTAAAGTTCATATTTTCTTTTTTCTTCCTAAAGTTTCTTTTCTTCAGGATTAACTTGCTAAGCAGTTATCTTACTGTTAGTTTTAACACTTGAAAAGGCGCTTCCAAAATTATTTTTCTAGATTTTTTCTTAATTTGAGTTTATTTTTCCTTTATTTTTATCAGTGCTATTGCTTTTAACTTTATTTAACTCTTGTTAAGAATTAGATCTATTAGTAGAATATGACTGAAAGCTGGAAAATGATTATTAGCTTTGAAAGCTATTTCTACTTATGCTTGTAAAACTTTTTTTCAAATATATCTAATCAATTTTCTTAGAATTTTAATTGTCAACTTTTCTTAATTCTTTTATTTTATCTAACGATTAAGCTCCTTTTACTTCATTTTTAGTTTGATTTCTATTTGGAAAAAACCCAAGCTTTTTTTTATTTGTCTAAGGTATAGTCCTAACAGCTTGTGGCTGATTAGATTTAGGATTTTCATCGTCAACATGTTTTAAAAATTACTTTTTTTTGGTTTTTTTGACTAATGACTTTTGTAACTCTTCTGAATTTCTAGAATATCTTGAGCTTGAATTCCTATGACTATCACCATTTAATTGACATTGATTAAATACTGGTGATTCTGTCAATGTTGCCTTTTGAGGGTGTACATATGCTAGAGAACCGAAACTATTAAATATATTCATTTTGTAATAGTTTAAATGAATGATGCAGTTGAATATTTGTTTTATATAATTTAAAATTGCTAGCTTAAAACTTGTAATAAATAAGTAAAAGTAATTTAGATATTGTATTTTAGAATTATTATTATTATATATTTTCTGCCAAAATTCAATTTTACTAAAATTTTGAATTCAAAAAACATTCTGATTAGTAATAAATAAAACATCAGCGAATCTTTCCTTAAAAAGACTGAACTAAAATTTAGTTAATTTTTTTTAATATTTAAGTAAAATAAATATCTCAAAAAATTATTATTAAAAATATAGAATAATTTTCATTATTTTTCAATAATAATCTTAAAGTTAAAGTAAAATTTTACAAAAAAAAATCTAAAAAATATTTCAAATTATAATTTATGTATTAAATAAGTAATAATTTTTCAAATTTAAATATTTTATATATGAAATAAAAATTCAATAAACTGAAAAAGACTTAAATTTTAAAAAATACAGATAAAATAATTAAATTTATAATTTTTTTGAAATTAAAATTTTATTTATTTAATTAAATAATATAAATATAATTTAATTGTAAATAATGTCATTCACCTAATTTAAATAATTAAATTAGCAAATAAATTAGTTAATATTTTTATGGAAATTTTTGCTTTAACTATTATTTAAACTTTTTAAAATAAAATATGCCTTTATGATAAACACTTTTTATCCATTTTTATGATCTTATTAACAATTTTTATATAATTGAATTATACACTTTAGAATTTATTTAGGTAAAATTAATAATAGCAATTTAATATTATTAATAAATAGAAATTATAAAAAATGAGTTTATGTTTAAAATTTAATTTGCTAATTTTTAGCATCATAACATATTGAAATATTAAATTGCTTTCTAACCTTAAATATCACGTTAAAAACTTTTATAATTCATATTTAAATCAAAAATTCAAATGAAAAAGTAAATGACCATTCATTGAACTTTGCTTATTTTATTTTAGATAATTATAAATAATTAATTTAAGATAATCTTAAATTATATAGATTTTTTTATAAGAAACTTTTATTTTTATTATAATTAAAGAAGTTAGAGACATTAAGAATGGGAAATTTACATTGTTTAATGAATTTTAATAGCTTTTAATTAATTTGATTATAAAAATAGACAAATTTTTGTTAAGCCTAAATTGCTTAAAAAAAGAGGTATAAACATATAAATAAAATAATTATATTTGCTAAAAATTACTTGTTAAGAGTTAAAATAAAATTAGTGATTTCAAAATATCTGAAAGTAAAAAAAGAACGAAGCTCTAATCCCTCAAAATAAATTTATTGTGGGAAAATGAAATTAAAATTATTTAAAAGAAATAAGTTTAACAAAAAAAACGTTTAAAATAGAATAGTGATTGGATTGATTTAAGAAAAGATTCAACCTTATTTAAATTTTCAATTTAAATATTCTAAAAATAAGAATAGAATGAATGAGTGACTGACATAAAAAATAGATTATTAAAGTAGATATTCCTAAAATTTGTTTTGATTAATTATTAATAAAAGAATTAGTGCTATGATTCATATGAATCACTTTGTATTATTTCATCATTCGTTATCATTATGGCGAATGTTAAAAAATTGATTCTAATTTGAATTACTTTTTAAGCTAATAAAATAAAATGGAAAATAAAGGTGAGCTGATTAACATTTAATTTATTTAAGCTTATCCTTATAAAAATTTATAATTTTTCAGCTAATTTTAGAAATATATTTTGAAGGTGATCTTTTATTTCTATTTAAAAACCCTTAGCTTTACTTTTACAAGCTTTATAAAAGAATATCAAGAAATATTTGAAAATAGGCAACACAATTCCTTTGAAGATATCTTTTGGTAACTTAATGTCAAAATTGTCAGCTATTCAATTTATGGCTGAACTGTGTGGATTAATAACTTTGAGATGAGAGTCATATAATTTGATGCAAATACACCATTTTTATCATTTTGTATATGAAAAGTTGCATTTAAATTAAATTTCTTCTACGAACGATTTTCACTGTTTAGAATCTGAGATAGTAGAGTTTTCTTTTTGAGAAATATATTATGTGTATTAATACGAGATATAAATTAAAAATATGATTTCTAAATGAGTATAGATTTAACATCAATTTTACTATTAAATTAGGTCTGTAATAAACATAAAAGTGGATAAAATATGTATGTTTGTATTAATAAAAATTTATAAAACATTTGGCTTAATATTTAATTATTCCTAAATAAAAGAGTGAGTGCTATTCAATAGATAAAGAGAGTATATCAACGATTCTTTGCGGATACTCATTAAAATAGTAAAATAAAAAAGAATTAATAGAAAAATCCTTAGATAAATGAATGAAATTTTTGTAAATGCTTCTGTAAATATTTATTTATTTAATTGTATCTGTCTTAAGATGGAAGAATAAATAAATTGCAGTCTTAAAGTTAAGTTAATGAAAATATGAATTATACATAATGCCTAGCTTTTAGATAGTTCACAAAAAAATAGCATCAATTTCTTATGCAAATCAGTATTCAATTGGTAATACATTATTATATCTCTTATTTGTCCTGATAATTAGAAATTAATTAGTGTAGAGAGTAATTAAAGTCTTATTTTCTCTTTTGATTTTATAAACAAATTAATTTGATGAACAAAAAATTATTCGATTCTCTTTTACTGTTTGTAATTAATATTTTGTCTTAAAAAAATATTACGAGATAAATAAAGATTAAAAAAATCAATACAAAGAGTACAGTACTTTTAGAAAAAGCTTCATTACCAAATCTGGTACGAAGTCATTCCTCAAAATATTTGCTAGGAGGTGGTTTACACATACTACAACAAACGCGGATACATTTTTCACAGCTTTATTGAAAACAATTTTCATCGGATTTTTATAAAATTTAATAAATAAAGTTAGCAATATTTCAAAGTTCGCAAATTTATTAATTCCTACTATACCTTAAAAAGATTCGATAAGCTTCATACATTTTAAGTTTAATAAAACACAATCAAGTGCAGGATCTCACGTAGCCTTAATAGCACAAAAATATAAGTTATAATTTATCTTAAAATTTCTAATAATCAATTCAAAGCAGCTCGTTTAATTTGAATTTTAGGAATTATAAAAAAAATATTATCTAAAGTCATTTCAAATTAATTTGATAAAAGTGTTTAAAAACTAAGCGAATATTGTGCATAAAACATTTTATTACAAGAGTTCTAAATACAAATTTAAGATGGGAAATGACCATGCAAAGTCTGATCAGGCAAATAAGAGTAATAAAACTAAGAAGGAGCTATCTAAGAAGCTATAAAGTGATCTTAATTAAAAATTTGATAAGATCAATAGACTTATGGAGAAAGTTATGAATGTTCCAATAGAGAATATCTAGTATAAAAATAACCTTAATGAAAACTATTAGTTTATATTAAATTTTATAATTGAGGAGTATGGAAAATTTAAGAAAGCAAAATAAATTATGTTTGAAAGGCCGGGACCTCAATTTTAGAGGATTAGTAATTGCTTTGAAAGCCTCTTTAACAGAAATAAGAAAGATTCGTTGTATTAAATATTTGAAAATTCTAAAATACAAGATAAAATTACAATGACAGAAAGAAAAAAACTGATGATTTTCTATCATATTAGTGTATTAGATAAATACTAAAGAGCTTTAGGTATGTAGGAAGGTTCAATAAATTAAGAAAACTTGCCAAAAATTAATGAAAACTCTAAGATTTATGAAACTAACGAAGAACTCAAAAAGAAATAGAGAAAAGAATTTAGAAATATAGTAATAAATATAATAAAAGATGATAACTATTTCGTTGTCAATCCTACTTTATAAAGATTCAATTAAATCTTAGAATAAAACTTCTATTAAGACCTAAAGGACAAAGTCAATTCTAACGATAAAAGATCTGTGTAAGAATTCTATCAAAAAATGATCAAAAGGCTAACAAAAGAAGAATCAGATTTGATTTATTATTGCTTCCAATTAATTACTATTATCCTCACTCAAAATGTTCAATTCTTATTGCAAAAGATTTTAGGCAAATTTGTTCCTTCTGTTTTTATGGGTGCTCGTGAATTATATGAGCAGATATTTTGTGGTTAAATTGTCGAAAAACTACTTTTTAGAACAAAAAATAAAATTCTTTTATAATCAGCAATTTATGTGAGTTTTGCTTAGACTAACTAAAATAAAGTACTTAATTTGTAATATGACGACAGAGATCTCAATTAATTTCTTTAAGAAAGATGCTTGTCTATGTAAATTACTATGAATAACAAAAGCCTTGCTGATATGTAAGGGCGTCAGCAATCTGTATACAATTAATTTTTTTTAAACTTAAGTAGTAATTTAAATTCAAACACTTTAAATAACATTGACCTAAATAGAAATAGCACTTATCTCAAGAATGGCTCTCTTGCTAGAGAAAAAAGCCCAAATATGCCTGAAAAAAAAATATAAGTTAACTAAGAATAGAAAACTAATGCTAACATCAAAATGATTAAATAGTATGCTAATTCTAGAGAGTCCTTTATTATAAGAAATAATCCTGGGGTAGTTTAATTAAGACGCCACACCTTCGCAAACGTTTCAGAGAGCATACATCAAGAAAAGCAAATTGCCTTAGATAGCATTCAAGAAGAGGTTGCTAGATAAAGTAATTAGTTCAACGAATCAATATTTAGCGAAGATATTGATAAAGTCGAAAAATTTAGAGAATAAAAGAACATTGAAGAAATCAAAGAAGGACAACAAAAAGATTAAATATAATTAGAATAGTAATAATAATAATAATAAGAGTAAACCTATATAGAAGTAGAAGACCATCTAATTAAGAGATCTCATTTATCAGCTCAGTATCATCATTAAACCCATCAAGATAACGTTCATATGGAGGTGACTTCAGAAATCCGCTTTTCTAAAAAAGAAAATAGTAATTCTTAACCTAATCCTTCATCTTAATTAAAGAATAGTTCAAATTAATAATTTAATCACGATTGGGATCAATAAATTGAATAGGAATCAGCATCAAAATAAGTTGAACCAGATAATACTTAAAATTTAGTTGAAATATTTTAAAGCTAGAATAATTAGAATTTTATTGATAGAGATACATTTTATGGAAAGGATAGAGAAGCCTTTTACAATACCAAAAATAGAGATACAATTTACAAACTTCGCCCAGAAAAAGAACGCTGCTTCAGCTAGTGCATAAAGAACTATCTTTAGGAGAAGTATAAAAAGTATCTTGAAGAAATTTATACTCTTTTAGAAGAATGCTTGTATGAGGATTAATTCTTTAAAAAAATAAAAAAAGCATATAAATTTGTTGTTAAGCTGTAGGACAGATTTGCTAAGAATTCAGTGAACTTTTAAGCATCAGCACTTTTCATCGAAGAAAAAGATAATTGGTATTAAATAATCAGTATGGTCTTAAAGAGCTATTTGGTTATAAAGCCTGAAAGCCGTTGGGATCTTTACTACATGAATTCTTTAATCCAGCTAGTAAATTTCGATGTAATTGAAAATACCCATGTATAAGATTTTCAAGAGCATTTAAAAGATATTCTTATGATTAATGAGAATTCTGAAAGCAACTTATAATCACAAGTTATGACTCCTATTTAATACAGTGAAATCAACAATATTGAAGCATTCTAAGAAGAGATTAACTTATAAGACCCACAATTTGATATGTATTACAATAATATTAGAAATAGTATCAGTGGGTACCAAGAAAACTATAAAAAATAAATCACTAATCAAAGCTTCCTAGACCGAAATTAGTAGTACTTGAATGAAAATTCATTGATATAAGCTAGCACTCAGTGAATGGTAAAACCTATCTACATCTACTAATAACTAAATAAAGATTAAATTATAAATATAACTAAATATCCAACACTCTCACTCACTAACCTTATTTATAAGAATGAACAACTAAATAAATAAATATATTTAATAAAGAATCTTATTACCTATTTAAAACTTATTAATAAATTATTCAAACAACAAATAAACAAAAAATAATTATATAAATGTAATATTTAATTATAAATAAGCAAACAGATAAATAAATAACTAAATAAAAGTAAATTTATTACCAACTATAAATCATCCTTAAAATATTTGTAATATATTTTCCCAGAAAGTAACAAAATTTAATTTATATTTTAAAAATACAAAATAACTAAAAATAATTTTACTTTTAAGTATTATTTGCTATTTATTGAGTATTAAAGGCATTTTGCTCTTTTAATAACAAATAGCATTTTTTAATAATATCTATTTTTGACTTCAGTTTAATTTTTTTGAAAAAATCATGTGCTTGAATAGATAGATTTTAAAACAGTAACATTGCAGTATATAATTTGGTGATAATAGACAAAAGTTATTTCCAAATAAATATTATTTGTACTAAATAGAGATATAATACAATTTTTTTTCTTAATTTCTAAGCAATTTTAGATTTAATTTTACTTATGTTGTTAAGAATATTTAAAACTAATTAATTTTTCACTAGTACTTAGTGAATTATGTAATACTTATTCATAATACCTCGCATGGATTAATTTTAATTCATATATTACGAATAATTAATTAATAACAATCATCAGTTTATTAGACGCCAAAATTAAATTATCTCTCTAGCAAAAGGAATTATTTTCTTAATATTTATAATATATTTTGTACTAATAATTTTATTTTTGTCAGCATTTATTTATCCTGTAAAATTTTTGAAAAGCTTGTTAAATTTATTAGAAATAATAATAAAAATAAAATAAAAAATAAATTTGGTAGTATAAGGATATTTACTTTTAGAATTGCTGTTAAAGAAAGAAATAAGAAATAAACTAATAGATTAATATTTTGTTTTGAATATTTATTAAAAAGTAAGTTAAAATTTTTACTTGTAATAAATTGTAAATTGATCAAATCTAAATCTAAATACATTGCAACTTGAATATAAAATAACGTTGCTATAAATTTTAATTAGAAAGATAATGATTCTATCAAATGATTATTGCGAAAATCAATTTTCTTTTTTAATTAAGAAAATAATGAAGCAAATAATAAAATTTATAAATTAAAATTTTTGCACGAGTTCTCAGAAAAGATTTAAATTTACTTACTTATTTTTATAATACAAAAATCCATCTTTCATTAATTGAAATTAAATTTACATAACATACATATTTATATATTAAACTACGTAATCGGAAATAATGAATTAGCTTAATATTTTTTCTGAATTTCTTTTTAACTATCTTGATCCCCTTTGATATTTCTAAAAGATTAGAACTAAATACTGAGAATTTAAGAAAGTAAAATTTGCAAAATTATATGCAGCATTTGGTAAGATGATTAATATGAAAAAATTTTTAGATAAGATCATGTTACAATTATTAATGATAATGCTGTATGTCTGTATGCTTGTATTATGGATTAATTCTTGTTATAACAAAATATGAAAGTGCAAAAAAAAATAATGTACCTATAAATAAACTAATAGGCTTTCAATCCGTTTATTATTAATATTCGAGAGTAATTTAATTAATTTCAAAAGTAAAAATATATATAAAGAATAGCTCCAACAAATATATTTATTTAGACATATACATATTAGCTATTTAGTTACTCGTAAGCAAGGATCAACAAAATGTCAAACAGGAAGAAGGTTCAATTTATTGAGCCTTATATTTCAAAGGAAATTATTGATGCAACTGAGTAACAAAATATATTTTCTAACTACAACTCAGAGCAGCTTCTTTAATTCAAATCTCCTCGTCCAAGCCAATCCTTCTCTGATCGCAATTATAAAATAGAACCAAAGCTGCATTATTCGATAGATGATGATGTAGAGTTAGATGATAATGGCTAGAGCATAGCAGAAAAGAAAGAAATGATGTAAAAGTTCCAGTAGTTCGATATTTTTCTTATAAAAAACAGAGAAAAGGCAGAATATAATAAATCAATTTTTAACTAACCCATTTCAAATATACCTAGCATGGGTGAAGGCGATTTTAAGTCAAATAGAGGTAATAACAGCTAGTAATAATAATCCTAGCAGAATATCCCAACTTTCTCTGCACTCAAGGATCTGAGAATAGATTACAACAAAGTGCTGAGCAATATTCCACCTGATCAACTTTAAGAAATTCTCTATAATAATTAAGCATAACCAACTAATGACTAGAATTCTAATTTAAATAGCGCTAGGTTTTTAATGCTGCATGGAATTAATCCTAGCTCTGATAGTATGAATAATGGTGAAACCTTTTCCTTTTTCCAAGGAAAGAAAAATAGCAGGCGTTAAAATAAGGCTATGACTCTTGCTCAAACATCTAATATTCAGTGCGTTACTACTTTTGGTCCGTTAACACAATTAGAAAATAAAAAAAATGGATTCAAAAATGTTCAAGATATTATTCTGAGGTTATCAATAAAAAGTTCATTGATGATTTACAAATTCATTAGAATAATGAAAAAAAAAATTCGTTATAATGGTTTGCATGAACTTACTCAGTAGTAATTAATGCTCATCAATGACTTGAGCTATTTTTATTTAGATAGTAGCAAGAATAAAGGAATTAGATCAGCAACTATATCAAAAATACTTAAAAACAAAATTTTATGGGTATGTTCAGCATCAAAAAAACATGTTCAACATCAGCTAGAAAGCTGCTTAAGCTGTATTGCTGAAAGTAAACCAATAGATCCTACCTCAAATTGGATGATGTTTTGGTTGATTCTTTAATTTATGTTTATAGTAGTTGCGCTATTTTACACCCCATTAGAATTAATAAACGGAGATGAGTATGATAAGAAATATGGTAAGCCATGGATTATTTTCAAAGCAGTAAACTGGTTCGCATTTTTTTTGGATATTATAGTTAAATTTAATACAGGTCTTTTTGAAAAGGGATAAATTGTCATGAACCGTCGAGAGATAGTGAAAAGCTATTTCAAAGGAAATTTCCTGTATGATGTGCTCGCTCTTATTCCAATTACTCAGACTTTATTGAATATTGACTATCTTCGACCAATGAATTTATTAATTTTACTAAAAGTGCAAACTGCAAGAAGAATTCTAACTTAAATTCAAGAAATGGTCTCTTAAAAAAATAATAAAACATAAAATGCTCTTTCGCTGCTCTAGTTATTGCTCATGATTTGCAGTGTTTGCCATATTTTCGCTTGTCTTTTCTAAGGTATTGCTGTATTAGAATCAAATTATGATATAACAAAGACCACATGGATGTAAAAGTACGGAATTGATGGTGCTGATGTGCACTGGTTCATCAAGTACAATTGTTCCTTATATTTTGCAGTGACAACTATGATTACAGTCGGGTACGGTGATATAGTTCCTATTACTCTGTACGAGATATTTTTCGTCACTATTGCTATGTTTGTCAGTTGTGGTGTTTTTGCTTACAGTTTTAATTAAATCGGTGATTTGGTAAGAGAATAGAATCGTTTATCTAATGAATTTAAGAATGAAATGGTTTTAGTAAATCGTCTGTTAGAAAAGAAAAAAATCAACCGTGATCTTATGATATAAGTTAGAAAGTTTTTAGAATATAGGTTTTATGCAGAACCTTAGCTTTCTATGGAAGAAGAGAGAATGGTAATGGGCAAGTTATCAAGCCATTTACGTGAAAAAGTTATATTAGAATCAAATTTATAAATTATCAATTAATGCTCAATCTTAAAGAAGAACTTTTCAAAGGAATTTCTTAATACTTTGGCATTAAAAATGACAGTAAATTTCATTTATAACTATAAATTTCTTGATAAATACTTTTTATTTACAATTTTACAATTATTCAGCAAATAAATTTTATTAATCAATTTTTTACTCCAGTAAAATAAATGCAAATTTTTAACATTAAGATAAACAAACATTCTTATTCATATTTTTATATTCAAAAACTATTTATTAATAAATAAATTAATTAGGAATTACGTGTCTCAAAAAATGAAATTATATTTGAGTAAGATGACTTTGATGAAGATCCTTTTTTGTATATTGTTGACAAAGGAGATATAGAAATATTTGTTGAAACAGATAAATCAGATTAAGAAGTAACAATTCTTCAAGTAATTCATCAAGGATCTTATTTTGGAGAAATTAACTTCTTTAAAGAAGGACTGCGTGAAGCTAGTGCGAGAGCATAAGATTTTGCTATTCTTTATGGAATACCAAAGAGCTAGTTTTTACAAATAATTTAAGATTATCCAAGAGATTTTGAATAATATTGCTTCATGAGAGATAGTTTTATCTTTAATAATTAATTAAGAACTATTGATTAAAAGTGTTGTGTATGCGGTAGAGAAGATCATTTGTAAAATCGTTGTCATCTTGTACATTATATTCCTGATGAAGAGCAAGTGATTTTGAGAGAGAATTTTTCAACTAAATAATTAAGAGTCGTAAAAGTAAGACATAGAGATGAAAAATTTAGTTCTCTAAAAAATATTAATCTAGTAATAGAACAGTAAGATGCTTACTTTAGTAATGAGTAAAACCAATAATTTGTACAAGTTAACTACTAATTCTTGTTTGATGAACCCAGTCTAACAGAAGAAAATGTCAATATGTCTCTCACTTAGAACACTAGCAATTTAGGTGGTCAAATTTAAACAAACCAAAATACAAACGGTTATAACAATAACTATAATAATAATAATAATTATATGTATAATGTTAGAGAGAAGTAAGCAACTATTTTACCAAATATATAAAAGCATGTATCCAATATATATACATCTGGTGGTTCAGCCTTAGGAGATTATAACCATAGAAATGATATAAGTAGGAATGATGCTTCTGATGTAGAAAGCCCTCGAAGCAATGATAAATAATATACATATTAGCATTAGTAATAAGCCCCAAATATTTTTAGCACTTAAAATACAAGTAGTAATGTATACAATAATCTTTAGAATACTAAAATTCCTTCTAATAGGTTTGGGTAGGCTAGTGGGTATTAGCCTAATAACAATCTGCTAAGTGTAAATGCATTTGGGTTATAAGGTTTAAAGAAAAAACCAGCTTTGAAAAAATACACAACTCATGGAATCGAAGAAGAAGATTATAATAACAACAATAATAATACGAGCTTCTAAGGGTAGACACCAACAAATAATGCTATGCTTCAATAGATTATGCAGATGCTTCAAAGAATAGCAATTCCTTAAAATTAAAATATTTAAGGTTATTCCAATATGCATAGCTTCACAACTATATCGCCTATGGGAGTAGGTGGTACTAATCCAAATATAATGAGATTGAAAGCAGGTGGTTTTGGAACAAATTCAAAATAACATACTTATGAATCAGAAGACATAGGTTATTTTTATGGGTCTAACAATTCTAAAAATAGGGGGGCACATAGAAACTTAAGCTATCTGAATAAAAAGAAAGAAAAAGAGCTACTTATCTAACAACTTTAGCTTAATAACTAATTCTATTAAGAAGGTACATAAAATATTGATATAAGTCCATACTTCGAAAGGAGTAAAATCTATACTGTATATTACCCACAACATAATCTAAATACTGTACTCAAATTGATTGAAAATGTTTCCTTGAAATAACAGAAGTAGCCAGATTATTTTGGAGTTTATTCTTTCTATATACGTCCTTAATTCAAGAAAAAACAATCAATTCAAAAGGAGGAGCAATCTATTTATCCTTAAAATGGAGCTAATATGAAAAACTCTCTAGCTGTAACTAATTTGAACTAAATTGGATATAATAATGGTATACAAAACTCCATGATGATCATAAATAATAATTAAAATAACAACTTGAGTAAATACTAAAGTTTATACACTTTTAATCAGTCATTTGGATATCGTCATAAAGGAAGCATGAATAATTTTAAGGATTCTCCTAGGCCCAAAGATAAAGATACTGACTCTTAAAAGCAAAAGAAGAATAGTTTAAGAGGTTATAATTCCCTTTTCCATCTTAAATCCTCTACCATTCGATAAGAAAGTTTGTATGGTAATATCCCTGTACCTGAAAAACAAGAAAAGATACCAATTAAAAGCAATTTTGGCTAAATTAATCACAATGAGTGTGCCAGTATTTACTAAGAAAAAGAGAAATCTCATTATCCTAAATATATATTTAAAAAGCTATTAACATTATCTTGATTTAGAATAGCAATAAATTTTGTTAAAGCATAAGCTTAAATAAAACTAATTTATTTTACTAAATAAATTATAATAAAAATCAATTAATTTTGATTCAAAATATAATAATAATAATAATAATAATAATAATAATAAATATTTTACCAGAAATCATTAATTTTTATAGTTTCTTTATGCAAATTATTAAATTTAATAAGCAAATTCAATTAATTTATAATATTGCTATATTTTATTTTAAACATATTGTTTATCAAATCAAACTTATTCAAAATTTATAATAAACCTTACAAATATTCGTCAATTCAAAAATTTTTTAACTAAAATATTATTTAGAAATCGAAAGAATAATCATGCATAAATTTAATTTTAACAAAAAATGAATATAAATCTAATTTATCAAATGCTACAAATTTACTCCTCAATTGATTTTTGTTTTTGAAAAATTAAAAAATAAACAAATTCCTAAAAAAACTTAATTAATTTTTAACATAAATGAAATTCTTAAAATTCATCATCAATTGATTCAAACTTTTTTTCTATAGATTAAAATTAAAAAAAAAACCTTATGATTATTATAAAAAGGATGAGAGTGGAATTTATAGAGTATGCAAATAAATTTAGTTTATTTTATGATTTGTGTTTTTGAAAAGCTAAATAAATTTCTAAAAAACTTAAATAATTTGAATATTTAATTAATGTTCTTTAATTGATTCTCCATTTGAAAAGACAAATAAAGTTACATTTTAAAATAATTCTATAAAATTAAAAGAAGTTTGTTTATATTTAAAATAGTAAATAAAATAAATAGAGTGCTTAAGATAATTAATTTAATTGGATATAATATGTTAGTAATTATTTGCATTTGCTTTTAATTATGATATTTAATTGTTATCTTTATTTGAAATTTCAGAGCTTCTAATTAATTATTATCGTTAATTAGATTGATTAATTAATTAAATAAATAATTATCAGAATTAAGTTTCTTTTGTTGATTCTTAATGGATTGAGTAGAACAATGATTTAGGGTTTTTCAATAGATTTTATGGAGAGTCAAATTCTTCTATAGTTCCTTTATTCAAGACAATTATTCTATCACTTTTCATGATAGTATTGATTCTATGAGCTATAGTAAGCACAGTGCAGTCTTTAAATACATTTTATATTGTCTGTTAAATCATATAATCAGTTTATACATCTATGTTAGCGGTTGCTTCATCTATCAAAACAATTTTGCTTCTCTATAATGTTTAAAATTAATTAATGTTATTCTTAAAAAACTAAATGTAAATAAGTACTTTTAACATAGCTCTTGCAATACACAATAGCTACTTTTCTCCAATACTTAAGTTATCACCTCCTTCATTGATATAAGTGTCCAAACCTCTTTCAGAATTGACAAATCTGTGAAGTTGGCATTAGTTTAAAGTAATTATTATTTCTGAATCTGAATATTAACCTAGAGGATCAACATTTTATCTTATTGTTCCATCGAATAGCTAAGGATCTTACAAAATAATTGTCACCTTAGATCTCAGTTAATCTAATCTTATTTAAGAAATGTCTATACCATCAATTATTATTTTTCCTATTTACAAATTTAATTTTTTTTTTATTATTAATAATCTCTTATAATTATGAAAATTTTTTACCTTTAAAAGCTTCGATTATTCTTAAGATTGAAAGAGTAATTGTTGATTTTCCTGCTCCTGTCCTGCCTACTACTCCTATCTTTTCTTATGATCTTATTTGGAAACTTAAGCCTTTCACAACACAGGCTAAGTTAGGTCTATATTTCAAGTGCACATTTTGGAATTCTATTACACCTTTACTAGGCCATTTAATTAATGGATCAGAGGAATAATCCTTTAGCTTGAATCTTTACTCTCTGAGATCATTTCTTTGTTTTAAATAATCAAGTTATCCCTTTTCACTTTCAATCCTAATTAAATAAATACTTTTACTATTTATAAATTAGAATTATAAAAATTACTTAGTGTAAGAATAGCATCTTTCAAAAGAAACAATTTTCTTCTCTACGCTGCTTTAACTCATAATTAAATCTTACACTTCTTAATCAATGTTAAAGGCAAAGGTTAAAAGTAAACCTGTCATGGATGGATCACTCTTGTTGTAGAACAGCTAATTTATTTTAAAAAGACATTAAATAAATGAATTGATTAAATTAATTTAATACACAAAAGCAAATAGCTGTAGTGTTCACCATTAATGATAGAAAAGTTAAATTTAATTTAAACCATCCTTCCATAGCTATAAATGCTATTTAGTTTTTTTTGTTTTCATCAATGTTCTTGCAGTGAGTCTAATAAAATATGATTAATTAATTAATTATATTATTTAGTGATAAAAATAATATTTTACCTCAGAAAATCTCTTTTGTTGTCTAAAAGCTCTAATAGAAGGTAATCCCATGAGTGTCTCTCCAAAATATTAAACTACAGGAGACCTTGATATTGTTTCGAGCCTAACTATTTCTCTTTGTGCATTCATATAATATTGCTAAAGTCTTTTGCAAGCATATATAAAGAAAGAAATTGGAATTAGTACCCATAGACTACTAGCATAAACACACAACAAAGTATCTCCTATTATAGTGGAGATAGTTGCTAAGAAAACACCTATTCCATAGGCTAAATCTTAGTCAATAACCTGAACATCTTTTGAAAGACGATTTAGAATTCTTCCAATAGGGATTCTTTCGAAAAACTCATTTAAAGGGGCAAACAATAACTTTGAAATCATTCTTCTATAGATTATCCTTGAGCATTTTATTGAACCTGATAATAATATTCCCGATCTTATTAATGCCATTAAACCATAGCTGCAAGCAAAAATAGCATAGCCAATTAAGAAGAAAGAGTTATTAGACTCTTCATTATGACCTGTCCATTCTGATATCCAAACATTAGAACCCATCTTAATACTCTCCCATAAAATCATTGAACTTATAGCACCAATGATATACCAGTAACCACCATTTAGTTTTGTATATTTTCTAATAACTGATGTTGAAACCTGTCCTCTTTTTCTATCTTCTTAGAGAACCAAGTTATCATACTACTCGATTTTCTTCTTTTCTCTTTTTAAATATTAACAATTAATAATTTAGTTAATAATATTTAATTGATTACTTAATCATATTTTTAAGTGCTTGTTTCATTTTTTCCTATCTACATACTTTACATTTTATCTTGTTTTTGCTATGAACTCCAGATTCAATGTCATCTTCGTAGTTAGGAATCTAAAATGGTACATCACATGAATCTTATTTGGTCAATATTTGAAAGCTTTTCTTGAATTCATCATCCCCTTACTATATCTCTTCTTCTTCACCAAAAAAGTTTTATTCTAATTCCTCATCCTCCTATTCATGCTAGTCTAAGCTATGGCTAGTATGTGTGTAATTATTTTACTTTTATTTACTTTTTTTAAAGTCTTCATCCTCTGCAGAACTTTCAAACTACTCCTTAATGTATTTTTTATATATGCTCTTAAACTTTTTACAACTTTAGATTTTCTCATAGGTTCCCTCATTGGTAATAGATCCCTTATCTAATATGTAAATGTAATCCATATATTTTAAGAAGTGGAGTGCATGGGTAGCAACTACCCTTGTTGTATGCTTTTTGTATTCCATAAGGCAATTTTATAGTATACTTTTACCTACATGAACATCTACAGCACTTTTAAAGTACATAATATTGATTAAAAACTGAAGAAGAAGTATAATAAA
Organism: Tetrahymena malaccensis 436; assembly: GCA_000231845.2. Classification (NCBI taxonomy): domain Eukaryota; phylum Ciliophora; class Oligohymenophorea; order Hymenostomatida; family Tetrahymenidae; genus Tetrahymena; species Tetrahymena malaccensis. The sequence goes on along the minus strand of JH720051.1, from coordinate 133,190 downwards.
AATTGCTCAATACCTTAAAATGTCATCTAAAAGAAGAATATCTGCATCGCTGTAGAGTACTCTAGCTAAAGATATTCTGGCCTTTTGACCACCACTCAAGTTTACTCCTTTATCTCCGATTTGAGTCATGTCACCATAAGTTAGAATACCGAAATCTGTTTCAAGACATGCATATCTAACACATTCTCTATATTTATCTTCTTCGTAAGGTCTTCCAAATAGAATGTTATCTTTAACAGTCCCATTAAAAATCCATGGCTTCTAGTGTACAATAGCCATTTCACCATTAATTTCTACTCTAGGTTTTGCCTCTTAGAAATCATCAAATTTCATTTCACCAATCAAACTATAGAGCAACGAACTTTTACCAGATCCAACACTAAAATTTCAAAATAATAAATAAATAAACTTAAAATGAAATTAAAAAAACTTACTCTCCAACAAATGCAACCATTTTTCCTTTTGGGATAGTTAAGTGTATGTTTTTTAAAACATATTTATCATAATTTGCAAGCTTATTTTCTTCATCTTCAGACTAAGTCTCATAAATTTTAGTTGATGTTAAAGAGCTTTTTTACTTGCGTTTATTTTTACCAAATTTTTACAAAGAGAGCTTTCCTTGTTAATCTTCTTCATTTATTTCTGTATGGGAGTGACCTATATCGCTTCCTATATCAGATTCAAAGTTCTTTTTATGACTTAAATGTGTTATTTTTTTTGTAGTGGTTAGCTCCTAACTACCTCTATTGAATTCACTATTCTTACTGCTTTATTCAGTGGGTGAGCCTCTAGGAGAAGAATGCTAAGAAACATCAGAATCTGAAGAATGATTTGAAGAAGAAGATGTTGCAGAAGATTCGTCAGAAAGTGAGTTTAAAGAATCATTATTTTATTTCCAAAAGAAATTTCCATTTCTCATTCTAATCGCATAATGCTTTGGTAGTGTATTATTTGTATCATGATTAAGAAAAGTTTTATTAATATTAGGTTCAAGAAGGAATTTTTCTATTCTCTTGATACTTACATGACATTCAATAAAATAGTTTACAACAAGAGGGATAGATCTAATAGGTTCTTACAAGATATAAAATATTGAAATAACAGTAAAGGCCTTTTAAGGTGTAATTAAATTTCCCATCATAATATAAGCAGTAAATGTTGCACATAATATGAGCATAGGAGTCATCCAGACAGTGCATATTGAAATAATTCCACAAATAAATCTATATAATTAATTATAAACAAATAATTTTTAACTTTATTAATTTTGAAAATATTTCTTACCTTTTTGAAATAATACCTATCTCTTTTTCTCTCACATGATCAATTTTATCATAAAAATGTTCTTCAAATGCATTTGCTTTGATAAATTTAATTGAACTAAAAGTTTCTGAACATATCATCATTCTCTGATCTTTCTTTACCATTAACCTTTTCTAATATCTGAGTGAAAATCTACCAATAATGTAATTTATTAATCCCATAATTACAATAACTCCAAATCCAAATAAAAAAGATATTCCAATGGAATCGTACATTAAATATAGACCAAATAAAAGTTAAATAGGTAAAAGAGTAATGTTAGCTGACTGTGTGCAAAATTATTAAAGTCTTTAAGCATCAACCTGAAGCATATTAATTAAACCCCCTGATTTGTATTCATCAGAAGATAAAAGGGAGAAGTTTAGTGACTTCTTATAAATAGCTATACTGATAGAGTTAGTGACATTGTATCCCAAAAGATTCTAAAATTGATTGAAAAATAAAAACGTTAAAATAAAAATAATTAATCTCATCAAAATAAAATTGAAAAAAAATAAATAGTTCTTTCATTATTTTTATCAAAATTCTAAGTAGAGCTTAACTCTATTTGTATTAAAAATCTAAGAAACAAGCAAGCAATTTATGAATCACTTAAATATTTATAAGAATATCAGAAATGTAAATTCCTATTCAATTTCACTTTAAAAATAGCATCGAAGATAAAATATCAAAAATTTACAAAAGTGAATGAAGAGTGGCAATCAAAGAGGCAAATAAATATTCTTGATAGTACCACAGCAACAACTAAACCTATACCATAATCTACATCATGCTATCTATCACTAACAAAATCAATAACCAATTTAATCAAAATAGGTGTTGTCATTTCTAATGAGCTGTAAATTAGTGAGTATACAGAACTCTTAAAAATAGAACCTATTTAATACATGACTAAGCTTAGCAAAATATTTTAGCATAAATTTGATATTTACCTTTAAAAGCAGTTAATATACTCCTAACTAAAGGGAATTTAGAAGTATTCTTATATTTCTTAAAGGCTTTATGAAATCTAGAATGCTGATTAGATGATTTATCCTCTTCCCTCAACTCGTCTAAGCAATGCTGTTCCAAAAATACTTAATTTCCTAACTATTTGTGAAAAAGGTTTTTATAAAACTATCAATAAAGTACATCTAAATATTATTTAAATGCTTTAATCTACCTTTATTAAAGGGTGAATCCAGTAGAAGAATATTCTGCTTATAAAATTAGCCTTCGCTTATTTATTTTCATGAGGTCCATCATTTATAGGTATTGTACTTGGATCCTATATTAAAGGAGTCGATAAATTTGATGACGAAACTGATGCCATAGCTTTATATTTGCAATTTTCTTGTATGCTTGTTTTTTTGTATATTTTAACCAGTCTTTTTATTAAAACAAGCAATTAGAGAGTCGTTAATTATTTTTTGTATTTTTTTTCTTAATTAAGAATCTTTTGTCTTTAAAAGTGTTTAGCTGTTTATTTTTGCATAAATTCTATTTATATGTCTTTTCCGCTCAAGGCATGATTCATGAGTAAAACACCCCAAAACTTTAAACACATTTTAAAATATAATCAAGAAAAAAATTATAAATATACATTTTAAGTTGAAGATAATTTTAGGACAAACCAAAATGAAATACAAATTAAAAGAATAATTTTCCTCCTTTTAGCAAAATGTATGAGAATAAAGTAGCTAAAAATAAATAAATATTGAAAATTGAAAAGTAAACTCATTTTTTTAGATAAATTACCTCTTAATAAGTGAATCACAATTCTTTCATGAGTAAAATTTTTCAAATTTTTTAATTACTTTTTGTATATCTTCTAGACCTAAAATTTAATTTTAATTTAAAATCATGAATACTAAAGAGTCACTAATGTCTTTGCATGAAAAGATAAATAAATACACTTTTTTATTATATTAAATCTAAACCAAATTTCTAATCTTTATTATCCCTAACAAATTTAATATTAATCTTATTAATTACATAAGGATAGCCTATAATTTTATAAATATTCTACAGGAGTGTTTCTTTGAATAGTGTATATTTTTTTTCATTAAATTTAAATAAAATTTTAAGATTTATCAAAAATTATGTAAAGCTATTTTTTCTTATTTTATGCAAAGAAATTCTGTCAAATTTTACATAATTGTTAAACAAAATATTAATAATCTTTACTATGCTATGTTACAAACTTATTAAAAATATATTATATTTATATGAGTTAAGTTAAATTAATTAGAATATTGTAAAATATATTTTTTTGGTCAATTAATTATATATTATAAAGTAACAATTTTATTATTTTAAGGAGTGATTTTTCAAAAATAATTATTGTAAAGTTACTCCTTAAATTAGAATGAATACGGTATATAAGATAAGACATTTGGCAGAGTTATTAGTTTTATTGGATAAATTATAATGATTAACACTCTTTTAAACATAAATTAAAGATATACAATAGACAAAATAAAGGGATTTGGTTTTTAGAAAATTATTGATTGATTTATTTACCTTTAAAAGAATAATTAATTATAACTAACTATTTTAATATAAAGGAAATATAAATCACTTCTTAAAAAGAAAGATTTATACTTTTATTAGTAATTGATAATAAACTATAAGATTATATTAAGCTTATTTATTATATAGTCTTTAGTTCTTTTTTTTAAATTTATTTATTTATTCAGCTATGTCTTTTTAACTGTCTAATAGGGGAATTTTATTCATCATCCTCCTCTTATTTTTCTTAAATTACTTGCTTAAAGCTTAAGTTAACTGTGAAAGGTTCAATCTATTTTACTGCTAATTGTTTTAAACTTTAATTTATTTGGTCTTACATTTCTTTTAATTGATCAACAGTTAGAGGTAATAATCCTTCTTCACTCTCTTAATGAATATTTTCTAAAGATTTAGATTTAATTCTTCTTTTTTACTTAATAAGAGAGACTCTTTTATCTCTTATCTTTTTTGAGAAGCAAGAGTTTCTTTAACGCATTTACATTGATTAACTATTTGATCTGCTTTTATTATTGCTACATAAGCTGTATCTGTTTGCACGTCCTTCATCGTTAGTAGGACTAGTTTTGCCATTCAAGAGTTCTTCTTTAAATTTTCTGATTCTGTCTAACCTGCTAAATGCTTTTGGTCTTTGTTTATTAATATCCTCTTCATTGTCATCTTCCTAATCATCTTCTCTAATTGCATTAGTAATAGAGGAGAAATCTTTTTTTTAAAATAAATTTTAAATTTCAAATTATTAAAATTTGTAAAACAGCTTAAAATCATATAAAAAATAACAATATAAATTTTTTTACTATAAAAATAGATAAAGCAAAGCTACGTTAAATGAAAATGTTAAATTAATTTGTTTTTATTTTACCTATTTTTGAGGTGATAACTGCACTACCCTCTTATGATGAGCAGGTATCATCATTATCAGAGCTCATAGATTCATTTAAAACTGGTACTGAAGAAGCTTTGGTTAGAGTTTTTGCTCTTCTATTTTGCAACCTCTCAAATAATTATCTCTTTTAAGTATCTAAGCTGTCATGAATAATTTTTTGGTTTTATTTAATTTCTTACTAGACATTTTTAACTATTGCTTTTGCTTTTTCATCGTTATCTTAGTGAGAATAATTCACTGTCTTTCTTATTTACTCCTCTTTTTATCTTATTTCTGCTTCTCTAAAGGCTTCTTCTTTCTATTAATTATTTCATTTTCAATTATTTTGACTTTGTAAAAAATTTAAAATTGATTTAATTACAGATTTTGCTTGAAGCTGCGAGTTGTTGCTTTGCTATTCTCCATCTCTTGCCATAGCATCAATTACATTTGGTTTCATCATTAGGCTGCTCATTTTTTTATTAAAGTAGATAAATCTCTAATCTCCTATCGACTCATAATACTCTACACCTATCTATTTTTTATAAAAGCAGATTAATCTTCTCATCCTAATTTAAATCTTCTCATTAAGAATACAGCAATTATATTAAATTTTACCATGTACAGCTCTAAGAGTTCTTTAACTTTTTCTATTTCTATAAATTGATTATCTAAGTAAATTTCTAACTCTAAGATGGTATCTGCAAAGCCAGGAGGAAGCTCTTTTTTCTTGCAATTATCTAATGAAGTTATTGGCTAGTGATGAACTGTAATATTTTAAAAATAAATTGGTAAATTTATCTTTCTAAAATTTGTATCTTTTATTATAAAACTATTCTTATGTTAGCTTAATTTGGAATTAGGTTAAATAAGAACTAAATATTTTTTAATTACTATCCTTCTTCACTTGGGAATTATCAATGCCCGAATTAGTTGCCCTACGAGCAGCCATAGACTATTTCAACCTATCTAAATTGTATAAATAATAATTTTCTGTCTGTTTGATAATGAGGAGGACTACAAAATAAATAACTCTATTTTTCTTAATTGATAATTAATTTACTTGTTTTATTATCTTAATTATAATATCTACAATTAAGTATTATTTTAGTGATTTATGTTTTCTTTGGTTTCTTTTTAAAATCTAAAATAAGCTTTTTTAGTGAATCTCTATATTTTTAAAATATAGGCAAATTTCTATTTTTCTAAATATTTTCTTTGTTTATTCTTTCTCATAATTTATTTTTTTTTTTCATCAGTTCACTCTCTTGAAATTATAAATAACTTGTTCATTTACAATTTGATTAATAAATGTAAAAATTAATATTTACTAAATAAATTTTAAACACAAATTCTTCCACAAAAAGCTAATTTACTTCTTATATAAAAAGTAAAGAAAATCAAACATACGGCTCTAAATCAAAATCTTAAAGTTCCTTCATATTTTTTTATTATTTCCAGTGAACCCAAATAATTAAAAAAATAATTCTTATAGATTTTTATAGAATATTATTCAAGTGATCAAGGAGCCTAAGCTAAATGATCTAAAAAGATAAATGATTTCATAAATGGCATTATTTTAGTTGAAAATTAATTTTTGAAAGCAGAAATAATTTAATCAATAACATTATGCTAATAAATTTATTTATCCTTTTTAAGTATTTAAAAAAGTAAATATAATGTGGTCTATCTATTTGTTCATATTCTAAATAAATGCAATAGTCTTTATCTTTAGGCATAATTTTACTATAAACAATCTTAAGTTATCTAAATTTTACATCTTTAGGAGCTATTATTAAATACCATACTTCTTATTCAAAGATGTATTTTATATAGATCAAACTATGATTTTAATTCAGTAAGGCTATCAGTAATTCTTCATGTAATTCTCAGTCTACTTTAAATTTTTTTTATAGTTTTTCTTCCTCTAAATAATGTTTCAAAATGCGATTAATTTTCAGAAATATTATATACAAATATATTTGCTTACATTCCTCCATTTGGTTTTATTTTTATTCGGTTAAATTGTCTTTTTAGTTTTATTGCTATAAAAATCAAAAGTTGTTAAATTTATAAATTTTAGATAAAATTATTTGTTTTACTAATTAAAATATTTTTTTTTCTTACAAAGAAAACTTACTTGGGCCTTTTTATTTATCTACAAAATTAATAAATCTTATTTAAAAAGTTTAAAAAAATAAAATGTATTTTTAATTTAGATAGAATTGCATAACTTAACTATAATAACTCATAAGATTAAGAATAAAAAAGATGACAATTTTGACATAGTCAGATTATGACTGATAGTAGTTTAAACAAAACCAATATTTAACTTATTTTTTTAGGATTTTTTATGGAGTAAAATATTTAATTTTTAAAATAGAAACATTGCATTTGATATTTAATATATTGTCTTAAATTTTCAAATTAATGAATATTTAAAGTAATTTTGCAATTTTTACACTAAAAAGTATAATCATTAAATAAATAATATAGAAGTTATTAACTTAAAATTTAAAATGAATTAAGACGATAATTTTAATCAAGACCTAGAGAACTGTAAATCCATTATTATTTATAAGAAATCTGGCTTTTTAAATGAAATATTTTAATAAAGTATTAAAAGATTTGGAGGAAATTGATAAATAAGAAGCATAAGCATAGGTTTTGTAGTAAAAATTCAAAAATATGGTAGTAGGTGATGATAAGAGAAAATAATAACAAGCAGAAAAGGAATTAATAGCGATGAAAAATCAATAAATCCATAAAGGTTAACAAAGTTTAGATACAAAAACAGTCTAAGACTTGCTTAAAGAATTAGATTTATTAGATTACAAAATGACTGGAACTAATTAATCCTTTCTAGCGAATTAATAATCCTAGTAATACAATTTATAAAAAAGCTATTTTTTAGGTAATTTCGATAAAGAAAACTCCATCATAAGAATTCCTGGATAAAATAATAGCAAATAAGATTTATAATTAAGCATCATCCATCAATAACTCCTCTAAGATCATTTCTTAAATAGCAGCATCCTTTAAAATACCACATAAAATAATATAAATACAAATTAGTACAATCATAATAGTAATAATAATAATAACAATAATCTTTAAATTAATAATTAAACTAGTAACATGGATGACATTGATTAATTTTTAAAACAATTAGATGATAATAATGATACATTAATGTATTCTAGTAATTTATTAAATAATACTGATGTATTAAGATGAAATCTGTCGATTTATCACTCATCAATTTATCATTTAGTACAATTAAATTAGATTTCTAAATAATATAAGAAGCATAAAAAAAATACCTACAAATAAAATAAAGTTTTCCGTTAGATTAATAAATATATTTAATTTTATCTATTTTACAGCAATTAATAATATATTTTATAATAATTTATCTATTAATCATTAATAAATTATTGTTTTATTACTTTTAATTTTTGCTACTTGAATTACATGATCAATCAATCTATCTCAATTAATAAATTTTCATTGATAACTTAATAATTAATTTAAGTTATGTTGCATACAGTTGAGTATAAAAAGTAATACTATTTGTATCAAGCAAATAATTAGTGATTTTAATTTACTTAAATTAGACAAAAAATTAAATTAGAAAAATATTAAACAAATAAAAGAATATTGATACTGTAAAAATTAGCAAATTAGCAAATTTAATCAATTTTTACTAAAAGGTTTTGTATAAAAATATTTCTCAGTAATCAATTTATGAATTTAAAACGTTTTGAATAATTAAATAAATTAGTAAATTTATTAGAAGTTAACATAATTATTTTTTAAATTAACACATAAACTATTATATTTTTACCAATCTGTCTGCCATAGATGTATGCAGAATCATATATATATATATAAATATATAAAAATAAATTATAATAATGAATGAACCTTAATATGGCTAAAAAAATACCAGAAAACCTTTAATATTTTTTTCTATATAAATATATATATTAATATACTTTTTTTAATCATAAATATGAAGTTAGTTTTTCATATTTGCTAAATATCCTTAACTAATTTTGTTTAGTTTAGCTTTTTGAATATTCTTTTAGGAAAAATAAACTAATTTATAAATACTACACAAATACATAACACATATTATAATTTTTTACATAAAACAATTATCCATAATTTATTTTTTTTATCTATTAGGTGTTCTATTATTTTATATTTTTTAAAAAATTTTTATTAATATTTATACAGATAACATCAGGATATTTCTTAATAAATAATGAACTTTCAGAATTTAAATCTTGAAGCAGTTTTTGAATCAAGATTAGATATTTTTTTTAGAATATTTAATTTTATCAAAAATTAATTACTATTTGGGGATTATGTTCTTTATTCTTTGAAATGTTGATTGAGTATTTACATTTCTGTGTAAAATAAATTAAATTAGAATATGTGATTCAGCTATTTATTTACAGTTTTCAATTTTTTAGGTATTTAAAAGTAAATAAAAATTGAAAAACAAGATAGAACAAGATTAAATAATAAAAGCGTAAAAAAGATGGATAGCAAATAACAGATAAAATTTGTAAAACAGAATAAAATTAAAAATAAAAAATAATAAAATAATTATTTAGTCCTTATTCCAAGATTAGAAAAGCAATTCTAATATGAAATTTGGAAGATCAAGAAAGAACAGTCAAACTTAATATTTTTAGGGACAGTACTAATAATGATATCTACAAGCTACTATGCGTTGATGATAGAATAGAACTCAAACTCTTGTTCTGAAACATGCAAAATAATAACAATATGCATTAATATTTTATACGGATTACTATATTCGTATTTCGTTGATATAATATCATTTAACATTTCTTTCACTTTATCTATTCTCTAATGCTTTTTCTGTATTATTTTAAGTAATATCGTTTTGATATATGATAACTTGCAAATGAAAATATTTTTGATCATATTTAGCAATATATCTAATTATCAAATATTGATCAACTTAAGGTTTTTAATATTTGAGACCTACTATGATATTAAAAAAAGATTTGATAGGAATATATACCATCAACTTGTCAGTGCAATCAATTTTTTGTTTCTTGTTTTCTTGCTATATTTAGATAAATAAGAAATTTATAGCTAGCTAAGCATATAAATGATAAATATCCTTCTCTTATTTATAGGTGCTATGATAATCTTTTTTAGTTACTGTAAAATTGAAGTAATAAGGTACAAATCTAATCGATATTTACATTTTTTAATTTACTAAGGGGTAGGCAACTCTATATCAAGCATTGTTAGCTATTATAATAATGATAACTTTAAGTTTCTGATATTCACTGTATTTACACTATTTGCTTCAATTGATTGTTAAGATTTTGATTCTGGTTTTCAAATTGCATTTGATTACTTTAGTATTACATATGATGATGATAAAACATTAAATTTACTTTTATATTTTGTTCCTTCTATTTTATCGTCAACCACATCGCTTATATTAAATAGATAGAAATGGATTGTAGAATCAACAATTAATGCTTCCAAGCTTTTAATAAATGTATAGATAATCTTATAGTTGATAAAATTCATTTTTTATCAATTGCAATTCTTTATCCCTTAGTAAATTTATTTACCATTAAGCATAATAATAATTATTATTTAAAATACTAATATATTCATAATAACTAACCAATTTTTTGAAATTATGTCATGTCTAAACTAAGAAAATTCATCAATTAAATGCTAAGGGTATGCTTTAATGTATAGTGCAATATATTTTTCAAAATTTATTGGATTTATACCTTTGTCTTAATAAATTAAATATATCCTTCAATTAATAATTCTAATCATTTCTAAAATGTATTCAAAAATTTATTTAAAAAACAGGTCATTTACTAAATTAGAAAAAAAGTTAAAAAAATAAATTTTAGTTTAAAACTAAAATTATTAGCATCTTTGAAGGAAAAAAATGATTTAATACTAAAAATATTTTAATGACAATAATGAATGAGTATTTGAATATTATTTGATAAATGCTTTATTTATTAATATATTTATTTATTTTGTAATTATTTATATTTTCTAAAATATATTATCCTTTTTCTTGCTCTTTTTATTTCATAACTTATAGCTAATTGCATAATTTTTTTTTAATAATTTATCTATCTAATTTAAATGAATATAAAATTTATATAATAGTATTTAATTTATGTTTATATGTTTTGTTTTAAATTAAAAAAAATAAAAATAATTCAAATAAAAATTTTTTTTTTTAGAAGATTTAAGTATCTCCTTATAAATTTTCAAATGAAGGATAATCTTATATATATTCTGATATAAAAAAATAAAAAAGTATGTATTATGTTGAATAATTTGTTTTTATATATTATATAATTTTAAAACCAGGAATAGCAAAATATTAGATTTTTTTTTTAATATTTAGTTTTATCAAAAATTAATTACTTTCTGAGGAATCTATTTTTATCCTTAGCAAACCTTATTGAATATTTACATTTCTGCATAAAATAGATGAAATTAGAGTACGTGATTCAGCTATTTATTTACAGTTTTCAATTTTTTAGATATTTAAAATTTAATAAAATTGAAAAGTAAGAAAGATTAAATAATAAAAGTGTAAATAAGATGAATAATAAATAACAGATGAGATTTGTAAAACAGAATAGAATTAAAAATAAAAAAAGATAAAATTTTTTAGCCCTTATTCCAAGATTAGAAAAGAAATTCTAAATTGAAATTTGGAAGATAAAGAAAGAACAATCAAATTTAATATTTTTAGGGACAGTGCTAATAATGATATCTACAAGCTACTACGCTTTACTGATAGAACAGAATTCAAGCTCTTGTTCTGAAACATGCAAAATAATAACAATAGGCATTAATATTTTATACGGACTACTATATTCGTATTTCGTTGATATAATTTCATTTAACATTTCATTCACTTTATCAATTCTCTAATGCTTCTTCTGTATTATTTTAAGTAATATCGTTTTGGTATATGATAACTAACAAATGAAAATATTTTTGATCTTATTTGGTAATATATCTAATTATCAAATACTGATCAACTTAAGGTTTTTAATATTTGAGACCTACTATGATATTAAAAAAAGATTTGATAGGAATATATACCACCAACTTGTCAGTGCAATCAATTTTTTGTTTCTTGTTTTCTTGCTATATTTAGATAAATAAGAAATTTATAGTTATCTAAGCATATAAATGATAAATATTTTACTCTTATTAATAGGTGCTATGATAATCTTTTTTAGTTAAGGTAGAATTGAAGTAATAAGGTACAAATCTAATAGATATTTACATTTTTTAACTTACTAGGGGGCAGGCAACTCTTTATCAAGCATTATTAGCTATTATAATAACGCTAACTTTAAGTTTATGATAATCACTGTTTTTACAATTTTTGCTTCAATTGATTTTTAAGATTTTGATTCTGGTTTTTAAATTGAATTTGATTACTTTAGTATTACATATGACGATGACAAAACATTAAATTTACTTTTATACTTTGTTCCTTCTATTTTATCGTCAACCACGTCACTTATATTAAATAGATAGAAATGGATTGTAGAATCAACTATTAATGCTTCTAAGCTTTTAATAAACTTATAGATAATCTTATAGTTGGCAAAATTCATTTTTTATCAATTATAATTCTTTATCCCTTATTAAATCTTTTTACCATTAAGCATAATAACAATAATTATTTAAAATACAAATATATTTATAATAACTAATCAATTTTTTGAAATTATGTCATGTCTAAACTAAGAAAATTCATCAATTAAATGCTAAGGGTATGCTTTAATGTATAGTGCAATATATTTTGCAAAATATATTGGATTTATACCTTTGACTTAATAATTTAGATATATCCTACAATTAATAATTTTAGTCATTTCTAAAATGTATTCAATAATTTATTTAAAAAACAGATCTTTTACTAAATTAGAAAAAAAGTTAAAAAAATAAATTTTAGTTTAAAACTAAAATTATTAGCATCTTTGAAGGAAAAAATATGATTTCTAAACATATTTTAATGAAAACTATGAGTATTTGAATATTAACCAATGAAGTTGATTAAAATTTTTATTGAGCTTTAACTCTCAAAAGTAATTTTGATTTGGATTAAATGCTTTATTTATTAAAATATTTATTTATTTTGCAATTATTTATATTTTCTAAAATATAATATCCTTTTTCTTGCTTTTTTTATTTCAGAATTTATTGCAGTTTTTTTTAAACAGATATCTGAATAGGCAACAATCAAATTATGAAATATTTAATTTAATTTTTTGATGAATATTAATCAGTTAAAATAAAATATTGTTAATTAAATGCAAAATTATTTAATTTGAATTAGTTTAGATATTCAATACCACAAATTAATATAACAAAAAATAATTTTAGTAATAAAATTCATTCTAGATTTAACTGTTATAATTTATTTTTTCTTTATTCCTATGCTAAATTCCTCTTTTTCTTTATTTCATTTAATAGTTATTGTTCTTTACTTTCCTCTTTTAATACTTGCTCTAGTTATCTTATAAAATATATTTATATTAATTTACATTCAAAAGTAGAAATTAAGTATGCTTACTTCTTTTCATCAACTGTAGCATGTCTATCGTATCTTTACTAAATTAGATTCTTTTTTCCTAGCTCCTTCATCTCCTCAGTAACTCCATCTTCTAATTCCTAAATAAAAAAAAATTAGAATATTTGAATTATTAAATATATTATTTTACCTGTAACATCTCTTTTTCCCATTCATGCCTTTCGATTTCTTCTTAAACAAATTATTTGCTCATAGAATATTAACTAATGTTGAATTTTTTTTATTAAATTTCTTCATCTCTTTATTACAATTCTTTCTTTTTTTCTTCATAAAATAGCATTCTTTCTTTTTCAAAGTCCTTCTTTTCATCTTCATTCATGTTATCAATTTTTTTCTACTCAAAATCAACAAGAAGTTTTGATATGTTCTTTCCTCCTTTTTCTAAAAGTAAAATCTTCAGATTAGCAAAGAAATGAATTGTAAATACATAAGTTTTCATAAATCTTTTCTTTTTTTGCAAGCATATTTTAAGAAGTTTTTTCTGATATTTCTGAAACTAAGTCCTTTTTCATCCTTTCTTCAACTCCTTTATTTTTTTTCATAAACAATTCTTGCTATTTGCTTAATTTTTTAGTTGCTTTTGTGCCGCTTGACGACTCATCCTTCTTTTGCATTAAAGCTACTTATAGTGATACTAGCTATAATATAATAAAATTCATATACCAGAGTAAATAATCAAATATAATTTACAGATGAATCATCAACTTCTATTTTTTTGCCTGGCTTCTTAGGAATAATAGTACTCTCTGCTAACCAACCATATTCACTCATTTATTAATACTTTTAATATATTATATATGTTATGATTAATTACAAAATATATGTTTATAAGTAAGCATCTAATAATAGTTAATTTAAAGCAATTATTTCAAAGATATGTAAAATACTAAAATAAATACTATGTTGCTTCATAATTTATGAATTTAATTTTTATCATAATATACTTATACATATTTGTTAAATATTCTTCTGAAAATAAAAAAGGATAAGCTTTTAATTAAAATGTATTGTTTTATCAATCAAATTAATTATTATTTTATTGATTTTACAATCCCAATCAAAAAATAATAAATCTTAAATTAAAAGTTAAAATTATTTCAAATTAACATATATATTTGCATTTTTAAATGATTTAAAATTAAAAACATTTATTAATTATTTTACAAAATTATTCAAAAAATTTATTAAAATATATTATTCAACCTATCCTTTTAAATTTTATGAAAAAAGGCTTAAACGTAAATATTTTAATTGATTTAGGTTTGTGTTATTTTCATTCTTTATTGTCTATTAAACATATTATAAAATTAAAACATTTATGGATATCTTCAACAAATTGAAAAAATGTAAATTTTGAAAACAAATTTTAATTAATTAATTAAAATATTATTTATAATACTAACAAATAGAAATAACTTTTTAGATAAATTAACAAAATTTAATATAATTTATAAACATAGCTTCTAAATAGCTTAATAGAAGTTATTTATAATCAAAATTTTAATTTTTTTATTTGATTAGATTGTTTAAAGCTCAATTGTTTTACTACTCTAACTTTTTAAATCTTTGGTTATTATGAGGAGAATTCGGTCTTTTTTTTGTGCTTTATATATTAGAAGCTACCTTTATCGATTTATTATTCGCCTCTATTATTCAAAAATATTTTATTTAGCAACTAAAAAAAATAAAAAAATACCTTGTTAAGGAGATTTTTAAACTTATTCGTTTGACTGTTTCTTTGAAGATGTTATCCTAAAAAATTAATTTGATTCTTTTTTTATTGGAGATGAATTATTTAATTGCTTATTTTTATTATTCACGTTATTGCTGGATGAAGATGTTTTGTTTACAAGGAAGTTTGTCCTTTGTATTTAATTATCTTTTGCAATCATTCTACCATTATTAGGACTTGCAGATCTGTTTAATGTATTATTAGTGTTGACTTCTCTTTATATAATTTTTACTTTTTGAGTGTATAATAAATTTTCAGAGTCTTGATATCTTTGGGCCTGAACAAATTTTTTGTTTCCTATTTCATTTCCATAGTTCAAACTATCTTAGGTTTATGCAGTACTTTATCCTCCTCTTTATTCCTTAGACATATTTCCCATATTAGTAGAATTATCACTTATTTTTACAGCTTTGATACTACTATTATTTATTGGTCTTGATGAAGGAGAATAATCTCTAGTAGCTGTTGATTTTATTCTTGAGTATTATGCTGGGTCATTTTAGTTCTTTTAATATCCATTAATTTATTAGTTACTCTTGCTAATGTTAAATGGGGCATACATTCTTTATATTTATACTCCTATTAAATTTAAATTTTGCTTAAAATATTTATTTAATATATAATCAAATAAAACTGACCATTATGATTCATTGGCTTTTAAGGATTGCTTCTACTTTTAGGCGAGTGAGAGGTTGATTAAATATTAGGCTATCTGCTATTCAAATTATTTCCATTTTCTATTTAATGAAACATGCATGAGTAAGTGTTAAATGTTTGATATTTTTAAAATGGATTACAATTTATATTATTGTTGTGGTTAGCTTAGTAAGGACTTTCTCTAAAATTTTAAGGTGAGTGCTCTGTCTTTACACCTCCTACCTTCTTATTGGGTTTTATAAATTGATATACTATTTTTTAGCTATTTTTTGAATTACCACTTTAGTTTTGCTTTAAATATTTAATATTATTATTTTCATTATATTTGTTATTTTCTTTTTCGTAGCTGTTATCATCATTATATTCCATGTAGTCTTATCCATATTCATTCTAGTTTATGTACTTGAAGTTACAATTTTCTGATCCTTCTATATTTCTCTATTATTGTGTTCCAATTTTGCTGTAGCTTTTATTATTTTAGAATAACTATTCTTATTTTGATTGTTTAGTTTAGCTATTTTTAAGCTCTACCTTTATTTCTTCCCAAAGCCTTTCTAGTTAATTCAGCTTCTTTTCAAAATTAAGCAAGCTATTAACATTAACGCATGGTTATTTTTCTAAAATTTCCTTTTATCTATGGAGCATTTGCTTCAAATCGTTATATCTGAATTAATAATTCATGAATTAGACTAATTTATTTTGAATATTTAAAGTTAACAAACAAATATTTACTCATTTTGTGGTATCCTCTACTAGGTATAAAAATCTAATGATAATTTTTAGAAATACTCATATTCTTTTTGTTTAAGCTTATCTTAGATGCAATAATGATATAAATCATGATTAAAATCGCCTTGATGATTATCTTAAAATATTAAATTTTCCTATTAGAAGTCATTAATATCTATTTCATTAACTTAAGTAAAAGACATGAAAGGATTATCCTGTTAAGTGATTGCCTATGTGACATCAGTTAACTAACTTGAAATCTAAGTTCCAATATTATTTTATTGTCTTTTTGATTAGTTATTGTTGCCTTTTTAGAATAGTTAATCTTCCCCTTCTTCATCATTTTATTCTTATTCTTTTGATTTATTTTTTCCCTTTAGTGATACAGCTGATTTACTCTTTGTCTTAGCATCTGTTTCTAATAATTTAACCATATTATTAACATATTCTTTCTAAATAAAAAAATGTTTAAATTACCATTTGCCCCAAAAGAATAACCGCCCATGTTAGATTGCTCGATGAATTCCTTTTTGGTATTATTTTATATGTAACTTTGTTTTAAATTTTATGTTGTAGCGTTGGATATTCAACTTGTCTTCTTAATTTATCTTATCAGTAGTGTAATTATATAATAAAAAAGCCTTATCAATTCAAATATAATCAAAACACAATCAAAAATAAATAAGTAGGATAAACAAATTATTATTAAAAAATTAAATGATTGGAAATTTTTTTAGGAATTATTAAATTTTATGTAGTGAAATCTCATCATGTTTTAAATGTGCTGTTGCATTGAAGTATTAGAAGATTTTTCTTTATTCTACTTACAATTTTCTACATGATAATTGAATTATTTGTATTTAGTGGCTAAATTAATATACTAATTGCTAATCAAAAAAAGCAAAAAGCAAGCTTTTACAAAAATATTAAAAAATAAAATATTTTTTATACTTACGAACTGATTATTTGAAAAACAAAATTAATAAATAAATTCTTTTAATTTACAAAAAATAGTAGAGAAGAATGAGTGGCTTTAAAAGAAAAGAATTTTGCTGGTAAAGAAATACATATATTTTACAGTAAACAAAAGTATTAATTTTAAATGATTTGTTAAAAATTAATTAATTAACTAAATTGATTATTGAATGAATGAATAAATAAATAATAATAAAATTAGTTAATTAAATATATAGTTATATTTAGATATCATTAAAAAGTAGTTGATAATACTTGAAGACTGATACTAAAGCATCATACATATTTTTGAATAGTTTTAAACAATAAACAAGATAGCATAGAATGTTTAACATTTACTAATTTGAGAATGAACTCAAAGAATAAATTCAATATGAAAAAAAAAGAGTTAATGAAGAGAAATGGAAGGAAAAAAGATAGAGTATTCTACTTTATTCTCGATTTAAGACAATTTAGTTTATTTAATAATATTAGTATAAAAGGATTAAATGGTTGAAAATTATAAAAAAAGGCTTAACTAGTTTCTTTCAGAAGTAATCCCTATAAATTATGTAGCATTTTGAGATATAGCAACTAATTTCTCTTTTAATACAAATAGATGAAATAAAAGCCTATTAAGATATATGATGATATTGTTGATATGAAATTGAACTTGGTCAATAAGTTTAGACCTGAAGATGAGTCCAAGATAATTGGACCAAAAGTAATGAGAATAAAAGATTATCCAAGTCGTGCATAATCTCCAAACTATGTTAGCAATAAACAAAGTGTAAATAGATTATTTATTTTTCTTGGATAGTTTAAACTTTTTTTCAAGCTTTTAGAATAACATTTATTTGTATATTGATTTATATCCTTGAGTTGAAAGCATAATTTTTAATATGAAAAAAAAGCAAAATATGTCTCTTGATATGTATGAAAGTAACAAATCCCTAAATTAAGCTAATCCTTTCATTCCATTTAAACCATATTAATTTCGCTCAAGAGAAAAGAACAAAGAACTTTATGGTGATATGAAGTTCAAAGCTTCATACAAAAATGAAAGAGTAGTTGATTAGTTATTTGAGCAAGGGATTGGTGGTTTAAGGAGTGACCATCCCTATGTCCCTCAAACTGCACCTACTTCACAGTAAATTAGAAAGGATTTTGATTCGTTTAACATTTATTTTTTTAAGTAATAAAAAGGTTAGCTTGAGAGATTAAATTGGAAAAATAAGAATAAGACCTAGCACAACAAAAAATGACATATTTTTATCTCAAGATAATAGTTCATAAAACTTGGAATAAAATTAATAAGACCATAAAGATAATTTAATTTTGATGTAGAACTAGTTAAATTAATAAAATAATTATCATTAAATCTTAAATAACTCTTCTATTATCAAAGAGCATAAAAGCCTTTCAAATAATTTTGTGTCTGAAATGTATGCAAATGGTAATAATAGATTTTAAAAAAATACAGGAAAAAATAGAAATAAAAGCCTTCCCTAGGATTCTAATTCAAAAAGTTTAACAAGTAATGATATGTCAGAGGAGGACCTTAACATTAAAAAAAAAAAAGACTTAACAAATACTCTAAGTTAAAAGAACGACCTAAGCTACTTAAAATAAAATTAAAATATTAACCTTATTGTAAAGTCAAAAAGGTCTAGTTCCATTTAAATTAATGATTACTTAAACAGTCAAAAATATGAAAATAATTAGTTAACGAATAATATCAACATAAATAATTTAAGTTCATAATAAAATAAAAATACTCTAAACGTTAGTACTCCAGAAAAAAACACATATTAAAATTAGATGTAAAAACTTCACCATCATAATAACAGTCATATTAAGGGATAAAATATATTGCCTATCTTGCATTAAAAAACACACTTTAAAGCTCTAACTGAACTAGCAATATAGTAACCTTTACTTAAAAGTCAACTAAAAGAAGTTTATGATGAAAATTTAGTTGGAAACCTAATAGAAACAAATTAAATTTGTAATTTTTTATTCAAATCTTTCAAAATTTTCAAAAAGAAACTTTTATCTTTAAAAAAAGTGTCAATAAAATAATTTATAATTTTTCATCATATTAAAATGATTAATTCTAATACTAAAGATAATTAGAAGGAAAAATTTAATATTAAATTTTAATATTTATTATAAAAGTTGATGATTAAGTTACATCTGATGCAATGTAAATAATGAATGATTGTAACATTTTTAGAACTAAACATAAAAATGTAAAGGGTATAAGAGGAACTTTAAGAAATACTTCAAGTAACTTCAGTTAAAATAATTATATACATGTAAAAGAAAATAATATGAAGCATAGTTTTGTTTGAAATTGTAATTAAATAAATAAATTAATCAACTTTATAAGTTTGAAAAACATAAAAAAATTGTTGAAATTTAAATAGATAAATAAATAAAAAACATATTATTAATTAATTATGGAGAGGAGGTATTCCAAATATAAATTTAAACACTACTCCAGGTAGTTATTCATAAATTTCATAAAAATAAAATAAAAAAATTCAAAAATAAAAATATGAACCCTCTCAATGTTTTTTGTGATAAATATTTTATCGATTAAAGTTTATAAATTATAATTGTAAAAATAATGTAAACATGTAAACTTTTATATTTTAATTCTATTTTTAATTATTCAAATCTTCTCTAAGGCTTAATTTTCAATTCCTTATGGAAAAATAGTAGGAGAATCCGACTTAGAGTTTTACATATTAATTTTTGGTAATTTACATTTTTCATATAGATATTTAGCAAATGCAAAGTAGAGAATAACCAAAATGAAAACACAGGCTATATAAATATAACACATTACTGAGACCCAGTCTATTGAGTCATAAACTGGCTTGTAGGCTAATGATACTATAAGATTTACAATCATATAGCATACCAAAGCAAGCATGACTAATTTTAAATGAACCCAAGCAAACCTTATGTTGTTATACATAAATTCTGTAGCTATGCACAAAAAAAGCAACACATGCTGAAGTATCTAACAAAACATAAACCAAACATTATACTTTTAATTATCTGGTAAATCTGGGTAGTAAGCAACCCAGAACATAATTGAAATAGCTAATGAGGTGCTAAATCCAAAATGAAAGAGAAAGTGAGTAAGCTTCCAAATATTACTTTCATATTCTTTACCATATTTTCTGTAATAAATTGTATCAACTAATGCTAAAATAAAATAAAGATGAATACTCCATACACCCCAGTATGTTAGAAACTCCCAATTAGTTAAAATTCTCCATACTTCGAGTTTATTATACTCATAGATTTAAGTCCACCATGGCAAAGCGCTTAAAATAGTAAAAAGTATTCTAAAACAAAGTATCTTAGTTGTGTTATTTTCTAGCAAATATGCTTAATTTATTTAGTTTATATCTTCGCTAAATATTTGCATTTTTGATATTTTACTTTTATGATTAATAATTTGGTTTTTATTTTTTTTAAATTTATTATAAAAGATTCAACTTTTTATTTTAATTTATAGAAAAATTATATATAGAAAGATAACTTATTAATGAATAAATTAATTGATAGACACTTCATATAGAATACTAATTAATTACATTCTTTCTATTCTAAATCATTTTAATTAATATATTCAATTTAACTTATTAATTAAATATATGCAATATTCTTCTATTACTCTAACTGAATTACTATTTAAATCTTATCAAACTAAAATCTAAGTCAACTGTTTTATTTAATCTTCTTTTTATTTTGAAATTTAATGAAACTTCTCAAATTAGTAAAAGTATTTACAAAAGTTACATAAAAATAATTTAATTAAAATCTCAAAAAAAAAATTATTTGTTATAAATATTATTTTTTTTAAAATAAAAAATCTACTTAATACAATTAATAATATATCATATTTTAAATGAAATTGTAGATAATTAGTATATTTTTCTTATTCATTTATTTAATAAATGCTAAAAAAAAGAAAAATAGTTTTGAATCATTTGTTTATTCAAATAGATTTATTTAAAATTCAATAGTCCCATTTATTATGTGTATGTATATTCCATTTATTATGCGTTTGTATAATATTTAAATAAAAAATATTAAGATTTTTTTTTACCAATATAAATATTAAATTCGTTAAAATTTATTCTCTATATTTACAAAGAAAAGACTTAGAGTAAAATCCAATTCTAAAATATTTATAGATACAAGAAGTGATTAATTTATTAAATAAATACATTATTGTTAACTATGATAACAATTTATTTGGCGTCTAAAATTAATATAATAATTGAAAGAATAGAGGTTTTGAAATATGTTTATTTTATATCAGTATTATTATTTGTTATCTATGAAGATTAATTTGTGGTAAATATTTATTAATATCTAGATACTTGAAATAAACGCTAGTAAATTATTAAATTGTAAGTAATTAAAAATTTATTAGAAAATGATAATACAAAAGCAATATGAATATGTATGCAAAACTGAAAAGAAATTGCAAAAACAGAGTTCATATGAAAGAATTGTGAATAGTAAGTTTTTAATCCCTAAATCTGAATCAAGCTAGCAAGATCACCAATATGAAACAGTCAATTTTTAGGCTTAGACATATTACAATCAAGCTGAAAAATTGTCACAAATAATGCCTGTTTGTGATCCTTAGACTAACCCATTAAATGAAATGTATTTGATACCAAGTAATTAAAGTTAAGTGTAGGATGATGGCTTTATAAAGACTTCTAACAATATAAAATCAATAAAAGAACTTGATGAAACATATATTTAATTATAAAACGAATAAGTAGTGCTATTAGATAGTGATAATTCTCAATAGAAAACTTTTTAACCATTTTTATCATCTAAGTGGAATAGAGATAGTAATTACTAATCACCTGTAAAGTATCCTCAAAAGGCATTAATGTCAAAAAGTAATAAAGTCATCGAAATAGAAAATTCAAACGATGCTAGAAAGTATTTGACAAATTTAAAAAGACAGCTTATACATAGATTGAAAAACTTAGATACAGAGAGGGATTTTAAAACAAGGTTTGAAAAAGTTGATAATAAGTTATACAAATAAAGATAAAGCAAATATAATCCTGGATTAAATGAGTCTTTTAAAGTAGAGTAAATTTTAAGAGCAGATACTCCAGAGAAGCATTTAGGTCCTGAGTTTTAAGTATATTAATCGATTTCTCAACAAGGCATAAAACTTTAAATTTTATTAATTTGAAAAAAAAAGCTTAGATTTAATAAAAGAGAAATTTGTGACCAATCAAAAATATCATTGATTGATGATCAAACAAGAGAACAACTTAAAGAGGAAATGTTTATGAGAGAAGAATTGACAAACTTTATCAAAGATAAATAAGCCAACAGTTATAGAAAAAAATGGAATTTACAATATAAGCTTTAACCTATTACTCATCCATTAAAACCTTTCGAATTAAGAAGAAAGCACCCATATGATAATCCAATTTTAGATTAAACAAGCTTCTTGATCAATGAAGTTTCATACGATAAAGAATTTTAAGCATAAATAAATCCTTTATTATCAAATGATAAGCAAAAGGTACTAGGTTAAACTTTTTCTCATCGTTTTAGCAATAGCCCTCTAGTTTAATACAGGTAGGGAAGATCAATGTCACGCGATTATCCTTACAATAGAGGAATATTTGAAATAACATAAAGCAACAAATAAAATAGTAGCTTAAATTAATCATTTCTATGAATAATAGCTTTCTTACAGAGTAGATCTATAAAAGCCAAAACATAAAAATTATCTCAAAGTTATAAATTATATATTTTTAGTTAAAAATTACTTAGAAATATAAATATTTACGATAATAAAAATTTTTAGAAACAATTTTATTCTTTTAGAAATTTTACTTTTTTAAATTATTATTTTTATAATTTTATATTCACCGTTTTTGTAATAATAAGAAAATAATTTTGTTTTTAAAATAAATACTTCTGATAAATTCTACTACTTCACTTTTGGGTAATAAAAATTTTTTTTGAATTAAAGAATTAATTAAAAATTTTAAGAAGAAAGACTCACTTCAAATTATAAAAAAACAAAGTAATTTTAGAGAAACTATTTCTGATCTTTATAAATTTAGAGAATATGGAAAAAAATTTAGAATAAAACTAGGAAATGGAGGTAGAAATAACAGCAGATAAGGCAATTAGTATAATAGATTCGATTCTTAATCCACCAGAGCCCAACGAAGTAGAAACTTTGATAAAGAAATTAAAGTAATTTAAATTCTTTGATGTATTAAATATTTATCAATAAAAAATCATTATGTAGAGACGCAGAAGCTATTAATGATTCTGAATATAAATAATCTGAAGAGGGAGAATTAGTATATATTGACATTTAGTAAATTTAATTTATGCTTAAGGTTAAATTTTGAAATAAATAATTTTAAATAGCGGCAAAAATTAATTATCAGATGATCATTACAATAGCATATTAAAGGCTTTGGATGCTTCTAAGAAATGTTATCACTTAACTCTAGACTTTACGTAAAATATTTTAAAGAAATATGGTTTCTCAATAGAAAAAATAATAAATAAAAAATAGTAATTGTCAATTTGCTAAAAAAATAACTGAAGTCCTTTCAGTTGTTTCAAATATGAAATAATTAAGATTTTTAGAAGCAGAATTCAAGTAATTCCAGATTTGTAGAACTGATTAAAATATCTAAATTTCACTTATTAATATACTAATAGTTAGAATAATATAGATTCAATAATTTGTTAATAGATGTCTTAAAGCTTAAAGCTAAATAAAAATTTATAAACTCTCAAATTAAAGCTTAAGTGATTATTTTATTTATATTTATGCATCAAAGATTAAAATATTTTTTTAAATAAAGGCATAATTAGATTAAAGAATAAGGTTTAATTTCTTTAGCTGATGCTGTCAGCGAATTAAAGCAGCTGTAAACTGTAGATATTAAGCTTTAGTAATTATACAAATATAGTTGAGATAATATAAATTTATTAAAATTTAATTAATTAGTGAAAATTAAATTGCAAACGGAATGAGTTACTTGATTGAAAAGCTGAGTCATATTACCATATTAACTGATCTCACTCTATTCTTCAGGTAATCATTTATATTAATGTAGAAAATCTATGACAATTTAATTTTAATTAGTAAGAATGATTTATAAGATCAGTAAGCACAAGAAATAGGAGCAGCATTAGGCAAGTTGACTAGTGTTAATAAACTTTTCATTTATTCAGGGTATAAAGAAATTATAAATTAAATATATTCTATTAAGTTAGAAGTTAAGAGTATTAAATTAAAATAAAATAGGTGGAACCAAATTGGATCAGATGGCTTGAAATAAATAGCATAAGGCATATAAAAAATTCCTGATTTGAAAAGCTTAAAACTTTATTTGAGGTTTACATTTATTTTTTTTTAGCAATTGACAATTAGTAAATAAATATCTTTTTAAAAAATAGCTCAAATCAAATAACATCAGTAGGATTTTTACATCTTTTGCAAAATATAAACTAATGTAGATAATTAGCTTATTTAGAGATAAGTTTATCGTAATAAAATTCCTTTTTAAATAAAATAATTGATTAAATAGTAAAAAATATAAATAAAAATTAATAGTGGTAATAAGCTAAACAGTGAACATGTTGAATTAAATAAAAATTAATTTGTTTCTGCTTTTAGAGATTTTAACAACAATTTAAAGAACTTAAAGAATTTTATTTTGTATCTTAGGTACTATTTTATATTTTTAAGCAATTAGCTAGAAAATTCAAATTTTTTTAATACAGGAAAAATGACTTAAAAAGTTCCTTTAATTCATTATTTAGCATCCTTAAGTAAAATAAGAACTTGCATCATTTGATATTAGATTATAGGTAAAATAATAATCTCATAAATATATATATAATATTAATGAGCTTATTTAAAAAAACTTAGTTTTAATAACTAAATACTTCCTGATAGAAAAAAAGTAGAGTTTATGATGAAAAAAATAGTAAGATTGACTTCAGTGATAGTACACTTAGACCCAGTTAATTGAGATAACATTAAATGAAAACAAATAATATATATTTTTATTGTGTTGATATATATTAAAATCATATAAAGCAAAGTAGAATATATTTAATTCATAATATACTTTTTTAAATTTATTCTTTTAATTAAATAAAGTAAACTTTTATTCATAAACATACTTTAGCTATAATTAAATTTTAGAACCTTTCAAAGAAAATTTAATTTGTAAATATTTTAATTTAAAATTATAAAAGTAAAAATAATTATGGATATATAAATTCATGTCAACTAATTAAATTATTGAAGAAGAAAAAAATTTTATCAGTATTTGTTCTTGGGGTTACTTACTTTAAGATATTCATTATTTATGAATTGATAGATAAAAGAATAATTATATGGTTGGTTTATGCTATTAAAACAAGAAAAATATTAACTGAATTACTAAATTTAATGTAATGATTTATATTAATTGAATGATTGTTATTTTTTAATATTAAAAGCTTTACAAAACAAAATATTATTGCATAAATTTGTTAAGTTTCCTTCAAATAATAAATTTGTCACTATAAAATTCCTTTGAAAAAGAGAGTTACTTTAATTTGGGCTCTATAAATATATGATGAAAAGTATAGCTAGCGAAAATGCTGATAGTGATTAAGATGATGTTTTGTCAAGCAATCAAATAGAGCAAGATACAAAGCAAAGCAAAAAATAAAAAAACGAAATCGCTCCTTCTATAAGCAACCATAATACACAATCAATCGATGATTAAACTGGATCGCGCGATTCCTTAAAGATTATTTAAGAGTCAAAGAGGTCTTCTTTCTTGATATCTAATACTCGCAAATTATAAATTTTAAAATAAATTCATTTGATGACTCCTGAAGAACTTTATGAAGTTTGTCTGTAAATTTTACAAAAATCATCTGCTGAGAGAAATCATTTTGATTTATAAATATTATAAAAAACCTTCTAATCTATTGAGTTTTTTTAAAAATTTGAAGAATAAAGTGGCTCTAATGCCTTGCTAAATCTTTATAAAATGCTAAAACTAGAGACATATGATATTCACGATTTAGTTATATAATAAGGAACGAGAGGTGATAGATTTTTTATTATTTTGCAAGGTTCAGTAGGTGTTTTTATTAAACCAGCTACTACCTATTCTTAATAACCTTCAAATACTTAAATTATAAATAGCTAAGTAACTATCTTAAGCAAGGAAGCTAATAAAACAAGTAATTAATTTTAGTAATCTCCTTCTCAAAGTCACTCAACTAATAATCAAAACTTGAATTTCACTTAGGCTAGCAGAAATGCTCCTTCCCCTTTTCTGAGACAGCAGTCTCCAGCAGAATCTGTTAAACATAATACTATTGATTAGACTTGCATTTCATTAAGTAACTAACCAGGTATAAATAGGAATAGAAACGATTCTAATGATAATCATTTAAATAATCAAAGTATAAACATCCCTACTTTTTCTAATATCACCAGTGATACAGTTCTTTAAGATAATCAAGGATCAATTTTGCATCAATAAGTTGAAAAACGTGCACAGAGTTAGTTAAAAAAAGAGGGAGAAAATAGCTGTATCATTAAATAATCAGATTAAATATCTTAAATAAGAAACTCAAATTTTAATTAATCTAAATCTATTTCTAATAAAACTACTGATAAAAAGTAAAAAAATCTTGTAACTGAACAATCACATCGATAAAAATCAGAAATTAGCATACCTCTAAATCTTTAAGATGAATTTAATGATGACTCTATTAAGATTGAAAACTAAAAAACAGCATAATCAAAAGATTAAATTCAGTAAGTTTTAAAAATGTAAAATTCTGTAAATGCACCGATGATGCCCAAACCATCATTTATGTTTTAAGATAATTAATCTCAAACTTTTCTAAACATTTTAAAAAATAAAAATGAAAAAGAAAGAGCTATTTTTCCTCCTCATGAATAGAAATACTGGACAAATGTCAATTAGCTTAAAGCTGGTTAAAGCTTTGGAGAGCTAGCCTTATTAAATGACGCTCCTCGTATGGCGAATGTTGTATGCAATTCGGTTTGCCATTTTGCAGTATTAAATAAGAAGGACTTTAAAGAAGCTATTGCTTCTATAGAAAGCTAAAAAATAAAAGGATACATTTAATTTTTATTGTAAGTTCCTGGATTTGATAAAATAAGTCGTAGAGCTTTAAATATGATAGTTTATTCGTTTGATATTAAAACTTTTACATTCAGAGATAAAATATTTAAGGAGAAGCAAAAAGCTGATCATCTTTATATAGTGAAAGATGGAGAGTTCTGTTTGCAAACATCAGTTGATTATTAACCTCCAAAAGATCCAGCCCGTTATAATTACGAAGAATTCAATAAAAAATACAAACCTGCTAATTAAAATAAAGCTGTTAGGAAAATATAACTAGCAGTGTTAAGTAAAGGTGAGCTTTTTGGTGATTACGAAGTTTTTAGTGAGATTCCACGTTGCATGGATGCCATTTGCAATTCATAAAAAGGAGAGGTTTTTTGCATTTCTATACAAAATCTCATAAATAGATGTGAGATTCTTAATGAGCGCGAACTTCTAGCTAATCTAAAATAAAATAGCTAAGCAAAGCATGGCATACATGAGAAAATGCTTAAGTATTTTCATGGAACAAGCAGTTCTTTTTAGAGTATTCTAGTGAATAATTAAAAATTGATAGCAGATCAAAGAAATACAGATTGTGTTAATGTAAGTAGATCGCAATCAAATAGTAGGCAAAATATAAAGACAACAA
The DNA here is from genome assembly GCA_000231845.2 of Tetrahymena malaccensis 436. Taxonomy (NCBI): domain Eukaryota; phylum Ciliophora; class Oligohymenophorea; order Hymenostomatida; family Tetrahymenidae; genus Tetrahymena; species Tetrahymena malaccensis. The sequence continues at coordinate 104,930 of JH720051.1, read as the reverse complement.
AAATTATACCTAATAAGCCAATTTCCATTCAAGACAAAAACAAAAATAGCAATGAATAATTGCCAAAAGAATAACTGTATGAACCTCTGTTTGTTACCGCCAACTTGTAAACATAACCAAGGGGTAAGAGTGCTCCTTCATCTGCAAGAAATAGAAATTTACTTAAAGCAGTTTATAACAATTTAGTTGATGAGCCATCATCTAAGTAAGAAAGCGAGTAAACTTAAACAAATAAATCATCTGCAAATGGTGCTAATTCTTATTTCTAAAGATTTTCTGATAAAGTTTTAGAATTCAGTACAATAGATAAAAAAAGTTAACTTTGTACTCAAAATAGTAAAAAATTAGATTGTAACGATAATGACACCACATATAACATTACTTAGCAGAGCCAAGAGCGAATGTAATCTCGTTAAGTACCTAAAATAAATATGTCATTCATAAAATCAAACTAAACTCCAAAAAACTACTTGAACTAAAATCTCAACAGACCTCTCAGCTCAGAAAGGTCAAATTTCAATTCGTCGGTACGAAATAGAGCTAATCCTAATAATACACCGTTTTTTTAGCAAGATAATTCATTTATATAAATTTAAAATTAATCAGTTGCCAATAGTCCCAGAGGAAAAACACCACACAATGAAAGCTTTAGAATTCATGATTTATCTAAATCTCAATAACTAAAGTAAAATAAAAGACTATCATATTCTAGGAATGCAAATAAAATAATAGATAAATCTACAGATGATATTTCACAATAGAATGAAGAATCTGAAATAAATTTAACCACAAAATTAAAAAATATAGCAGCCACATCTGTTGTAAGGAAGCAAATACAATTATCTTGCAGTGATAATGTTAATTTTGAAAAAGATCTTAAATCAGAGCAAATGATCAAAGCAAAAAAATAGATTTTAAGCTAGCTAAACAATCAAGCATAAAAGCAACTCAAGCAGCTATATTAGAGTGTAGATTTATAATAAAACTAAGTTTAAAATTCCAGTATGCTTTAAAATTCACTCGATAATAATAAAGCAATTGATTAGTCTTTTAAACCTAGCTTAGCATTTTCTAAATTGTAAATAAACTAGCATATTGATTATAATGAAACACGAAAATAAGTTTTAAGAAAAATGAGAAAATTTAAGCAAATTAATTATTTAAATGAACTCAAAAAGAGTAAAATAGATTAAGATAAAATAAATAGCGATTATTCTAAAATTAATACAATTAAAAGCAAAGGTTATGTTGTTATCAACCCTCATGCCTTTATAAATTTTGTAAATATTAATTGATTATTAAGCAAATAAATAAATAAATTATTAAATTATGAGTTAAATATATAAAAAATATGTTGGGTAACAAATATTTATTAAATGATTTATAACTAAAGATTTAAATAATTTACCTTCACTCGAATTTAATAGTTCTAACTTCTTTAAAAATTAAATTTTTAAACTGCATCAATTCTAATTTGATTTTATTTTTGTCAATACATAAAAATTAATTAAAAATTTTACTATGCGTTATGAATACTATTTAAAAAGTCATCAAAATAATTACTTTTTCCAAATAATTTTTATATAATTAAATTTAGAGGTAAGTTTTTTATACTTAGTTAAAAAATAAAAATAGAATGTCAACAGCTTAATAAGAGTAGTGATTTTCTCTTATTATGTTTTATATTAATTACCAACATTAATACAATTATATTTAAATAAATTATATAATAATAAATGTTTATTCTTTAATTTCAAATTCTTTTTGCTTTCGTATTTTAAAAATTTTAAATCAAAATTACTTTCTTAAATTTTAACACTTTTTTAAATTCAAGTTTTTACTAAATGAAAAAAGATGTTAATTTGAATTTATTGGTAATATATTAAAATATTTACAATTAACTTATAAATTTTATTAATATCTAAAGAAGAAAAACTATTTAATTAATATTTCATATTTAAAGTTTTATTTGAAATTGGATTTAATTTTTATCTTATTATAAAAGAAAAGTAGTATGTAAAGTTGATATTATATATTTTTAAAGATTTATTGACAAATAGAATTTAAAATTATGATGAAGGCTATACTAGCTAGATTATCACTGCTGACCAAATACTAAAGATTCAGAGAGTTATTTTCCAAGTAGTGTTACTAATTTAGATAGTAGATATTAAAAGTAAGTCATAAAGCTCTGCTTAATTTAATTAATTTTTATATAGCGACCAGAAATATAGAGCTTTACTTTTTACTGCACATATTTTTCGATATCAGCTCCTGAAAAGTCCATATCATCGATGATTTTTTCTTTAGATAAGATTGGACTTTCTCCCTCATGGATAGAGTCTTAGGTGACTTTATCAAAAACAACCCATCTATATGTAATTGGACACAAAAGCTAGAATGGTTTATATGAGGCTTTGTAGGACATTTTGGAATTATTGTGAATATAATAACCTAAGTAATAATAGCGAAAGTTTGGGAAATAAAAATTATACTCTTTAATATATTCTATATCTCTCAAATTTCCTATAACTCCCAAACTGTACTTTTTAAGATCAGGCTCATAAAAATAATAAACGTTTGAAAGACCTTCTGGAAGAATATCTACAACACTAACTGCAATAAGTACATCATCAAGGTAATACTTGAAATGGTAGCATCCAAAATTTAGTTATTTTCCTTTACTGTTTTCTATGCTGCTACTACGAAGGCCATTTAAACAGAGGAAATTTTTATAGCTCTCTTTTGATGTTTTCATATTATTATGAATAATTTTGTTATATCTCTTATATAATTCAAAACTTTCATCATCGAATTCAGCCTTCACTATGATTCTATAAAAATTCTTTCTTCTAGCAGGTATAATGAGAGTAGGATCCTTTTTCTTTTTAGCTATTTAATTCTATGGTGCTAGGTTATTGGTTGATTATATGTTCCCTCTCAGCATACTTTTTTTATTGTTGTTCTTAAGTATATTAAATTCAGAAACTCTTTTGAGAAAGCTTCTTTTAGTATAATGAACATTAATTTCACCACAAGTCCTAAGCTTAAATTTTATATTCTTTTTTACAAGCTCTTGGTTAGCGCAGTCAAAAGCAGTTTCAAAATAAGTAAAAGATTTAGCAAAAAATTTCTCTTTTGTAGTAAAAATGTCTCCCCAGGCATTTATGTTGAGTCTGTAAAATGTAATTAAAAAATTAGTGGAGTGAGTTCCATGCTTTATCATATTTCTATTTTAGTAAAGTCTGCTCTATTCCATGATTCTATCATCAAGCACTAAATTCTTAGTTTTCTCATTAACAGGTACTCCTAAAGCATCTAAGAACTACTACAAATTATTTTTTATATTATTCAGACAAAGTCTCAAAACAGCCCAAGATCTCTCTTTTATTTCATTCATAATCTCTTAATCCATACATGAGAGATCATTTTATTGACCTCCCATTTCATCAGAGGAAATTAATAAACTTTCAAATTTTCCTTCCCCTTTTTATTATTCTTTTTAGTTGAATGTGCTCTAAGATTTTTATACTTTTACTTGTTGTAATGAGTTTTCGTTTGTGGAGCTAGTAGCATTGAGAGAAGAACTTTGAGTTAAGCTATATGGATCTCTAATAAGAGACGAGCTATTCGAATTAGATCCATTTTTCATATTACTTTATGAGTTTGCCTAAGTTTAATGCGCTAATTAAGCTAATGATGCTGTGGAGGATGATGAACGATGAGGATTTTATAAATGCATTTCATCTTCTTCGTCGTCATCATCGTCATCTTCATCATAAATATCGTATTCGCCATACATATTAAGTAAATTTGACTATTATTGATTTTGCTAATCTAATTAACTTGCTTGATTTACTTCTCCTAACTGTTTCTTATAGATATCAACTTTTTCATCCTGCTTATTTAACATCCTTTCAAATTTTCTTAAGACTTTCTTTTAAGAACTACCAAGTTTATATTCTGCAGCATCTAAGCGAATTGAAAAAGTCCTACAACAGCATTAATCAACATGAGGTTTATAGTAATAAGTACCACAACGACGCCATCCTCTGTCCATAAGCAATTAATAATTTTTCAAAGACATCTAAGCACAATCAAATCCACTAGTCATCCATTTAGTATCCTAACAATAACCACATCTTCCCACTGTATATGTATGCACCTAATTAATATTGATCAAGCTAAATTAATTTTCTTAAGAAAGACTAGCAGAAGCATTGGCATTGCTATTATTTTATTTCTATTTCCTAAATATAATAAAAAAATTCTATAGCTTAAAATAAATTTTCAAACATCATTTTTATCGAACTAATTGATTGACAATAACTTATAAATTTCCTAAAATATTTTTTTTCCTAAAAATTATTGCCAAATTAAATTATGTAAATTGTTTTCTTATTCCTCTTTTACTTTTCTGATGGAGATCTTGATACAAATTCAGCTGAATTTTATGATTATAAATTTTATATTTAACCATTCTAATTTGCATTTCCTCCAGGCATAGAAGAGCTAGTAAAGCTCTTGCTATTCATAATTCTTTACCTGCTGTTAATTTATAATGAATTCTATCTCGAATTCTTTTTCTTCATAAACTATTCTCTCTGAAAATTTTTTCAAAGTAAAATTAGTGTTTAGTTCTCCTTAGAATAAAAGATATTACAATTTCCTATTAATATCTTTTCTTTTAAAGCAATCAAATTCTTTACTAAATAAATTTTTGCAAAAAATCTATATCTATTAAAACACTAAATAATTTTAAATTAAAATCAATCAAATTTTACTTTATCCAAAGTAAGGGGCCTCTTTCTTTTACATCTACTATCCTCTTCCAAATTCAAAATAATACAAACTATTTTTTGCATTCGTCATACATTATGACATATAGTTGTTAATTTATTAAGATTAATGGCATCACTTATTAAAAATGCGTTTTAAATAGCATGAAAAACAAAAAACATAATATTAATTTTTACAAATTATTTTTAAATATTGTTTTAAATCATAAAAGATAATCTTTTATTTTTCTATTATTAAATATTTTCACTTTTACAACTGAATCAAATATTAACTAAAATAATTAGTTTTTGGAATTTGAATTGAAAATTATTGCAAAATTTTTAAATAATTTGATGTAATTCTATTTTTTTTAATTTAACAAACAACAAACATTTTTTTATCTTGCTTGCTAAAATTCATTTTTAATTCCTGCTTTTAATGTGAAAATTTATAAAAATTAAAAAAATAGATGCTATAAAATTATTTTTTGATGAACATTAAATAATGTGTAGATTTCTCAATTAATCAGAAATTTTTTTAGCATTTTAAACCAAATTTTTGATGTAGAGAGATGATCAAAAACAAAAATATTAAAAAACAAATTAAAATCTTCAAATATTTTTTACACAAAATAAAACTAAAATGGTAATTAATGATTTCTTTTTTCAAATTTAAATTAAAATAATTAAATCCTACTTAAATAAAAAGAGTTTAAATACAAAAAATTAAATTTATAATTTTTAAAAAATTTTATTTATTATCAATATTTAATATTAAAAAGGTTTTTAAACTAAATTTTCAAAATAAATTTATGAAAGATATATTGTCATTTACGCTTATTTCTGAAACCAAGCTAAAAGTAAATAAATAATTCATAAAAAAATATTTTAATATAAAAATTTTGAATCTTTTGTTACAAAAAATTATTCAGAAATCAGTAAAAAATAAGTAATGATGATGATTATTATTAATAATAATAAAATTTTGCAAATTAACATGTAAATTATGTTTATTTGTTATAATTAATAAATGATTTTTTAGTTTTTAATATAAATATAACTTTTTAGCTTAATCATTATAATATTTGATTTTTCTAAATGTTTCAAACTCCTCAAAAGAAATAGGTCGAATATCCTGTTTTTAAAGTAGAATAATTAAATGAAAATTTAAATAGCAGCAAGACTAGATTTCCCTCTATGAAGAATAGAGGATAAGAAAATTCACCTCATAAATAATAGATTTTTACTTTAAAACATATTCAATCATAACCATAATTATCTTCGAAAATTCCAAATCATCCATTTCTACCTTCTTCTTCAAAAACAAAATTAGACATTGCCAAAAATTAGAATTAATCTATAAATTATGACAAGAAATAAAATACAACTAGAAAAGCAGGAATAGCTATCCTCACGGTAGCCTAAACTCTGTAGAATTAATATATAGCTAATAAAATAGATGTAGATTTAGGTACTCTAAATGAGTTTTTAGATGATGATGTGAAGGTTTTTTAAAATTAAAGCAACAGCTAAAAGATGAAATTTAAGAAACTTGGCAAGTCTCCTTATTCTAAATTTGATATGAGTAATAATAAAAATGCAGAAGGAGACAATTAAGACAAAGTGTTTATTATTTAAATTTATTTTCCATTTTTAAAGCATTTTTTAAAAAAAAAAAAAAAACAGGAATTAAGATGATAATGATGAAGAAAAAGAATACGATTTAAAAAAATCTAAGTACTTAAATCCTTTAGAGGTATAATCTTTATAGATCAAAGGAATAAAAAAATATCTAAATAAATAAACAAATAAAAGGTTTTAAAAAATGAAGACGATGAAAAAAAAAGATAGATTGCAGCTAAAGTCATTATTCAATAGCTATTTAAGGCTAACTATGGAGATGATATTGAAAAATTGGAGGAACAAAATGCTTTGGAATTATATAAATTAAGAAATTAAGATGATTTACTGGAATAAGATAGCTAATGTAATTATTTATAAACCAATAAAAATAAGTTGAAATTTATTTTTTTATAACAGTAACTAAATTTTTGAAAAAGAATGCAAGGAAAACACTTAAAGAAAAGCTAAAAATATTATAAGAATAGCTAGATGACTAAACTGCTACTTCTCAAGGAAATAATATTTAAGGTTTTTAAGTGTAAAGCTAAGCCAATAACTAAGGCTTTTAGTAGGGATAAAAGAATATAAATAAATCAGTTAAAATAAATGATTTAAATGAAAGCAAAAAAAGGAAAATGGCTAAAGATGACGACTTTAATTATTTTGAGAACTAGGACACATCAAGAAATGAAGAAGATGGGAAGGGGTTAAATAAATAAAGCATAAATTCTCAATAAACCCTTAGTCTATCAAGAAATGATAGCTAATTTCTAAAGTCATAGCAAGGCAAAAATAAATACATAAAAAATTAGAGTTTAATGTCAGAAAGCAATGCTCCAATTTACTTGCAGCAGCAAAATGTTTAGAATATAAGAAACTCATTTAATGCAACTAAGAGTCAACTCGATTATAGATTTAATTACATAATGGATCTCAAATTTAGAAATATAGATGTTACTCAGCTTTGGGTTTAATATGGCTGTGAGAATGAGGGAATTAAACAATAAAATGATAAATTATACAGAGATTATATTGAAGCTTAAATTAAATTTTACCCTATGTACTTTAAGAGAAATAAAAACTTTGAATATTACAAAGATAGAAAGAAAAAGGTGCAATTTACAGATTCAGATTATGAAGAAGTTTAAAAAGAATATCAGGAATATCCAAAAGAAGAAATTTTAATTATTGATCAAAACTAAATTACTTCATGGAATCAAAAAATAGAATCTACTTTTATCATGTTCCTTACCTTGAATTATTCTCACTTCCACACTTTACAAGTAAATTTTTTTCACTAAAATATTTATTTTCATATTAATTATTGTAATTTTTAAGATTTTTAAGCTATTTTAAATTAATTAATATTTCATTTTTTTGTTTGTTTGTTTGTTGATTTCTTTCCTTATTTTATTCTTTTTATTTTCAAACTTAAAAATTCTTAAATAAAATCATTTTACTTATAAATGAATAAAGAAAATAGAACTATTTAAGACTTAGCTGAAAGAAGATGGGATCCTTGTGCTGCTTGAAGCAGCTTAAAAAGAATGCCAGAATTTAAAATACTTAACTTTAAGTTACAATAAAATAGGTGCTAGAGCTTTAATTCAAATAAATAAATTAGTAAGCTAATTTTAGCTGTCTGTTTTAGGATTAAGATGTGTTGAAATGAATACTAAACAATTTTGCTAACTTTGTATATGCATGGCTGAAAATTAAAGTATTAGTGACTTAGATGTTTCAGAAAATCAATTGGATGAAAGGGCAATAGAAGCAATAAAAACTATAATAAGATATATAAAAAATCTAGTTAAATTAAATGTTTCAAAAAATAACATATCTGAATTAAAGTATAAAGAAATTAAAAAGCAGATGTATGATTTGATAAAGAATAAGGAAATAATCTTTTTCTGACAGTTTGTTGGATTTTAATTTAAAATATTTTTAAGTATTATTTTTTGTAAGATTTTTGTGTTTAAATTACTCATTTATATTTACTTATTCACATTAGTAACTTTAAATCATTTATGAATCTACTGACTTGTTTTATTAATTAAGATGTGAATTGAATAAAATTTTAATTTTTTATATTTGAAAGGTTGCAATTAATTTGCATGGAAATAGACACTAATTTAAAAATAAGAAATATTGAGTATCAATAATTCGTAATTAAATTCCTAAGTTATGATATAATTAAACACATAATATCATTACACACTTTAAATTACATTTAATCAGTCTAGATTTTGATAAATTTTTATGTAATTACATCTATTACTACTACTAACAATTTTTAGAATATACTTTACAATTTTGTTTTTAAATATTCTATCTGCATATCCACTAAACTTTGGATATTTTTATACACCAAAGTCTTGTATATCTTTCCTTTCGAAGATAAGAATTTTGCCAAAGAATTTTAAAGAAAAAAATTATTGCAAGTTTTCTTTCGCAAAACATTGATTTAAAAGTATAATGTTTATATCAAAAAAGAAAAATTTTTGTGTGAAAATTTTGTAATTAGAAAAAAAATAAAGAAAAGAACTTTCTCGATAGATAGAATCTTTTAGCAAAGATACAAACAGATAGATTAAGTTACTGATTATTTCGTAATTAGAAAGCAAAAAAAGCAATAGTAGTTAGTTTTTAGAGCATTTTAAAGCTTATCAAGGAATTAAAAGTTAACTGCAGTGTCTATAAAATATAGAATTAACTAGAATTTATTTCCTATAATAGAAAAATTAGCAGAAAATAATTAACTTGTCTTAATAAAATTAATCAATAGAATTAAAAAATAAGATATTAGATATTATTATAACTCAAAATATTAAAATAATGATGCAGAGCCTAAGAAATTTATTAATTAAATCTAATCCACGCTATTAATTATCTCATGCTGCATTATCTTTTGGCAGAATGACTAATATAAATAATTTCCAAAAATCTTTTTATCCAAATATTTATAATTAATAAATTAATTAAAAATTGTCTTTTACATTTTCATCTAAGAAAATAAATTCAAATAAAAATCATTTAGAAATGGCTGATAAAGTTGAAACTCCCGTTGTTGAAAAAAAGGAAGAAACTGTCCCTGTTGAAGGAGCTGAAGGTGCTGCTAAGGAAGGTGGTGAAACTGCTTCTAAGAAAGCCCAAAAGAAGCTTGAAAAGGAACAAGAAAAGGAAAGAAAGAGATTAGAAAGAGAAGCTGCCTAATTGAAGGAATAAGAAGAAAATTGGCTTAAGGAACTCAAGGAAGATACTCTTAAGGAAAACTACGGAGATTATATCCTTGTTCAAAGTCAAGACAAGACCGACAGAAAATGGATTTAGGTATTTTTTCACTCCTTGATACTTTATTTCATATTTTTATAAACTCATTTCAAGAACTAAAGTTTATATCTTCTTTTTGGTTGCAACTCAAACAAACAAACAAACAGCAAACAAAAGCACAAACAAATAAAAATACAATAAATGAAATATGAAAATAGAATTGCATCAAGAAATGTTAGCAATAAATAAAATGAATAATTACTCTAGTTGTATTAGAATTTATAAATAATTATATCTTTGATAACTAAAAGGTTTTGAATATCGATGAATCAATGGTTGGTTAAACTGTCTTGATCAGAGCAAGACTCCAAAATTCTAGAGTTAAGGGTAATGTCGGTTTCTTAGTTTTAAGATAACAATTTTCTACTATCCAAGCTATGATCTCTAAGAATGATGTTTCTGTTTCTAAGACCATGGTTAAATGGGTTGGTAAGATTCCCTGTGAATCCATCGTTGACGTTTACGGTGTTGTCTCTAAGCCTGAAACTGAAATTAAGAGTACTTCCTGCAAACTTGAATTGATTGTTAACAAGATTTACGTTGTCTCTCGTTCAAAAGCTCAACTTCCTTTCTAATTAGAAGATGCTGCTAGACAATAAAAGAAGTCCGAACAATTAGCTGAATACTCTAACGTTGAAGGCGATATTGAAGAATCTAAGGACAATTTGGCTACCGTTTCCATTAAAACTCGTTTAGATAACAGAATTATTGACTTAAGAACTCCTGCCAAGCAAGCTATTTTCAGATTACAATCTGGTATCTGCTAATTATTCCGTGAATACTTGCTTTCTCAAGACTTCGTCGAAATCCACACTCCTAAGCTTATTGGTGGTTCTTCTGAAGGTGGTGCTAACATCTTCAAGTTGAAGTATTTCGATAAGGATGCTTGTCTTGCTTAATCTCCTTAACTCTACAAGTAAATGTGTATCTAATCTGACTTCGAAAGAGTCTTCGAAATTGGTCCTGTTTTCAGAGCTGAAAATTCTTTCACTCATCGTCACATGTGTGAATTCACAGGTTTGGATATTGAAATGTCCATTAAGGAAAACTACCATGAGCTTCTTGATCTTATGGGTGATTTATTCGTCCACATTTTCAAGGGCTTAGAAACCAAATACAGCAAGGAAATCGAAGCCATCTAATAATAATTCCCCTTCGAACCTTTCAAAATTAAAACTCCTGTTGTTAAACTCACTTTTGAAGAAGGTTGCAAACTCTTAAAAGAAGCTGGTGTTGAATAAAACCCCTTAGAAGATTTAGATACTGCTACTGAAAAGAAGCTTGGTGATATCGTCCGTGAAAAGTATGACACCGATTTCTATATGCTCCATAGATATCCTATCTCTGCTAGACCTTTCTACACTATGCTTTGTCACGATGATCCTAACTACACTCTTTCTTACGATTTCTTCATGAGAGGTTAAGAAATCACCTCTGGTGCCCAAAGAAATCACGATCCCGCTTCTCTTGCTAAGCGTGCTGCTGAATGTGGTATCAACGTCGACACAATTAAAGATTATATTGAATCTATGGCTTTCGGTGCTTATCCTCATGGTGGTTGTGGTATTGGTCTCGAAAGAGTCGTCTTCCTCTATTGTGACCTTTACGACATTAGAAATGGTTGCTTATTCCCCAGAGATCCCAAAAGAATTGCTCCTTGATTTGTGTTAAGAAAATTAATAATATATAAATAAATATAAACAGATTTATTTAATAATAATTTTAATAACTGTTAGCTTTCATAGTAGTCACAAGTATAAATATATTTCAAATTTTAGTTTTTATTCATTAAAAAGAAATACTTCATCGACTCTTTAGAGATTAAAATTTGTTTAGTAAATTTTAAAATGCAAAGCTATTGTTTTAAATCCTTTTAATGCAATTTAAAATTTTTGAAATTTACAAGAAATAAAAAACCTTAAAATATATGAGAATTTTTATACAATATAAGTAAAAAAATTTGAAAATTTATCTGCTTCAACTAAAATAAAAAAATAAAAGGATTTTTGCATAAAAGATAAATATATTTTGAATAAAATAAAACTTTTCTTTTTAATTGTAAATTTTATATTTATTGTTTAGCTTTTAATATCTTTTACGCTAATAACATTATTAATATTATATCAGAAGGTTACATTAAATTTCAATCATGATTCAAAAATAAATGAGTACTTTTCTATTACTTTTATCAATTATTTAAAACTCAATCATAAATGTTTTAATTTCAAAATTTTTATTTGTTAATCTCAGATTTTTATGAAAATTTTAAATGAATAAAAAGCATAAAATATAAAATACTAAATTTTTATAATAAAAAGATAATAAATTATTCACTTTTTTAGATTATTCAAAAAATTATTTAAATTTATTTTAGGATTTCACATTGATTTTGATTTCTTCATTATAAACTAATTTAGAATTTAATATTTTTTTCATTTCATTATTTTTTAAAATACTAGTAATTAGATGGTATTGGAGATTTATATTGCTAAATTTTCGATGATACCATATTAAAGTTATTTTACCTAATTTAGGATGGTTGTTAATTTAAATTACTCGGTTAAACTCCATTTTACTGTGCTTGTAATAAATTAGATTGCATACTCAAGAATTTAGGTTAGTTTGAATTTACTTCATTTGCTTTTTATTAATTCTATTAAGTCTAAATATTTTTCTTAGGAGAATATTCGTTACTAGCTGGTTTTGTTAATTATTATTATTATTATTATTATTGAATAAATATTTATTCATTTTGTTATGCTATTTTAGATTTAAATTGCATATCACTCTAAAATTGATAGACTTTATCTTAATTATTAGCACCATTATTTATGTATTAATTTTTTATTTCCTAAACCTTGGGCTGTTATTTATGAATTTGCTGATCATTGATATTATTTGTATCTTTTTGTTAAATTTAGTATTAATTATATGTTTACTAACTATTTTAAGTTTATTTATTGGTTGCTTCTGTGTATGCATTTTTATTAAAATCAATTAAATCTTTATTTTTGTTTAATATTTCTTTTTAATACTTATCTTCTTGATTAAAAATTTTATTTTTTAGACCTATTTAATTTTATTGATCATTATGTAAACTTTAAGTATCTCTTTTTTCAGCTAAATATTAATTTTAATTCAATTAGTTTTATTGGTTGTGAATTATTTAATCAGTAATATTATTTGCTTAGTTATAATTACCTTCTACATTATAGCTTTTTTTTTATTTATTTTCTATTTAATTTTATTTTTC
>JH720051.1:25857-91794 GCA_000231845.2 Tetrahymena malaccensis 436 | reverse complement strand
GTAATATTATTTGCTTAGTTATAATTACCTTCTACATTATAGCTTTTTTTTTATTTATTTTCTATTTAATTTTATTTTTCTTATTCAAAACTGTAATTTTGATAGCTTAAATTTTAATATACAGGCAAAGTGTTAGTTTATCTGGTTTAAGGAAAAGTAGATATTTTTTGTGCTTGTTATTGTTAATAATTTTTTTCAACGTCTGAAGGTAAATTCTACTTTTTATAATCTTCTACTTACATCTAGTTTGATTTATGATCTTTTTGGTAATTAGCGTTATTATTTGCTTAGTTATAATTGCCTTCTATATTATTGTTTTATTTTTATTTAATTTCTATTTAATTTTATTTTTCCTATTAAAAACTGTCATTTTAGTAGCTTAAATTTTGTTGTTAATTTACTGGCCAAGTGCTAGTCTATTTGTTTTAAGGAAAAATAGATATTTTTTGTGCTTATTATTGTTGATAATTATTTCCAACGTCTGATGGTAAATTCTACTTTTTATAATCTTCTACTTACATCTAATTTGATTTATGATCTTTTTGGTGCAAGTTATTATTTTATAAAATTTGATATTAAGTATAGTTTTAATGTTATGCTTCTTAAAGGCTAATAGCATTTACATTTAACTATTTGAGCTTCTCTTATTGCTCGAGCTAAATTAATTCTTCTTATAGTTTGCTAATTTATTAATTTGTTTTCACCTTTTTTAATTAATCTATGTTTTAGGGATATATTAAAAGAGGGTGCTCTGAATTTGGCCCATATTCTAATAATAAATAGCAAAGATAAATACAATTTCTTGGATTATAAATATTATGTCTAGGATGCTTGAGAAGTGTCTACTTTTTGTCCTATAAATTGCAATAAATAATCTTTTATAGATAATCTTAAGGGAATTCACTTAAATTTAGCAACGAACCTAACATAGTACCGCATATTGCTGCGTTTGTATCGCTATCACCGCATTATTATATTACTTTTCTAATATAGTAGTAATATAATATTTATCTTTTATCTAATTGACTTAAGTTAATTTAAGAAATTTATTTAAGAAATATAAATGCCATTGTAAAAGCATGAAAAACAAATCCTTCTTTATCAATTGCATTAGTAAATTTTTCACAAAGTACATGATTTTTCCAATATTCTTTGATTAAATAATCAGTACATTCATTTTCTACATATTAATTGATAGTATCAAACGTTTTTTTTGCATCACCTGTTTGTATTAACTAAATACAAGCTCTTGTAAAAATATAAGAGCATTCTATGCTTGTGTGATTTGGGTGAGTTAAACTTTATTCTTCATAAACAGCTTTTTTGATCATTTCTTAGTTATCCATTTTACATAAATAAACAATTAATGGTGCTATCCTCATTAAGCCTCCATTACTTTGAGACTCAGTGTTATTATTGAAAGAGCTAGTTTTCAGTTATAAAGCAAGGTTATCATACATGTAATCCATATAGCTAGTTTCATAATTTATTTTCACGCTCTTTGACACTTAAAAAGCTAATCTAGTTGTATTTCCCATATCGAAAGGCTATGAATTATACCAACAAATATAATATTTTGCAATCATATCTAAGTTCATAACTCCTAAATATTAACTTTCTATCAGACCAAAACCAAGTGAAGTTGCTAATTCTGTATCATCAGTACTTTAACCTGGGACTAAGCCATGAGTTCCTTTCCCATTCATCTACATTGCTTCGTTAATCTAATTTTCATCTATTTTTTTCCAGAATTCATTATAGTTACCTAAGTTATCCCCAGCGTAAGACCCTAGTAAGCAGCATAATGCTCTTTGACTCATTTAGTTTCTTTTATGAAAGTGATCAATAAGGCTGTATATATCTTCGATTGTTGAATCATACTACAATTAGTTGTTCTTTTTTTATCTTAAATAATTCATCTTATTTAATTCCTAATATACAATTTGTTAACAATTACAAATAAAATTTAAATATTGTGCTTATCTATCTATATATCTACTTTTTACTTTCTTTTATTTATTTAATCAATAAAATCTTTAATTGTATTATTATCAATTTAAACAAATTGAATATTTAAAATTTTGAAATTTTTAGTATAAGTTATTAGAATATATGAAGATATATCAAACCAAAATTTAAATATGTTAAGCAAAACATTTTTTTCGTTTTTGATATCTATAATTTGAATTTAATTATTTCCTTTTCATATATAATTGAAAAACATTAAATACTAATGAAATATTAATATATTATGTTGAAAAAAATTATTATAATTATACTTTTTTTTTAAATAATAATGAATGTTAAAATTAAATAAAAATATACTTACTATTTTACTTATTTCAAATCATACAAATTTTTTATTTTTCAAAAAAAAGCATTTAAAATACTACTTATTCTTCTAAGACTTTTCTAATAAGTTCAAACATACTCTGAATTTTTAAAAATTATTTTAACTAATACTTTTAAGAAGAAAAATTTTTAATTAAAAAAAAAGAGAAATCAAACTTTGGAAAATCTTAAAATTTCTAATTTCAGCAAGATACCAAATTATTCTAAAATAATTATTGCTAGATTTAATTTTGAATCATTATCAAAAAAAAAATGTATTATCTAATAAAAATTAAATTTTTTAGCAAACATTCAACCATAAATTAAGTGAGTAAATGAAATTCAAATATTCTCATTAATGAATTGATTATTTTCTCATTATTTCATTGTTTTTTAAGTATATTAATATAGTTTATTTGTTTTTCCAAAATAATATTTTTTATGAAGTTATTATTTTGCCTGATTATTTTTATTTTAAAGAATTGAACTTAAATGTTTATTTATTAGATTTAAAATAAGATGATTTAACAAGGTAAATAGATTCAAGAGAAAATTAATTATTTTGCAGCTAATATGTTTATACATTCTAAATTATTTTATGATATATCTTTAATTAGAAGAAACATATTTATGGGATTTCTTCCTATTTTACCTTAGCTTTTTTATGACTATTTTTGCATTATTATACCATTTTATATAAATATTTTTGAAAAATTTAAGGAATATTAAATTTAATTAATATTTGACAAATTAATATACAAAAATTATGAACATAAATTTAAGTTTAATGAAGGCATTTATTTAATCAAGAAATAGAAAACTAAATAATAAACTAATCAATTTTCATACAATACTTCAAATAACTACTTGTGGCTTAAAAAGTATATTTTTTCCTTGAAATTTGTAATCGAAATTAATTGAATTGATAGATTAAAGTCAGCAATATTTGAAATTTAATAATAAATAAGATTTAACAATCAAAAAGTTAAAGAATACGTAATAGATTTTAAAAGTAAAATAATATTTTAAAATTAAGTAAAAAGCACTATAGCTAACTTTAAAAATTACAGACTGTTTTTAATATGAAAAACCATATTTAAATTAGCTATTGCATGGTTTTAATTTTATTATTTACCACTATTGCTTCCGTATCTTCAGCAGTTATCTCTTCTTAAGAAGGCGAAATATAATTTCTAGACTCTCATGATCAAGTTATAAAGTTATATAAGTAGGTATTTTTTGACTCTCCTTTTGACGCTGATAAAAATGTGTTAGACACATCTATAAATTCTTCTAATCCTAAAAATCCTATTAAATGCTTGACTCAAATAGTCACTATTGGAAGTGATTAGGTTTCAGAAAAGGGTCTTGCAATTTAAACTTATGCTACATTTATCACAAATGATTCATTTTATGCTGTTTATGATACATCAAACTCTCCTACCCATATATCTAGTTTAAAAGTGAAATGGACATGCTATAAATCTGATGAGTAAATAAAAATTTATTTGAAATATTTTAAATCTATAATTTTATTTTATTTACTTTAAATTCGCTGTTTAATGATATTAATTTTAGTTTATTTGTATTTACATTATTTAATTATAATTAGTGTTTATTTGTTAGACTTTTAGTATGATAATGATCAGTAAATAGGCTAAAAATACAAGCAACTAGAATATTTATCATCAAACGGAACAATATTAAGTATATAAAGTTTAGGTGCATTGTCTAATTTAGCTACCAGCTTTTTAGTTTCAGGTTTTTCTATAATTTCTTCATCAAATATCTAATTAAATGTAAAAATTGTAGAAAATGCTAATACTATATAAGCTTTATTGGTAGGAGATAATTTGCAATCGATTAATAAAGTTTATGGCAAGATATTAGTTTCTAGTAAAGATAATTGCTCATAAGTTAGTATTTCTCATCCAAGTTCTACAGATATTGTATCTTAAGTAAACGGAGAATTTGATACGTTTAATACAAAGCATTATACTTCTTTTTATGGAATAGGAGGTTTTAGTCTAGGCCAAATTTAAAGCAGTTATTTTAGACTCGATTTATAAAATTATTCAGTTAATTATTCTGGAGGTAGTGTAAAAGGAACTTTAATCTAATAGAACGGATAAGTAGATTACTCTAGCTTAATTTGTAAAATCAATGACATAAGTATTGAAGACTCTCCTGTGGATATACTAGTAGGATCTCTAACAATTATTTTTGGCATAATCATTTATCTTTCATCAACTCTCTTATACATGAAAAAGAAAAAAGACCATATAATTTTAGATGACCACGCCGCTCAATAAGTTTATACTGACCATGATCATAGTCATACACATCATCCTATTGCTCAAAAATTATGACTATTCTTAATTTAAGTTCAATTATTTAAAAAAATGTTTCTTTTTGTTATACTCAAAAACATTTAAGAAAGATGATTTGATTCATAATAAATCTATTTATTAAGTTCAAAATTAATTAAAATTTTTTATTTTCTTCTTTAAAACTTTTAAAAATAAATTATTTTAATCTGAAAAATAGAGATAAAGTTTATAAAAGAATGGGTTAAATAAATATTTTCACTAATTTAAATTAATAAAATAAGTTTTTTTTTTTAAGTTTTTTTCTTTAAAATTATTAAGTTGATTATACCAAGTATATTTCTTTAGAATTATTTTATTTCTTTCATTTTTAAACTGGAATTTCATAAAAAGGCAAGGTATTATTAAGGTTTATGTTCTATAAAGTAATAATAATGCAAAAATTAGTATTATTGATCCTCCTAATTTATGATAACTGCTATTAACCTCTGAGGTATAGAATAAATAGGAGAATTAATTATTAATTAATTATGGATATTATATTTAAATTAAAATATATTTTAAAAAAAGATATTTATATTTTAATTATTAACAGCAGTTTATATATTAAATTACTAACTTATGTAAGAGCAAAAGTTTTAGTAATTATATGAAGAGAAATACTTTTATCATTAAATAATAAGGCTTAAAATTTATATCTGTAAAATATTATTATAAGAATTATTATTTGATATACTAAGGTTTTGTAGAAAAATGATTTTTTGCAAATGCAAGATTATCAAATTTCGAAATAATTTTATTTACGCTTCTTAAATTAAAAAGAGAAATTATTATTTTATGTTTTAATTATCAAAGTAAATCATAATAAAGATTTAGATTTTAATTAGGAAAATACTTTTGAATGCTTATTAAGCGGGCTTTACTTAAAATTTAATTATTTTTCAGAAATCTTAAGTAGTAATTAATTTGATAGTTCTACGTTTTGAAAGAAAATTGCAAAAAGACATACATGTTTTACTTAGGCTAAAGGAGAATATTTCTCTTGATAGAGACAGAAAAAACAATATCTTTCAATTATATGAATCCGCCTGATTGTCCAATCAGATTAGATAAAGTTAAATTATTGAGCACTCAATAGAAGTTTTTATTTACTTTTTTATTTTAGTCTTAATGCTCTCAAAGTGATGATATGTTTGAAAGTTCTAAAACTTTAAGTGGCCATATAGCATATGACGATATGTAAATTGTATTTTCAATTAAACTGAATATAAAGGCTTTATTTTTTAGAGGATGTATTTGCCCAATTTGCTGGGATGTGATAAGGAAAGGTTTTTCAGAAAATAAATACATAAAATCTTTGTATTTAGAAGATGTTAATAAGAATTTCAATGTAGAATATTTGATGATCAACAATATACTGAATCCATAACAAAATTCTAGCTTTCTAGAGAATCTTATTATAAGTTTTGAGTATTAAAAGTTTTAAAAATATTATTTTATTTATCCATTTATAGTGTAATAGAAGCTGATTCCCTAAAATCCTTAAAAGAATATTTATAAAATGCACCAAATTTAAAGCACTTAGAAATTATAACAGGGTAAAGTATTTTTTATATAGCAAGTCTAACATATAAATATTTTTAATAGGAAAATATACAAACCTCAGTTTTTAGAGCAAGGTTTAGCTGCAAATAAATCAATAAGATTCTTTAAGTTTGAACAAAATAAAAGTTGTACGAATTCAGATGCTAAGACATTATAATCGGTAATAAATGGTATAGGATTAAATTAAACTATTGAAAAAGTCTAGCTGATATTTGAGTAACTTTATAAATAATTAATTACTTATTTATATATTTAAATTTAATTTATCAAAAAGAAACACAGTAATAGGATAGATAGACTTTTAAAGTTTATTTGCTAAGAACAAAAGTGTTAAATAGCTAAAAATTAATTTATAAAGGTATTGAGTTTAGATTTAGATAAATTACATAAAATACCATTAAAAATAGATCTAGGATAGAAAATGGTTATGCTATTCAGACAATAGCCAAAAATTTGATTAAGAACTAAACAATACAGAAATTTGCTTTAAATTTAAGGTAAATAAAATCATGCAAATTTAATTAATCTTATTTATTTTGTAAAATAATCTTAATAGGGCTGCTGACTACAAAAAAGATTGCTTATCATACTTTCAACAAGGAATTTCAAAAAACACTTCCATAACTACTTTTAAAGTTATTATTGAGTATTATTAATTAATATTTTATCTTCAATTTAAATAATTATTTTTGTTTTCAAGTGGACAAGGATCAAAACATTTTGATTAAATGATGTTAGGAATTGCAAAAAATAAACATATTAAAAATCTTAAATTGAACATAAGGTAACAATTTTTTTTAAAATGAATTCATTTTTTTTTAATTTTTATTTATTCAACAAAATTAGCAATTTAGTGTTGGAATCTTCTAATATTAATAGCATTAGTAGTATACTCAGCTCAAATTTGCAAATCGAGAGCTTCACTCTTCTACAATCGTTGCTTTATAATTATTTCTAAATTAACTTTTTTTATTAAAATTTATTTAAAATAGAATGCATTTTTATAACAATTCTGAGGGGCTTTTGTAAAATATTTCAATTAAATCTAATTTAAAGGAAATTAAAATTTAAGGATGTAATTTTTTTAAAATATTAATATAAATTTGACTTATTTTGTAATTATTAAATTAAGACTGGTTACCTCAACTAACCTCCTTATCAAAATTAATTGAACACTCTGAATAGATAAAGAAAGTTAGCTTATAATTTAAAGCGAACTTATTTGGTGATTTATAATAATTAGCTAAATGTCTTCAAATTAACAAGTCAATTGAAAGTTTTGCTATTACTAATAATGAAAATTTATACAAAGAGGAGTTCTTTGAAATTTGGTAAGGCTCATAGAATCTAAAATATCTAGAATTTATGTAAACTGAAATTTTTTTGCAATTGTTAATAATTTTATATCAAATAAAGTAACAATTCATAGTTTTTTTCAGACTTTGGCTTAATTTAACCTGATAACAGTTCATGGTTTGATTTTATACTGAATTCTAAAAATATCAAAAATTTAGACATGTTCCCTTAAGAGTAAAGCCTAATTTTATGATGATTTTATTTAAATTTTGATAATAGTATTAACTAGGCAATTTAAAGATTAAAAAAAGAT
Organism: Tetrahymena malaccensis 436; assembly: GCA_000231845.2. Taxonomy (NCBI): domain Eukaryota; phylum Ciliophora; class Oligohymenophorea; order Hymenostomatida; family Tetrahymenidae; genus Tetrahymena; species Tetrahymena malaccensis. Next base: position 83,922 of record JH720051.1, on the reverse strand, counting down.
GTTAGATAGTTTGATGTGTAAGATTTATTTAAATTTAAATTTGTTTATTGAAAATTGTTAATAGAATTAATACTAGATCATATTTGAGCTTTGACTAAATAAAAAAAATACTGGAAAATCAAACACAGTTGGTTTCTTTGTAATATTTAAGCCGTCTATATAGCAGCTCATAAATTTAACCGATGTAATTTATTTATAAAACTAATTTTAATTAAATAAATTTATTAACGTTAATAGCTAATACAAATTAAAATATGAAATACTGAAGCTAATTTATGAAAATAATTATTTAATTAAATTTGGTAACTCTTCTCTGATAGATAAAGAAAATCCTTTGCAATTGCATAAAGAACTATGTTTATATAGAGAAAGACAACTCTTAACTATTCTAGCATTAATTAGTGAAGTAATTCCTTATATTCATTATTCGCCTCTATTTACACTAATGGATTTACATTGTGAATGATTAATTTCTTTACAAAATAATTTTAATTTTCAAAATCAATTTTTATGTTTAAACTTATATTTTATGTGTTTTTATAATTTGATAAAGGATAATAATAAATATAATTAATTTTTTACAGTATTTTATTACCTTTTATTTTGTATCAGATGTATTTATTAAATTGAAATATTTCATAATTTGTCAGAATTTAAATTGCAATCAATCTTAGTTATTTAATTTGACAAAATATATCAGAAATGTATTTAATTAAAAAATAATTAGAAAATATGAAAAATTAATTTTTATCAATTCAAAGAATTTGAAGGAAATTACATTTCAAGCAAAAATGGTTATCTTTTAAATAAATTTAATTAGGCCTTAGTTGTAAATTTACTAATGCTTAGACATAATAAAAAAATTTTATAAAGATATATTTTTTAATATTTTATAAATTTTAAATTAATTTTTATTAACATAGAAAGCACCATTATTTTTAGAAATAATTTTATTTTAAACTCTAATATCTAAAGAGATATGTTTATATAGAGAAAGATAACTCTTAACTATTATAGCATTAATTAATAAAGTAATTCCATATATACATTATTTGCCTTTATTTACACTAATGAATTTAAATTGTGAATGATTATTTTTATAGTAAAATAATTTTAATTTTAACTTTTATCAAAATCAATTTTCATGATTAAGCTAATAATTTATGTGTTTTTATATTTACTAAAGTATAATAGTAAATACAATTTACTTAATTATTTTTTACAATATTTGATGACTTTTTAGTTTTTTATCAGAGGTATTAGTTAAATTGAAGTATTTCATAATTTGTCAGAATTTAAATTGCTAACAATCTTAGTTATTTAATTTGACAAAATATATCAGAAAAATATTGAATTAAAAATTAATTATAAAATAGGAAAAATTCATTTTTTATCAATTCAAAAAATTTAACAGAAATTACATTTCAAATAAAAATAATGGTTATCTTTTAAATAAATAAATTTAATTAGACATTAGTTACAAAATTTAATAATTCTTGGACACAATAACAAATATTTTAATAAGATATATTTTCTAGATATTTTATAAATTTTAAGCTAATTTTTTTCTGTTTTAAAATGGCCATTCTTTTTAATATTTCAATTTTAAACACTTTTTTGTTTCAATATTTTTATACTGTGAATTAATCTTTCTTTTGAATTAATCTGATTTATTTTGATGATGTGAATAACCCTAATTAGAAAATTTGTAAATTCTTTTAATTAATAAATATACCTCGTCTATCTATTTCATAAAAAGAAAATTCAGAAGGAAATAAATAGCTATTTAAATAGTATTTCAAAATTTATAAATTTTTAGATAAAAATAAATTTAAAAAATTACATAAAAGCAATCAAACATATATTCAAATGGAAGATAAACTCTCTGTTGAAATGCTCACTGAAGGTGAGAGAAATCTAAAGTTCTAAGTTGAAGGTAGACCTGAAGGAATTGGATATTTAAAGTAATATGAAGGGTCAAAGCTTGGATTAGTTTTGATTCAAGAATGGTGGGGTCTCAACAAGTCACTTACTATCACTGCAGATAAGGTTGCTGCATAGGGATTTAATGTTTTAGTTCCTGATGTTTATAGAGGAGCTGCTGCTAAAAATAGAGAAGTAAAATAGTTTGTATAAATTTAAGAATTTTTAAATTCTTTTATTGAAATTTTAATAGTAAGCTGGCCACTATTATAAAGACTTAGACTGGAAAGGTGCTATTGCAGATATGAAAGGAGCAGCTTTATACCTAAAGAATTAATTAGGATGTAGCAAAGTAGGTATTTTAGGCTTTTGTTTAGGCGGGGCTCTCACATTTGCTGCTCTTTCAACAACTGATGGTATCTTCAGCGCAGGAGCTCCTTTCTATGGTATTCCTGACTAAACAAAATTCCCAGTAAAAAATATAAAAGTTCCCATTTAAGGTCATTTTGGAGAGTTAGATTAAGTTAAAGGAATGTCTGATCCTGAAACTGCTAAAAATTTAGAAAAGGAAGCAAAAAAAGCAGGGGTAGATTTTAATGTGATGTAATCAATAAATAAAACTATTTTTGAAAAATTATTATATAAATTTTTATGAATAATGTAAAAAGTATTTGGGAAGGAGCTGGACATGCATTTATGAATTAAAATTCAAGTCACTACAACTCAGAAGTAGCTTAAAAAGCTCTTTTAGAAGTTACCAACTTCTTTAAAAATAAATTAAAATGAATAAATAACACAATATTAAAATATTATTAAATAAAATGTTTATCTATAAATTTATATTTTAATAATTGTTCTGATAAAATATCACTTCAAAATTATTAACTCAATAATTAATTTTAAAACTTTCGAAATTTACAATGTATTATTGCTTCTCTATATAAAGTAAAAGATGTAAAATACTTAATTGGTAAAACACCAATATATTAACTAGTTTATTTTCTTTTCAAATAAATAAAAAATTTTTAAAATATGTGAGCTTTCTTTGATATTTAATATATATTTTGATCATGAGAAACTAATGTTATTCTTCCAAAATTAATAATTATTATTTAATTTCTATCTATATTTGTAATCTTATTTGACTATGAGGTGTAAAAACCTAACCAGCTTACTTTAAGATTAATAAAAAAATTAACATTTATTTATTTACATAATTTCTCCTATTTCATGAAGAATTAAATTTTATTGTTAAAAAATTAAACAACTTACTTACAACTATTTAATCTTAAAAATGCATTTGCAAAGGTTACAAAATTTAAATTTTTATCAATGTTTTTAAATAAAAATATTTTTTTACTCATTATTTACTCATATTACTCTAGTTTAAAAGAAAAATAATAAAATTAAGAATAAAAAGTGTATCAAATAAAATTTCATAATATTTAAAATTTTATTTTAACTCTATTTATATTAACAACAATTTTATTTTTTTAAAAATACACTTTAAATAACAACTAATTCAGTCAATTGTTATTTAAAAAAATAGTAAGAAAAATATATAACAAATAATTTATAATTATTGAAGATTATCTTCATTTGAATTTTCTTCACCTGATGTTATTTTTGTTAATTTCTTCTATATCAAAAGAAATAAAAAGCATGAACATAATAGCTTTTCTTCAATTATTAAACAAAAAGTTACTTATTAATAATAAAAGAATTCAATTTTTTCAAAAAATAAATGGAGTTGGTAGACAAAAAAAATAAATAAATTTTAAAAACAAATTTATTTCTAATAAATCAAGATAAGAATTATTGCTTATAATTTGAATATAATTAACATAAATAAAATAAAATTAAGGCAGACAATTTATTACCTTTTTTGGTGAACGCAAAACGACTTGTTAATCACTGTTTTGTGGTAAATTATTTATTTAGTTATTTTAAAAAATAAACTAATCACTACTAAAAATACAAAGCTTCATTTTCTGAAGGTGTATAATTTAACGCAAAATCAAATTCAATATAATATACTGTAAATTTTCCTTTATTAACACCTACTGAGTGGCGTATTTTTTATAAAAGAAAGTACATATCCTACCTAACAAATGACTTTTCTTTGAGACCCTAATTGCAATTTATGAAAATTTATGGTATAATGTAGATTTCAAAATTATTTCATATATTGATAAACAAAATCATACTTTAGTTATAAAAAAAAATGAGAGATATTAAATTGGAAATATTTTATATTAAGAAATTACTATTTACATAATTTATTGGTATATAATTTATATATATTCAACGTTAGTAAAATATTGATAAATCAAAAATTTGATGAGGGACTTTAAATAATCTTATTAATTATTGTACTTTAATTTTTTATTTATTTAAACCAACCAACAATAATTCAATAAAAAAACCCAAAAAATTAATAACGATCGTCTTAAAATTTGAAATAAAACATTCAGTATAATGATCAAATCAAATATATTTCTATTTGATTACATAATAGTTTTTCTTATTTAAATCAATTGCATAGATTTTCTTTCACTTAGAAGCTGCATTTAAAAAAAAATTTGATTAAAAAAAATATTGATTAATAATAAATTAAAAAAATTTAAAATATGAAAAAACTAAGGATGAAACAATATATTTAGTTCAAATTGCTTTTAATTTTCTTGAATTTCGTATTTTCAAGTGGTTAAATTTGCCCTTAAGGATAGGGTTTTGACCCTTACTAAAATCAATGTTTTATGTGCGCCTAAAATTGCTAAAGCTGTTAAATAGGATTTAATCCTTCATCTAACTCTTTTACAGAGTAATCTTAAACTTGCTAGCAATGTTAAACCGCTTTTTATCTTAGCGAAGATTAAACAAGTTGCCTAAGTAATTGCGAATATTATTTTGACTCCTAACAAAATTAATGCTAATAATGCTAAATAGAAGGATGCCTGATATGTGCTACTTAATATACTTGCTAAAAATGCTCTCAAAACTTTTAGTTAAAAAACGGTCTATGTGTCTCTGATTGCTAAGGTTAATAATAATATCTAAATTAAAGTAGTCAGTGCAGCTATTAGTGTGGAATAGGACAAATAAGAAATGATCAGTCGTCAATATGCCAATCAATCAATAAATGCCCGATACAATATTCTGAAAGTAATTATTGTCATACATACTAAGTGATATATTAGTAGACAATTTTATCAATTGAAAAATATATTGATAATAACTCTTAAGAAATAATGGTAAGTTATGACAATATAGGAAATATTAAATTTTGGAAATATACTGCACCTGTAATTGATTTCTTATCTGAGATTCAACCAACTTTAAGCAATCGTAATAACTCTCTCTTTTGTAAATTATCACAAAGTAATTCAATTTAAAAAATAAATAATAAATATAAAACTATTATTTATTATTTTAATAAAAATTTTTAAATTTAATTTTTTATCAAATATTTATAAATCTTAATATAGTTTAAATTTTAAAATTATTTTTATTTTATTTTGAAAATATAAACAAACATTAAATTAGTATTTAAAAAAATATTTATCTTTGAATTATTTAAAAAAAATCAATTTAACAAGAATTTAAAATATTTTAACAATAACTAAAACTTATAAAGTCATTGATTTAAAATAAATAACAAAAATAATAAAATTATTTTTTTTAGATTCAATCTATTTATTTTTAAAAAAAGATCAATACTATCTTTGCGTCTATCCTCAATATATTTAAGCTTTCGACTTAAATTCTCCACAAGTATAAGAAATTCATGCTCTAAATTAGTCACCTACAGGCAGTTTATACTTATTTGACATTGCTTCTTACAATGGAATAGATTATGTTTGTATATAAAGCGAATAAGATGTATTACTCTTTGAAGTGATAAATATCTTTAATGATAACTCTTCCTTGGATTGGTACAAAAATTCTATACAATTTTCAGCAGATAGTAGCTATTCTATATGTATTGTATAATTTAGTTAAGAGCTTTTAATATATAAATCGGCAGGTATTTTTTAAACATTATTTAATTTTTTTAAAATAATCTTTTTTAAAAGAGAATTGGATCGATAGCAATGGTAATACCTAGACTGGAGTTTTATATAAGCAATAATAAGCAATTTGTCATCTTTACAATCAGTATTATTAAATATCTAGAGTGACTGAATAAATCTATATTTTAATTGGAGCTAATAACTATTCTATTTTAATCTTGAGTCAAAAATCTGTTTAAAGCTGTTAAGAGTTTATTATCTAAAATATGGATACATAAAATTACTATGTAAGTTTTCTGTCTTCTTAAACAAAGCTCATATTGATCCTACAAAATCAAATGACCTCTTATAATAATTTATCTTATAAATTATACAATATTACATCAGTCATAAATGGAGAAACTTAGATTAATGAAATAACCAACTTTTAATAAAATACTGAAATGATATTTAATTAAATATTAGGGGACACGTTATTTTATGCCTAATTTTACATATCTAATTTACTTTTCTAATAGGATTTGAATCTATTAACAATCAAAACATATTATTTCAATGCATATTTTTATAATATTCATATAGTGGATAGTGATGTTATTATTATTACTGATGAAAATAATATTGTCTCATTAATCTTAAATGATAATTAGAGCTATAACATCACAAGATAAACTACTTGCAAGACTTAAAATAAACCAAATTACCATCTTGGAAGCTTTGGTACAAATATTTTTGACTAATAAGCAAAATAATATGCCTTGCAGGGATTTTAAGAAACCTATTAATTGAGAGATATGAGAAACGGAAATATAATTTTGAGTACTTCTTACACTTAATTATATTAACCTTTACAAAATAAACTAAAAAATAAAATATATCTTTTTTAGTTTGGTGGACTTATAATAATTGATTTTTCTAAAAAATATGAGAATGAATCAGAGTTTATAATGCAAATAAATATGCCAAGAGCATTTTTAAATGGTATTCCATTTTTTGATAGTGATGAAAATTTTTATATCTACAATTTTGATAATCTAAATTGGAAATCGATTGTTGCTTATACATCTAATGGATAACTAATCAAAGAGATTCCTGCCAGATTAGACTTAACATATGTAAATAAATACCAATAAATACAACTTTTAATTTTTAAATATATAATAGAGCATTCGGTTTACATTTTTTTGTTAGCTCAAAAAAATTGTATGTCTTGTGGATTAAACAGATGCGATACTTTCATATTTTGATTTCATAAATTTGGTAACTTATGACTTTTCGCTTTTTCAAGGTAAGCAAGCAGAAAGTATACTTTAAGCCTATTAAATTAATGATGAAAATATAATTTTTATTACTGCAAATAACATGTTTATAACTGATTTTCTAGGTGCTATAATTTAATAAATACAATATGCTATCTACTCCCTTTCATTATTTGCTTACTATCAAAACAATAATTTGATTATAATCTTTCAACAGAATGTAATAAATTTTGTAGATACCTAGTTAAATCCTTTATAGATTTAATATTCAACCTATGGAAAGATTTTATACCAAATTGTTTATGGTGACTATATTTTAGCTTCTTATGATTCATAAAAGATATAGATAATATATTTTCCATCTTCTTCAGAAACAATTATTGTTACTTCTCAGGCAGTTAGCTAGTTAATAACTTTTTATGATTAAATTCATGTAAGTTTATTATTTTCCAACCAATTTTAAATAAAAAAGTTCTTTATAGATAAATTATTCTCAATTTTCAAAAAAGTATAAAAGAGTTTTAGTTTTTGTTATATTCATATTAATTCACATTCCTACTTACTCATTAATTAAAGATATTTTTCAAAAAAAGAAAATATTTAACAAATTAATGAGATTTCAAGAAACGTTTTTAATTATTTTTTTTATGAAAAATAAACTATTTATTATTTTTGCAGATTTAAAAAAATTATTTTTTAATAATTAAAAATAGTTTGGCTTCTTTTAAGGATTAACTTTGAAAGTTTATTCTTTATATTAAGGTCAAGTTAAATAAGTATTTTAGATATAGTAGGCTACCTTAACATGCTAACAGTAATATATCTAATATTTTGATACCAGTTACTTAGATAATAAAGGAATATACATAGACTAAGATAATTCTGGTATTTGTAATATATATGGTAATTCAGGACTTGCCAGGTATTTTATTTTTAATTTTTTGATTAATTTTATTTAAAAATTTTGAATTTCAAATATAATTAGCTCTTAGATTCAAATGAAAGTACCTGGATAAATGTATCTCGATTACTTATCTCTTTCATAGCTAAATTATACAAATTTAGCCTCTTATATTGATGTTTCTGCAGATAAAATATACTTTGTTTTGAGCGATTCTTAAAATAATATGTTTTTTTGTTCAGTTTTATATAAATCACAACTGAATGTAAGGTTTTTTAAATTTAAAATAATTTTTTAAATAATAAATAATATATAATAAAAATAGATTAATGTAATAGCATAAATATAATAGCCTACTCTTACAAATGTTCAAGGTATTTAATCTTATGGAGTCTATTAAATGATATATTATGATAATGGCTTTATTATTTATAAGAATGGGTAGATTCTATAAATGATAGATAGCATACCTTCTTAAATAAATTAATTCATTCTTGATTTCTAAGAAGATGTTTTAGCGATATCAAATACATTCTGTTAATGGTTTGTTTTTTAGATTTCTACTGGTTTTTTTATGTATTAAATGCCACAAGATATTAATTACAACTCTGCTCTAAAATGTACCTTATCATTTGATAGAGTAAACAAAAATTTACTACTAAAGTAGACCAAATAGATAACAAGCTTTTCATACAGCTAAAATAAAACTAACTGGTTTTTAACCACTTAAAATTTAGGTAACACTAATATGGTGAGTTTGTATAGCTTAGATTAGTTAAATTTATTTTATTTGGTTACAAATCCTTGTATAGCAGTAGTTTATACTGCACCATCTTTTAAGAAATTTAACTACTATGCTATTGTTTTTTAAACTACAACCTTCGTTAAATAGTTTTATGATAGTTATAATTAAAGAATTATCTTATGTAATTAAGATTATAAGTAATGTTAAATCTACAACTCCTAATTTAAACTTATTAAAACTATATCATTCATTAAGGTAAATTAGTTTTTTAATCATATTATTTAAGTATTTAAATACCTTAAATCCTCATATTTTATTTTACAAGTATTAAAAATAAAATTTGAGTGTTTAAATTTTTTAATCATTCTATTTAAAATTTATAATTTTTATAAATTTAGGATATTGATATAGATCAGTTATGGTATTATGAACATCCAATAAATGTAATAATAGCACCTAATTAAAATTTATTAATTTAGATGATGTATCTTGATGATTAATATAAAACTTCAGCATAGCAGATTATATCAGTAGACATCTCTCAGTACTCCTAGACTTTTTCATAATACAATCAACTAACTCAATTTAATATAATTGAAGACTTTTAGAAGGATATACTTATTGTAGTATTTGCAGATAATGTGTTCTTTATTTAAATATCATAAACTTAAATAATTCATTATCTTAACTTTTAAGAAAACTTAAGTAAATCACAAACAGCAGGAAATATAAAATATATAAGCCTTGACAAGTAAAGAAATATACTGACATGTGTCACATAAGAAAATGTCATTATTTATGATTATTCTTCAATTGCGTTCTATGATTATTAGAATTTTTATTTAGGTCCTCAAAATGGAGACTTAATCAGTTACATCCCACAAGCAAATAACTAAAATGATAATTTAATTGTGTTTGCAAGAGAATTTAATTACAATTAGATTTCATTTTACTAGATTTAATTGTAAAAATAAATAATAGCACCATTTTTGAGCTTAGATGTAACATAAAATTAAGATTTGTAATTTACATTAAAAGGAGATTCGTCTGGTTAAATAGGAAGCAGCATAAAAAATATGATAAAATATAATTACAGAATTATTTAAGTTTAAAAACAAACATCCAGTGAATTGTAATAATATATTATTATTTAACATCATGTTTTAAGGTATTGTATCTATTAACTCAACAATTAAAATATGAATTTCCTAAAAATATATTACTATTAATCTAATAATTACTAATATTACACTTTGCTTGAAGAACTCAATTTCTTTCCTGTACTGCTTCTTTAAAGTACTATAAACTCTACTTTATATCTATAAATTTTAGATAATCAAAGTAATATCATAAGTTTAGTTTCTAATTAATTCAATTAAGCTATAAATGACTGCTCTATTCGTAATCAAACTATTTATTGTTTTGACTAGTAAGGAATTAATTTAATAACTATAGATATTTAAAATCCAAATAGCTTCAGTTTAATACAGCTAAATTAGTTAGATCAATAATTAAACAATTAAAATATAACATTTGCTTAAAATATTGTTTAAAATATAACCAATCTGCCACTAGTATTTTATTGTAACAGTATGATTTTCAGTTGGAATCCTATTGAGAAAAAAATTTCTAAATTATAAATGGCAAACAATATTTAAAAATTATTATTAGGTAACTTTTACATTCTATTAGAACTTCAATACACATTTGATTTGTAATTAGCAGCTATTAATTAAGATGGTGCTTTAATGCAAACTCTTTATAGTCTTTAATTACCTGCTTAAAGATTGAGGAATTTATCTTCTTCTGGTTAAATCCCTCTCTTTTATAATTACAAATATGAAGAGCCAATGATATCAGAATAAATTTCATAATTTTTAGTCTTACAAACTTTTGGGTAGGCTAATATTTATTCTTTACTTGATTTTTCTCTTTATCTGACTGTAAGATCATTTAATCTAACTAATATTTCACAAATTTAAATATTATCAAAATCAATTATGCTTATTGCTTCTAAAACAGAATTAGATGTTTACTACTTTACCTAAAATAATTATTAGCTTTTGTAATCATTTTAAGTCAGTTTACCTATAATAGGCTATGCTGTTTTAAATCCTCAATAGTAACAAAATATATATCAATTATCAATCGTAATTAGCTCTAATTACGATATTAGGTTATTATCATACACTTTAGATACAAATCAAAATAGTAACACTTCAAGCTAAGCTTCAAACTAGTAGTGTGCACTAACATTCAGCAATTATGTTTAAGATTTATCTTTACTTGAATATTCTGTTAAGATTTAGGCTATTTAGGATGAATTCATATCAAAAAACTATGCAACTATTTAAATTTTAGAGATCTATTTTATCCCTCTCACCAGCATATATCTAAGATAAGATATTTTTTCAACACTCTAATCATCTAATTTTACCTTAAGACTGTATTCAGATTCTTAAAATGCACTTGTTTATTTGATAAATTAAAATTATAATAACATCAACAACATATTTAATCCTAGTATAGTTAATTTAGAAATTTTGAATATGAGACTCACAATTCCATAGTAACCATAAAATTCCCAATTAATTACTCCAATAATAATTGATATAAATAACAGCACATCTATTAATTATATAAGTATAATGAATACGATTATTGATTTGGATAGCTAAATATGTATTATTTTTTAAAATATGAACGAGTTGATAATTTCAAATACAGAATTCATCACCTCATAGCATTTGATTAATGGCAGTTCTTAGAATGAATGCATGATCTTAATAAAAAATGTAAATACTGTTTATTTAGATACGCTTACATTTAACAACTTTACCATGTAAAATAAATAATCTTCATCTTTGCAATATATAATAGCATTTGATACAATCTAAACAATAAATCTTTCAAATATTTAAATTTAAAATACAAATATTGAAATAAACAGTATATTCAGCTTTTAAAATATTGGAAATTTAACAGTAAATAATATTTTAGTGAACAGTACAATCTCTAGTGGGTCTATCATCTCTTGTTCTAATATTAATACATTTTCTATCTAAATGCTATAAATCTATAACTCTTCATTTATAGGGGATTCTTACTCTATAATAAATTTGATGGGAGTTTTAATAAATAATTTACAAAATATTACATTTATAAATAGCTCAGGACCTTCCTTTATTTTAATATAAGAATAATTTTATAATTAAGTCATAGTTATTGTTACCTAAGTTACGATTAATAACTTACAAATGTTAAATAGCTAATTTAAAGATTAATAAAACCCATCAATCTTTATATAGAGCTTGAATGCAATTATAGATAATATTAGCATTGAAAAAGGTACTTTCACTAGTGATGTTATTCAATTTTATTCAAATATAATCAATATATAAAATTCTGTGGTAAAATAAAATTAAATCTACAGCTCTCTACTTATCATAAATAGCTTTTAGCATTAAAACTTAGGTTAGAAACTAGACACTTAAAGTTGTTTAATATAATACAGTTAGTTTAATAATAATAATCTACAAATAGGTCAAGTACTCTATATTTTTTAACATTAAGCAATTACATTTAATTAATTGGTAATAAATATGAATACACTTTTAGAATCATTTTATGGAACAGTAACATTTGATACTTCTAGTAATATAGTTATTAATAATTCTGTTTTCACTAATAACTCTGTTTAAAAGGGTTGTGGAGGAGCAGTGTATATTACTAATAGTTAAGTATAGCTTAATAATTGTACAATTTCTTCTAACTATGCTATTATAGGTGGTGGTATAAGATACTAAGGATTGAACTCTTCTTTAGTTTATAAGAACCAATAAAATAAATATCGCCATCTTGATGTTTAGTAATCTGATATTTTTAATAATAAAGCTCTTCTATTTGGTTAGTAAATTACATCATATCCAAAATTAATAAAATTTGACTAAAATTATACGACTATACTATCATAATTGGTATCTGGAAATACTTTGATTTAGCCTATTATATTCTATTTAGTTGATGAATTTGAAGATGTAGTAAATTACCCAGAAAGTATAGAAGCAAATCAAATCCATTAATTAATAATTTAAGAATTTTAAGGATATGATATTCTTGTTGTTAATTAAAATCAGACTAGCATGCACATTTAGGGAAGCATTTAAATTTTTAGAAATTATATTACATTTCAACCATAAATAATTTCATATCCTTCAAGCTCTTAATTTTTATCTTTTTAGCTTTCTTCTAATGTACCCATTTACGATTTTTAATCAAATAATTTCTAATTAAGCTCTATCAAAAGTACTATTGAATTAGATTTTTTACCATGCTAAGTTGGTTAAATCCCTAAATAATAATTAAATCTCATATAATGCTATGAATGTCCTTAAGGTAACATTTTATTTTCAACCTGTTTTATAATTAAATATTTAAATCATTTTTATACAAAAAAAATAGGAACTTATTCTTTTGTGAGCTAATTCTCTGATTCTGAGATTTATCAATGTAGCGGCTGCCCTCAATAAGCTAGTTATTGCGAAAAAGATATAATAGTTATGTAGGATGGATACTGGAGATTAAATCCACAATCAATTGAAGTATTTTAATGCTCTAATCCTTCTAACTGTATACAAACATAAAACCAGAAGAATTATAACTTTTCTTCCTAAATGTCTGAAGGTAATTCATTATTTATTTATTTATTTATTTATTTATTTATTTATTTATTTATTTATTTATTTATTTATTTATTTATTTATTCTAAAATTAAAAAAAATTTTTATAGAAAATTTTGTGAAATCAATTTGCCTTGTTGGTCACATAGGAGCCTTATGTGAAAGCTGTGACATAAATAATTTATTATGGAGTGAAAGATATTCTAAAAGTAGTAATCTTAGTTGTATGAAGTGCAGTGAGAATTATTTAGATATTGTTTCTTATTTCTTACTATATTTAGCTACTTTGTGCTATTTATCATTTTGTTTTAGGAAAATTAAAAGATTCACCACTCAAAAATGTCTTTATTTGTACATTAAACGAATGAATTTCCTTTGTATTGGTAAATCATCAGAATCTGATTAAAATACAGTTGCCACTAAGATTTTAATTAATTATGTTTAAATCATTACAATCATATTTTAGTTTGCAAATTTTTCACAATATGTCAAATAGGTAGTAAGTATTTTCGGAGATTCTTAATCAGATACGATGTAAATAAAATTCCTTTCATTTAAATCAAATATTTCTTTATTCAAATAATAAATTAAAATAATAATAATTAAAAGTATAAATTTTATTTTTTTAATTTAAAGGATGTCAATAGATTGTATTTTGATAACTTCTTTAGATGTAGGAAATATACTAACAAGAAGATCAATTTTAAGGATTTTATTTCCTTTAACTTTCCTATTTTTATTTGCTTTAGGTATTTACATATTTAGAGGCAAAAATAGTAAAAGATTGTGTATTTATGATATTAAATGTTCTTTTATTTTCTTATGGCTTTTCTTTTCTCCAAGCATTATAAATTACTTTGTCTAATAACTGAGTTGTATCTAAATTGGAGACTATTCTTACGTTATGACTGATAAACAGTTTATCTGTCTAGGAGATGACCACAAATAAAATATAATATTTGTTTTAATTCCTTCATTAGTGCTACTCTATTTAATTTTGCCTTTCTATTTCCTTTTTTAGCTTAAATAAAAAAGAAATGCACTTAACAAAATTTAAAACATAAAAGTATATGGTATTTTATTTTATGAGTATAGAAAAGAAAAATACTATTGGGAAATCATTAAGACTACTTAAAAATCTTTGATTTATCTTTGCACCTTTTTTAATAATATTGGATAAAAGGCATTCATTTCTCTAACAGTATTACTTCTTTATGGTTTAACATCATTCTTCAGTAAACCATATAATAGCATTTAGCTTAACAATCTTGATTTAATGGCAACTATTCTTTAGTTTACCTCTATCGTGCTATCAATTATCATCAATCTTATGAATAATACAATTTGGGAAAGTATTTCTATTAGCATCATATTCTTCTTTAACTTTATGTTTATTGTGAAAATTTTGATGAAAGTAATTTTAAGAGATATACCTTTAGATCCTCAATAAAGAAATTTATTTCATTGGTTTTTAATAAAGCTTAAAAGTACGTTTCCTAAATTTTTAACTAATTAAATTATCATATAAAGCTCTAATCAATTATAAGTAATGAGAAGATGGGGGTAAATTTAAAAGCAAGTGTTTTCATATATGAAACTTAAGAGAAAAAATATTAATGATCAACAAAAAAATAATTAAGCAGATGAAATTATTGAAGGAAAAGAAGAACATAACAATTTAATCATTACTATGAATTAATAAACATCTATATTCGGCATAAGCAATTCATCTCCTAAATTTAGAAACTCTTCATAAATTATTCTTAAAGGTAGCAAAAATATTTTGTTTATATATTAAATTTTTTTTAAATTAAAAAGGTAAAATGAATAAAAGAAATATTAGTGAGAGAGAACATTCAAAAGGAGAAAAGTTTTAACTCTTAAAGACAGATTACGAATTTATAAGTAATGATATAAATCATTCATTAAGTTTGTATTCATTAATTTTATAAAAAAGATTACTTTGATGAAAACAGTACAGCAAGATCTCCAAATAGCTTTTTTACAAAAAGATAATCTAAAAATATTAACTTATTTGAATCTCAGTAAACCTAAGAGAATTGAAAGTTTATTATATATTTTTTATCACAAATAAAACAATTTATATTTTTAGAAACTATAAATAAATAAGTTAAAGTAAATATTCTTGTTAATCATAAATGTATTTGACTCTATTCTTTAATACTTTTAACAATAACTTCAAGATATATTTTCACTTAAAACTTACATTACTTTTGCTAAAAAAATGAGAAATATGAGAACTAATGAATGAAGATGAATTTTAAATATTTTTAAATTAAAAAATTATGTTTTTTTTGTTTAATATAATATTTAGTAAGAGCACAAACTCAACCTTTAGCTAAGTTTTTAACTATTTTTCAAAATAATATGTATAATTTCATTAATTAGTATTTATGTAGTAATATGATTCACAAAGTTAATATACTAACTAATAGACAATAATTATATTCTTATTATTTAAATAATTCACTAAAAATTCATTCAATCAAATTTATTAAAAAAAAAAAAGCTTGATTTGAATTTATTTTTACTTGATCTTTGCTAAAAAGTATTTATTATATGAAATGTATATAGTTATCAAATAGAAATTTTAAATTTAAAAAATTAAAAAATTAATTAAAAATTTTGTATATTTATTAAAAAACTTTAAAATATGAAAAAACCTAGGATAAAAGAAAATAATATTCTTAAATTGCTTTTAATTTACTTGAATTTTGTATTTTCAAGTGATTAAATTTGTCCATTTAATTTTATATCAGCTATTAAATTTATATGTTTAGAACTTAAAATAACAATAAATTTAAGAATTTACATTTTGTTTTCATATAAAAATTTTAAATAAAAAAGGAATTATTGATTTAATTTTGATATAGAAAAAATAATTTCATTCCTAATAAGAAATTAACTATTTTCAAACAAATTCTTTAAAATTTTATGAAAAATTTCACTTACTAAAAAAAATAATTATAAAAAATACATATAATTTTTTTAAGTTTCATAAAAATAACAGTCCTTTCCTTAATCAAACAAAAACGCTAACAATAAATTGCATATTAATAAATGATTATCAACTATAAGTTAATTTATACACTCTTCTATAATATTTTTATGATCTCATTGTAATAATGATGGAAATTAACTTAGATCTTCAGAATTTAATACATTTTAGACTTTTTTGACCATTTTTTTCTTCTATTCTACATTTTTATCTTCTTAAAAACTTGGTATATAATAAGGATCTTTGCTTTAATCATACGCACTTTATTTTAAATTGCTCTACTCTTATTAAGTAGTAAAATGACTGCTTTAGATTTGATTTTTATATCTACTTTCATCGAAATAGATATTCTCTTTTTGAGTAGTATGCTGACTGCTCTAGATTTGATTTTTAGAATTATTTTAATTAGATTTAAATATTCTTGGAATATAAAGAAAGCCATCTTAATCCTATATATATTTTTTTTTATCGGATTACTCTTTTTACGTAGTATTCTGACTGCTTTAGGTTTTAGAATCTTCTACTTAATCATTTTCTAAATTGATATTATCTTTTTAAGTTGTATGCTAACTGCTTTAGAGTTTATTTTTAGAATGATTTTAATTACACTTAAATTTAATAAAATCTCCGCATTTACCATTATATTTACAGCCACAAAGTAAATTTTTTTAAAACATTTGATTGCATGATGCTTAATTGCATTACTTTGAACTTGGATGGCATTTTTACTAGCATAAATGGTTACACTCTAAAGGTTTACCACATATTGCTTCACAGTTTTTTTATTAAAGTTAATTGATTGACTTAGTCTTTATTTCTTTATTTTCATATTCTAATTTATAACATTCTACTTCAATATCATGTCCACATTTTTAATTCTTAATTTTTTATATTTATTTGCATTCAATTTCATTCTTTTTATTTTTAAAACACTCAATTTTAACTTTATGTCCACACTTATTCAAGTAAACATCAACTAATTACTTGCATTAATCTTTATTTTGATCTCCACATTTACTTTAATATTAATGGCCGCAAGGAGATTTTTTTGTAATCATTTCATTGCATAATGATTAATCGCAAGTAATTTAACTTGGATGACATTTTTACTTACATAAATGTTTACACTTTAAAGGTTTTCCACATTCTTTTTCACACTGTTTTAATTAAAATTCATTGATTGATGCAGTCTTTATTTTTTTATTTTCATATTCTAATTTATAACATTCTACTTCAAAATCATGTCCACATTTTTAATTCTTAATTTTTTATAGTTATTTGCATTAAATTTCATTTTTTTTATTTTTAAAACACTGAATTTTAGTTTAATGTCCACACTCATCGAAGAAAACTTCAACTAATTTCTAGCATTAATACTTAATTAGATCTTTACACATACCTTAATATTCATGACCACAACCTAATTTTTATGTAATTATCTCATTACAAGATAGAGGATTACAATACTCTTAATATGGGTGACATGTCTCAAAACAAAAATGACCACACTTTAATTTTTTCTCGCATTTGCTTTGACATTTTTTTGCTTAAAATTCATGATAAAACTCTGATTTTAATTATTATAATTCCTAATCATATTTAAAGCATTATGTTTCAAATTCATGTCCACATATTTCGTTCTTAATTGTAATTAATTACTTACATTAGGCTTCATCATTTTTAATTTTAAAGCACTCTACTTAAGCTTTATGCCCACATTTAAATACATAATCCACATTTTACATACAATCAAAGTTATCACAATCACCATAATGGCATCTGTAATTGCATGTGTGCTGACATTTCAAATTCTATTATTTACATGGTTTATTGCAACCACCATTTATTATTTTATAAAATGAATTTGAGTCAGAAAAATTTAATTATTTTTAATGCTATGGACACTTTACAGAAAATGTATCTTCGAAAATATGATTTTTTGTTGCTGCCTTTTAGAATATTTTTTACCATATAGGAATTTTTGTAGCAAGCAACTTTGTGTTTCCTAATATTATGAAACCCTTCTTAGCTCTAGATATACTAACGTTAACACGATTTTATATTTTCACAAAACCTAAATGATTAGGAAAAGATCTTACCAAGCTTAAAATAATAACTTCATTTTCTTCACCCTGGTAATTATCAATAGTTTAAACTCTGATACCTTTTAGATGTTTGTACTAATGGATAATTTATTTGATTAATACTGCTTAGCCTAAGTACATTGCCAAAATAGTTATTTCTTCAGGCTTATACTATTTGATTTTAACTATATAATCAGCTAAATCTACAGAGAGTACAGCTTCCTTTTCATTCTTCTTAGTAGTTGTATAGTTTAAATTCATTTCTTCATATGAATGCATAAAAAACATCATGTTTGAAGGAAATCCATGAAATTTTCTATCATATTATTATACTACAATGCTATCTTGATATTAATTTGGTTTATTGTAGATCAATCTTACATAATCAGAAAATTCAGGTGCCATTCTCATTTAAACATTCAAACAAGCATATTCTAAATTATTTGCAATTAACCTTTAAAATAATGAAATATTCATATTATACTCCTTTTCCATCAAATAGCTATTTGCATTTGGTTTAAGCTGTTAGTGATCACCGATTAAAATCATTTATTTTAAAAATGGTTGTAATAAAGGTACACTTAAATTTTCTAGAACTTCAGCAGCTTCTTCAATTAATAAGATGTCATACTTAAGATGTTTAAGGTATTCACTGTATTTGCAAATACCTCCTAATGTCATAGCAACAATTTTTTTCTATTTCATGATTTTCACATCATTTAACATCTCTTCTTATATTAGCATATTGATTTATTTTTAGTATTCCTTCAGATCCTCAAGTTTAAATAGATTTTTTTTCTTTGACGAGTATTAAGATATTGCTTTTAGCCTTATAGTTATTTCATTCATAATAGATATTTCTTTGATTTCGTCAGATAAGATATATTTTGCTAATTCTTAATATTTGGATTCAAAATTTTATTCCATAAATTAATAATAAGTGAGATTCAACAAGGTTTCATAGCTTGAGTGTTATTTGTTTGGTTTAAATATTTTTTTTAAATCTTCCTAATCTCCATCTTTTTCATTCTTTTCTTCACCATCATTAAATGCATCATCTAATTCATAATTTTCTCTATCTTCTGCATATTCGTCATCATCATCAATTTCATCATCCATAAAATTTTCTTTCATGTAAGTAGTAGTTCTAAATCTCATAACTTTTTACCATAATGCTTGAATTGAATCTTCTTAAAAATAATTGATTTTTTAGTCAGAAGAATCATCATTACTTTTTTTATAAAAATAGTTTACTTTATTCTTCCTTTAATCGTAATATTAAAAGCATAGTTGTACAGTTTTATCGTAATTTTATTTAAAGAACCATGGTAAATACGAATCTATGTTATGTTACAAAACTTTCTTGTCGTCTTTATTTTAACCATAAAGTTCTATTAATGGGTAAAATAAATCATTTTTCATTTCATCTATTAGAGGATTAAGTTGCCACCAAAATTTGGAAATTAATTTGAAAAAGCATGTTACTTTTAAAATTTCATCTGCTGCAGACTCTAAAAATGGTAGTGCTTCATAAAAGTTTTTTAAAAATATCTTGCAGCAAGATTTAATGAGATTATAAGGAAGTGTTTGTATTAGTAGTTCAAAGTCTTTACAATTAAATATATATCTAGAAAAGTGTTTTAGAGATTCATTTAGCTTATTTTCCATTTTTTAATTTTTATAGAAAGATTATGCTTGCAACTAATACTTTTTTCTTTGGTTAAATAATTTAAATTCTTCTATTTCTGGTAATTTAATCCTACCACCCACACGGACTATATCATTTTCAAATTTAATAATGTGACTTAAAAATTAATCAAGAGCATGGTTAGTTTTACAGCACATAAGGATAACATTTTTGTTTGGATTCCACACCTCACTATTTTGCAAAATGTTTTTAACGGCCATTGCCCCGACATATGTCTTACCTGTACCAGGAGGTCCTTATAAAATTGATATTTCTTTGGTAAGAATATTCTTAATGGCAGCAGCTTGGGATTAATTGATATACTTTAATGTTGGAATTTAACTCCAATCACCTGTTAATTATTATAGATACTTTTACTAATCAGTATCTGGTTATTCTGTTTCTTTTAAAGGGCTAAAATCTAGGTAATATTTGGTATCTTCATTAATAAAAGCAGGCATATTTACTTTCTTACCAAGACGAAGCAGATTTTCTTAGAATGGTAGTCTAAATTGATTGTTAATCATGTTTTTAATAGCTTACATACATTGCACATACTGTCCATAATAAATTTTAGGCTCAACCAGGATAGCATTGCCAGCATATATATGATTCTTTATATGTTCTATATTCTTATCATATTACTAAATATCTTCGAGGATTCTTATTTTTATCCTTATGCCATTGTAATATTAGTTAAGAGATTTTATATTTTAGTCTAGTTTTTCATTTTCTAATTAACAAATAAATAATTTAGAAAATTTATAATCTGTCAAGTACAATAATTGATCTCCTAATAATCTTCTAGAGGAATCAATTCTAAGCTTCATATTCTTTTTAGGAAGGATTGGTAAAACTGAAAGAGTTAGTATTAATCCTTTATCAAAATTTATGTTGATAATATCAATTTGATTATAGAAATTAAATTGTTGATTTAAGTCTTTTAGAACACTTAATTCTTTTTAAAAAGAATCAAAATCTTTAATCTTCTCATAGTTTATTTTATTGCCTAACTTAATAGCGCAATTCATTCCCTAGACAAGCTCTTAATGCGAATCTGCTCTTAAGAAGTTGAACATATTTGTTAAGTAATCTGATCTAGTCATATAGGTCTATTTGAGGTTGATTCTTTTTAAAAACCCTCTGTAATTTTTAACATCTCTACAATCATCATCATTAGGTATAATGTTAGTATTTAAATTAATTTCTTTATTGTAATTAGAAAGCTTATTGGTAATTTTTAACTCCTATTCAATTAACTAGATCAACTCTTAATCGAAATATTCACAGATTATTTATTAGCTTTCCTCTTTTTCATTGTGAAAATCGCATAAAATAATCTTATATATTTCCATATAACTAGGATCAATTTTTGTAGGTTTAAATTATACAACTTCTTGCAAAAACTTAATAATATTTTTAGTTTAATAATGGTCATTAATATTTGACCATATTAAATTTTATAGATATTCTGGTAATTATTCTTTTTTGAGACAAATAGTGATGCATTCTTCTAAAATATTTTCGTATTTTTATTAGTATGAATACTCCTTAACTTCTTTGTATTTTTCAATTAAAAAATCTACTAATTGCATAATCAATTAAATTTAATAATCTTCTGAGGGTTTAAAATCAATCAAATTTGGTTGAATTTTCTAGAGGTTTTAATATAAACAGCTAAAATTGTTTCCTTATTCTACTATTTATTTAATTATGCTAATGTCAAAACCTATAGTAATCTTTAGATATTCTTAAATATTATAAAATGCAGAAATTTATTATTAGTTTAAGTAGTCAATTACATAGTATACTAAACCTATAAAATCAGACCATTCTTCATTTTAAATCATTTTTTTTTGATTTTGAAATGATTGTTTTTCGCTTTTTTGAAGCTTGACTAAGATAGCTTTTTCTAGTTTTTTTAATTTTAAGAAACCATCAACTGTTTGTCTTAATATACTCAGGTGCTATTAGGATGAGACATCTTGCTACTTTTTATAAATACATTAAATCAATTTTTAAATCAGCTTCAAAAATGTGATTAGGTGTTCTAATTCCATTAGAAGTGGTATAGAATTTTCATAACCAGAAATATCATATAGCATAAGGCACATTTTGTCTTCATTTTATTATACTAAAAGACATTCATAAAATGTGATATCCTTACGATGTTCTTCAAGAATATCTCTTTAATTAGACCTTATCAAAGGTCTGCTATCTTTTTCCTATCTTTTTGATTCCTAATTTGCGTTATCTACAACTTGATTCTAAGTCACTTCACTTTATGATAAAGAACAAAATTATAGTTTAATTAATTAGTTTATTAAGTTTAATTTAAAATCAATACCTTTAACTCTATTAGAAGTTATGACTATTCTATTTTACTCCTACTTGATTTTATTTTCCTTATCTCATTTTTTGTTGTTGTTTAAAATGTATTCTTAAATTAATTAATTATAAATTAGACTTTGAAAATTAATTATTTTAATAATGTAGAATAATAAAATACTTTTTTTTAAATAAAAGATTATGTTCTATTTTCTTATTAGGTACTATTTTATGAAATAAAAGTATTTTATTTTTCTATTATTTTAATATGACGTAGGAATACATTAATTAAAAATTTAATTTTGCCTCATCTAAAAACCACCCACTGCTTATTAAAAATTAAAAACATTTGGTGTTATTTATTATCATATTTCACTAATTAATAAAACTAGACTCAAACTCATATTATTCTAATTTTCCTTTTTCACTAATACCATAAAAAAAATACAGTTTTTTTTATTTTAACTTTTTTCTACAAACAATTTTTACATTTGCCCAAATAATTTTAGATTTAGAAGTCTTCATCTATATTCATCAAATCAAAATTCATATTTTTAATCTTTTGTAGATATAATAAAACAAGCACTAATTTTTTGAGGTGATTTAAAAAATCATTCTTTTTGGTTTTTACGTTAATTGAAAATCAGTTAAAAAAATTAAAAAATCAATATATCATAAAAATAACAATTTAGATAATTATGTAAGAAAGTATTTTTATTTTTTCTTTCAAGCAAAAATTATTTTGGCAAAAGAGAATCAATCTTAAACTCAAAATAATAAAGCAAAGAAAGTACTTTCATTTTTAAGGATATCTTCACAAATAAATGAGTTGTATTTTCTTAAAATTGTTAACTAATTACTTAAATTACTTTAATATGATATAAAATTTTTTAAATAAATAATTTGTATTTTTTTTACAAATTTATTGATAATTAATCAAATATTTTTTATCAAATTTATACATATTTTTGTTAATTCTTAAATAATCATTTTACATTTATTTTTTAAGTTTATTAAATAGGATATTTTCTTAATAATACTATTTTAAGAAAATTAATACTAGACCAGTAATTTATTGATTTTTACTATGTAGATAAAAGATAAAATTAGCATTTATTTGAGCTAAATAAGATTAAATAGTATAATAATAAATGATTTTGAGAACTAATTTATTTTATATAAATATCAAGCTTATATTAAACATTTTATATTGTAGGCTAACAAAAAAGTTAAAATACACCAACAAAAAATAAAAAAATAATTCATAGCCAACTAAATTTGTTTTAAAATTATGAAACGAATATTAATTTAGCTTATTTATTAACTCTTTAATTTTTAAATTACTTTAATAGTATTTTCCTTTTACTTTTTTATTTTATTAATCAATAAAAGATCCAACATAGATTATTTTAGATGGATTTAACTTTTAGGATAATAGTAAATTCACATTTGATTTTTGAGTAATATTTGAGTAATAATTTATATTTATTTGGTTGATTATTGAGGAATTAAAAACATCTAACTACTTATTTTTCTGGTTTGTTTATGTATTAAATGTCACAAGATATTTAATACAACTCTGCTCTTAATTGTACCTTATCTTTTGATAGAGTAAACAAAAATATTCTACTAAAGTAGACCAAATAGATAACAAGCTTTTCATACAGCTAAAATAAAACTAACTGGTTTTTAAAAACTAAAAATTTAGGTTACTCAAACTAATATGGTGAGTTTGTATAGCTTAGATTAGTTAAATTTATTTTATTTAGTTACGAATACTTGTATAGCAGTAGTTTTTACTGCGCCATCTTTTAAGAAATTTAACTACTATATAATAGTTTTATAAACTTTGACCTTCGTTTAATAGCTTTATGATAATTATAATTAAAGAATTATCTTATGTAATTAAGATTATATGCAAAGTTAAATATACTACTCCTAATTCAAACTTATTAAAACTATATCATTCTTAAAGCAAATTAGTCTTTTAATTATATTATTTAAGCATTTAAATACCTTAAATCCTCATATTTTATTTTAAAAGTATTAAAAATAAAATTTGAGTTATATTTTAAAGGAAAGAAGTTAGTTAAATTTGAAAAATATTATTTTTATCTTTTAATAATTTTTCCTATTAATTTTAAATTATTTAGAAATAAAAGATTTGATTAAACAGATGAATAATTTTTAAAGTTATTATCATTTTTAAATATTTTTATCATAAAATTATTATTAATTAATTAAAATTATTTGAAATAAAATATAATTTAATTTTGCTCTTTACAATCAAAGAAACTTTTAATGGATATTTGTTTACATTTTTAAAAATTGAATTAGATAGGCTAACATTAATTTTCAAGTTTATAGTTGTTTTAATTTTTAAATTTTGATGTAAGTTATTAGCTTACATAATAAAATTAGAAGATTTAAAGAAATTTGAAGAGCTAAACGTACTTTTAATTCTTTATCAAAATATTTGTTACTTACTTGTAAATGAATTAATTTATATTTAAAAATAATCTTTTTTTCAGCTAATTCAAAATAAAGATATTTTATATTATTAATTTCTCTGTAAAATATTTGCATATAACTATTTTTAGATATTTTAAGATTCATAAAAGAACTAAAGAAAAATTGATCAATTTCTATTTCACATTTCAATTTATTTTTATTTTTTTTGGAAGATTAGAAAAATAAATATTGATATTTAATAATTAATTATTGGTTTATTTTAATTAGATCAGAGAAAAATTTATAAAATTTATGAATTATTTTATGCTTAACTAGATTCTAAGATTTTTCTTTAGATGTTCTTTTTTATAATTGAATCAGCTTAAAAGTGATATCTTATAAATTTTTGGATATTTGTTATAAAATCTTCCTGATAATTAATAATTTATTTATTTCAAAATATATTATTTATTATCAAAAACACATATAAAAATAAAAATTAGCCATATCTTATACAAATGGATAACCTTGCTACTGAAATTACTACTGCAGGACAACACAACGTTACTTTCCACGTTGAAGGAAGAGAAGATGGTAAAGGTTATTTGACTTAACCTTAAGGTGGATCTAAGCATGGTTTAGTTTTAATTTAAGAATGGTGGGGTTTGAACTAATCTTTATGCATCACTGCTGATAAGTTCTCTGCTAAAGGATTCACTGTTATTGTTCCTGATGTATATAGAGGAAAATGTGCAAAAAATAGAGAAGTAATTTTGAATAGTCTTATTATCTTTTGAATCAATTATTACATTATTATTTAGGAAGCAGGACACTATTTCAAAGATTTAGAATGGGATGGTGCTGTAGCTGATATGAAAGGAGCCGCTTTACATCTTAAGGAAAAATTAGGATGTACTAAGGTTGGTATTCTAGGCTTTTGCTTAGGTGGTGCCTTAACATTTGCTGCTTTATCTGCTACTTAAAATGTTTTCAGTGCTGGTGCTCCCTTCTATGGAGTTCCTGATATGACAAAATTCCCATTAAAGAACATCCATGTCCCAATCTAAGCTCATTTTGGTGAACTTGATACTTCTAAAGGATTTTCTGATCCCGAAACAGCAAGAAAGGTAGAAAAGGAAGCCCACGAATTAAAGCTTAACTTTGAACTCAAGTAAATGATTATATACATATTAAATATTTTAGAATACAATATTTTATTCAAATATAAAAGATTATGGAAGAATGGTGAACATGCTTTCATGAATTAAAATTCTGTACATTATAACGCTGAAGTAGCCCATAATGCTCTTGAAGAAGTTGCTGTCTTCTTTTAGAAATATTTAGCTTGAATTAAAAGCATTAAAATAATATTATATGTATACATATATAAGCTAGTTTATTTTAAAAATAAAAGTTAAATGCATACAAGTGTTTGTTTTTTTATAATTGTAAAAATAATAGTTTGTTTTAAAGTAAATAGTCTTTATTCAATTAATTTATTTATGATAAAAATGCAAGTTGTAAAAGCTAATTCTACTTATTTTATTTTATATGATATTTGTAAATTTGATCAAATTAAACCGCTTAGAATTTTAGAAATATTTAATCAGAAATTGAATAAATAAAAAATCAGAATTGAAAAAAAGCGGATATAACAATTAATTAAAAATATCCACAAATCATATTGAAAAAGAATAAATAAACTATGAATCAAGATCATTTTAAAAAGAAAATAAAAAACTATTTTTAGGTACATGATAACATTAGGTATTTAATTGACACTTTTAATGAAAAATGTGATGAGATTTGGATAGGCAGTAGACAAAACAAAAAATTTTAAACTTAATGTAAAAACACACATTATTTTAAAGAAAATTTAAAGATCTTAACAAATGATATTGATATTTCTGATATGTAAAGTTATATTATCTTTCATTATCTTTAAAATTACTAATCAAATTATATTTGTTTTTAGGTTATATTACTGCAGCGAATGTGTAAAGGAGATAGAATAATATTTTAGAAGCACAAATTCAATTAAAAAAATAAGATTCTTTAACCTAGATAGCAATATGCAAGCAAACATAATTGCTTTAGAAAAAATCATTTATCCTTAGCTAAATCGCTAGCTTTTTTAACATTTATATTTAAAAATAAAGTAAAATTTAAATAGCTTAACAAGAATATTATTAAAATATTTATTTTTAATAAAGGAAATTTGAAGGAGATTCAATGAAACAGTTGTATTTAATTTTAAGTCAATCAAAATACCTTGAGCATCTTTCTTTATATTTAGAGTAATTTATTTATTTAAAAGATTATGTTTAATTAAAAAAATATTTATTTTTATTGAACAGGAAAGCTTCATAGCCTCAGTAGTTAGAAAATGGATTAAAGGATAACAAAAGTTTAAGGAGTATTTATTTAGATTTTGGTTAGTTGAAATTAAATTCTGATTAAAAGCTAATTCAATCAGTTATTAATGGTATTTCATAAAACGACACTTTGCAAACTGCATACTTCAATCTTTCGTAAAAAATACTTCAAAGAAGGATCTTTTTAATGTAAAAATATAAATAGGGAATGTGATATATAAAATGTGAATCTAGGGAAAATTTTCTCCAAAATATCTTAGTTGAAAACATTGATTTTAAATCTATAGTAAATATTTAATATATAAATAAATGAGCTCAATTTTAATTTTTGTTTATTATTTTAACATTTAAAGCTCTGCAGAAACTAATTCAAATTCTTTGAAATTATTTGGAATGGGAATGAAGTAAGGTAAATCAATAGAAGAATTAGTTATATTACTAGAAAAAATCTATATCAGAGCTGGTGAAGCTTAAGAATTCTCTTTAGGGTTGCAATGTTTATAAAATTTAAAAAAATTGGATTTAACAATAAGGTAACCTATTATTTAAATCAGTTTTTATAATATAATTTTTCCATAATCATAAAAATATTTTTGATTAAAGAATACATTTTGAGAGTTTTTTCTTAAAAAAAATAAATTTTTTGTAATAGTATTAACATTTGCAAGTTTAAGCAGGTAGGTCATATTATTTAGTATTTAAATAATTTCTACTTAAAAATTAATTTAATAATTATGTCTAAAGGATTAAAAATTTATAGAAACTTAGTTATTAATTAAATAAGAATTTAAAATGTATATGATAATAATCTTTTAATTAAAAATAAAGATAAAAAAGTTATAAAAAATAAAAAAAATTATTTAAATATTTTTAATTAACTTGAAATAAATTTTAAAAAGAGAAAATAGAATGAGTGATGATAATGTATAGATAATTGCAAAATCTCTTAGTAAAATCTAAAATTTAAACAATATCAAATTAAGATTAGGGTAATTAAAAATTCGAATTATTTATTTACAGCTATGAATATTTTATTTTTTCACAGATAGGAATTTGAAAATGAAATATCTAGTATTATGCTTCTTCTATAAAATAAGATAAAAATGTCAGAAATTTAAGTGAAATTACCATTTAAGTATGATAATTAATTAAATTTAATATTTTTAATTAACAGTTACTTTATTAATAATTAACAGTTTATCTTAATTTTCATTTTAAAATAATTTCCCTAATGATGAGTATTTAAGAACATTACATTTGAAATTTGGATGTAAATTTTAGTTAATTACTATTAAATTTAGTATTTAAAAATACTTTTAATAAATATCAAGAGCACAACAATTCTCCAATTATACTACCTTCTATACTTTCTTCCAAAATTAATCTTTAAAAGTTAGTTCTAAAAGGATGCTATTAGGGATTTTCAAAAAGTGAAGAAATAGGATTTCAAATTAATAAATTATAATAACTTGAACATTTAGAGATAAAATCATATTTATTATCGCTAGATTGCTTCTAGCACATTAAATAATTACCGCATCTAAAATATTTTAAAATTGAAACTTCCAATATGTAATAATATTTATTAAATAAGTTCTTTTTTAATTTTTTGTAAAGATAAAATTCAGAAAAATAACTTTAATCTGTAGAACAGTTTGTGAATAATTGTCCTCTTTTAGATAAAATTCACATAAAAATTTAAAAGTAAATATTTATTTAAATAAATAATGTTATTAATAATGATATTTACTAAGTTATACTTTAGTTTTGAAGCATTAGTTCAGTTAGATTACTTTGGGACCTATGTATATTTTATTTAAATAAATTTAATAATCAATTTTTTTAAATAAATAAATAAAAAAAATAGATACAGATCAAATATTTCTGAATATTTTATTTATATAAATGGCTTGATTTCTAATTAAAAAAAATTGTTGAAATTTTAATCTTCCTAATCGATCTATAGGTTAAATAGCTACGAGTAATAATTTGCATTCTTTTAAATGAATAGCTTTAATAGAATTTTATTATAAATATTTTCATTTTTCATAAAAATAAATAATATTTTTTCACTTTTTAATAAAATGTTTTATTATTATTTAACTATTTTTACACAAAAGCAAGCAAATTTCTTCAATTTTTATTATTCAATAAAAAATTTATAAAGCTAATAATTTAATTGTGTTAACTAAATTTTTCAAAAGTGACTCAAAATTAAAATTTTTAATTAAAATATCTTAGAATACAACTGTTTATTGAAGTAATCGAAAAAATACTTGATCCATAATCATAGATTTGGTATTTTGATTTTTATGAAAGAAGAGAAATAACAGAAAAAAATATATTTCCGTACTTTTATAACAACATAAGTAAAGGTAAATAATTATTTTTTAGTAAAATTTTTTAATATTTAAATATTTATAAAGATTAATTGAATGTGTTTTAAATTTATGAAGAAATCTCTCAAGGTTTAAAGTATGAGTTTTATAAAATATTAGCATTTAATAATGAAATAAGAGGTGAATTACTATATAATCCATTATATATTTATTACGACTTATATTTTTGAGTAATAAATATTTATAGATTGCTCATATTAAAAACATTAAAGAACTAAAATCTATCTACTTTTTTTTGTTATTATTTTATTCAAATTGGTTTATTGTTGTGTTGTATCTTGTTTATTTTTACTTTTTTTTATTTAACAATTAAGCTTGGTTGATTATCAATACATCTATAGAAACACACAAAATAAATTGAAAGATATTTATTTTGTAACAATTTTCAGTCGTAGATAAAACGAAAACCAACATCATTTTCTGTATTTATAATTCTTAATTTTAATATCTCTGTTGTCTATTCAAGTTTTTGCTTTTCCGCAAGAAGCTAGTTTACTTACATTTTTAAAAAGTCTGTGTCATGCAAATCTTCTGTTCCTTATTTTCTTAAATCATTACCTAACCTTTCTACTTCGTGCATGACAAATTTAGAAATATCTCCGAATCCATCAAATTAAGAGCCTTTTAGGTGTGCTAAATCAGTTTTTAAATTATTCATGTCTTTGCGGCTTTATTCTAAATCTTTTTGTACTCTATTCATAGTATCCTAATTAATATTATAATATAATCATGAAGTAATTCATTTAAGTAAAACTCAATAAAAATATTTACTTCAAGTTTTTGCAAATGATCTTTGACTGGCAGTAACATAGCTTTACCAAAGTTTTTAGATTGCTTCATTTCATAGTCATCTGATTAGTCATCATCGTTGCTTTCTTGATAGCTTCCATTATTATTATTGTTGTTATTCATTTTTATTTCAGTAGTTTAGTTAAAATTATTTTTTTTTGCAAATGATATTCAAAGGCTAACAATTAAGATGTATATGAATGCTATTTTTTAATGTTTTAGAGCTGTTATCTTTTTTAAAGTATTTAACAATTCTATCTTTAAAAAGAAAATAATTAGTTAAAAAAATCAGTATTTTACTTTATTAATATATTTGTATTAATATTATATATATTTAGTTAATTATTTGCGTCCTTTTCTATCTAAGCTATAATAAACAAGCAAAAAATAGTCATAAATTTATGATTAAGAATTCACCTTTAATTCTTCCACTAAAGTTAATTAATAATTTTATTAATATGTATAAAGGTCAAAGAAATATGTTATATTTTTTATTATTGAAATTTCGATTACTTTTTCTATTCAAAAGATATGTGTTAACACATTTCATACTTTTTATGATAACATTTTTTTAAATTTGATATGAATGAATGAAAGAACCATTGAATAAAAAATTTATTTTATTTGAATTTCAAAATTAATAAAAATTAAAAAATTTTTTAAAGATTAAATATATATATTCCTAAAATATATTTGGAATTAATTGATTTATGAAAATTATCTGTTTAATATTTTAATAAAACATTTTTATCAAACAATAAATAAATGTAATTCAAATAAAATAGATAGTTTTTTTAAAGGATTGATTAAGGATTTTAAACGTAATATTAAAAGATCTGTATTAAATATGCTGGACAAGCGATCGAGTGAAGCCTTTATTAGTTCAATTTTTGAATGGAAGACAACCTTTTTTGATTATAAAATTGAATAGAAATCATAAAAATTGACATTTCAAATAAACATGTGAAATTATTTGGATTTCTCCTAATGTTATTTATATGTTTGTTAATAAATCAAATTTTGAAATCAAATAAACAAGAAAATTTTTAATTAAAAAACAAGAAGAAAAGATTTAGCAACAAAAGTATTATATCTGAATAGCTAGCTTTCAACCTTCCAATAATTATAGCAAAGGGCATTTGAATATTACCTATAAGATTAAGATAGTGTATTCAGTAAAACAGACTATTGTAAAAGATCATTAAAGCTGTAGAATATTAAGGGAATGAATATGCAAAATAATTAATAAAATCCCATCGAGGAACAGCATAGTATTATTGGAGCTATTAAAATAAAAGATGGCTTATTTATAGGAGATGAATACGCTGCTTAAGTAATATATTTTTAAATTGAGCCTAATTGGCTATTTAGTAATGCGAAAAAATACAACAGAACCAAATTTTTAAACTAAGTTTATGAGTTGCTAATTTATTATTTAAAAACAGGACTTGGAGTTTGTTATTACAAACAAAGTTACTCATATTATTAATTGTGCTGGGTAAAGTATTGGCAATATTTGGGAACAAATAGGTGTTATGTATTTAACATTTCCTTGGACATAAAGCGATTAATAAGTAATAAATTTTATTTGCTTAAAAATACACTAGTAGATTAATATATTATTTGATGGGAATATTTTCAAAATTTGAAGATAATCCCACAAAAAGATGAATCCACTTAAGATAATTAATTGCTCTGTAAAGAGTTAATTAAAGCAAATATTTTATAAATAATTTAGATATTATTCGATGAATAAGATGAGATCTTGAATGAGATAGTTAAATTTATAGATGAAGCTGCTGATGCAGGCGAATCTATTCTTGTCCATTCTGTCAAAGGATAGAGTCGCGCATGCTGCGTGTTGGCATCCTATTTTATGAAAAAGTAATAAAAATAATATTTCTTATTTTTCTAATAAAATTTAGCTCCGCTTTTATAATAAAGTACCCTATAAACCAATTAAAAATCATACAATTTCAATTAAAATAAATATTTTTTGAATGAATTATTTTGATTAATTTTAAATTTGATTTAGCAGCAACTATTTCTATTTATATATGCTACTATTTCAAATTTTCAAGCGTTTGTTTGTTTGTTTTTGTATTTCTTGGATTTCTACACATTACTTGCTTGTGCTGCAAATTTGATTTCAAATTTAAAAATGATACATAAATTTTTGCAATTAAAAATCTTTGAAATTATTAATCTAAATTTACACAAATAAAATAGGTATAATTGGGCTTTGTTAAAAACACTTGAATTTTTGAATTCCCGTAGACCTGATTTAGAAATTAGGTCAAGCTTTTTTTAGTAACTCACTAATTTATCCAAAAAACTCTAAATTACTGGAGCAGGAGCTATGATTTAAGATTGGAATGAAATATCTTATTTTCCTAATGGTATTGTAAATGTTGAGGAATTGATAATCAGAAATACCTTTTTAAATTCAAGAAATGCACCTGTTGCTGATATTTTTTCAGATGAATAAATTCAATTATAAATGATGAGAAAAGAAAAAAAAGATAAGCTGACTTGGAATGACATTCACCATAACCGTGATTTGCATGTGGCAGTCTTTCCTAATCCTGATACTTTCAATCCTATTTAGCATTATAGATCATCATCTTTGAATAAAAAATCCATAAAATCATGTTTAAAAGTATTTATAGCAATTAAATTTATTTTTTTAAATTAGACGGACTAGCTTAATTTTATTACTATTTTTTTAATTTATGAATTAAATTAATTTTATTTTTATTTTACTAAGGGATCTAATAAACACAGTAGAGTAGGTAGCGAAGGAGCAATGTTATAATAAAATTAATAGTAATAAAAAAATGGAATGACTAGATCCATGAGTGGTAAACAAATTGGAGTGTTTGGACCATAGCTCAAATATAACAAAAGTGTCAAAACACTTGTCGAGGATGCTCCTCAGTTAGGAAATCAGCCATCTTTCTTACTCAACTCTAGCTAATAAAAGACAGATATTTCTAGCTGTAACAATATAAGTAACAGCAACTTTTATTCAAACAACAATCTTAGCCTTAACAATGTAAATTAAATTCAAAATGGCTAGAATTAACAAATTAATGGTGGCAGCAATTAATTATTATAAAATAAGAATAATAGCTCGTACAGCTAGTAATTGCCTTCATAGTCTATTTAGTAATACTCTTCTAATATTAATTAGTAATCAAGCTTCCAATAGCATTAACCTCTTCTATCTTAGTAAATAAGACACCTCTAATAATAAATTCCAATTAACAGTTAGAATCAGTAAATAAATTCTAATAGCTTAAACAATAAATCTGGAACTTTAACAGGATCAACAGGAATACTTGCTTAGTAATATTAGTAATAGCAACTAAATTAACTAAATACCTAATAGTACAATAATATAAGTGGGAATCAGCTTTAAACTTTGAGTATTGGTAATAATTTTAGCAAAGTTAACAACACATCTGGAGTTAGCAATAGTGATAATAATACATCTACATAGTTTAATCTAAATAATAATGAAAATAAATAAAGCTTAAATATTCCAAATCCTATAACAAGCAGTGCTTAGCAAATAAAGTCTTAGGGGGAAATTTTACTTAGAGCTCTTAATAGTGCAAACACTTCTTCTAAAAACTCTAACACTTTCTAAAACTCTCTTACATTAAACTCGGGTAACAACAGTGGGAGCAAAAGTATTAGCTCATCAGCAATAACCTCTCCATATAATTAAAAAAGTATAACTAATGCTTTGAGTGGAACATTAAATGAGAAAAAAATAACTTAGACTTCTAATAGTGCTATTAATGGATCAAGTAGTGGAAATAAAAGTAATAAAATGATGCCACCTCAAAGTGCTTAAATGCAAGAGAAAAAATAAAATATAATCTCTAAAATATTAGAATAACAATAACCTAATTCCTCATCTTCTTCAAATTAAAATTCTACTACAAATTTAATTAGGAGCAATAGCTTGAGGGCTTTTGACAACGAAAAAGATTCTGTTGGAAATAAAAACAATCTTTCTGCTAAAAATACTATTTAAACTTATTTAAATCCATAAGGTAACAATAGTACAAAATAGAGTAATGGAGCTCTCAATAACAATAACAGTTCTAATATGAGCTTGCTTTAAAAAAATAACACAAGTTTTGGTAGTTAGCTAGGTGCTGAATCTCAAAATAATAAAAGTTCAACCTAGAATCTTTAAATCTAAAGCGGCTATAGAAGCAATAGTTTACCAAAAAAGCTTGATGAAGAAAGAAGCCCATAAAGTAATAAGCTGAATTACTAATTATAAACAAACAATAGGCCATCATCAGTTTCAAACAAAGAGAAATAAGAAAGCCTTCTCCAGCAACAAAAAAACTAATTTAGCTATTTAAATAACGAGGTAAATAAAATTTCAAACTAACAAAACATTTTTCAAAAATTATTTTAAAACAAATAGATGAAGAATTCCTAGATGCAACAAGGTAATAGCGTGCTTGAGAAACCTATTCTCTAAAATAATTACGTAAGAACTCAATCAGCTCATAACAGTGAAACTTAAAGTAACAGCAATAGCAATCTCAAAAATACAGACAACCTTTACTTAAACTCTCAACTACAAGCAAAATAAACTGCCAGCAGTATTTTGTAAGCTAATAAAAGCCCAGTGAGCAGCAATAACAGCAATACTAAAGGATATATAAAGAACGAGAGACCAGTAATTTCAAATTTATTTTTTTTATTGATTTAAAAATTCATTTTTATTAAAAGCCTCTAAAACCAAGAGAATAAAATTCGCTAACAAGCACAACTAATAACACAAATAGCACAATAAACACTTCACTAAGTAAATCATTTTAGTAGCCCAACCTTACTAAGTATAGCATTAACAGCAATATTTAATCTTAATAAACTTCTACATCTGACTCCAACAGATTCTCCAGTAACACATACAATTAATTTTCTACCTCAATAAACTAGTCTAACCTGTCAAGCTAAGATCTCTAGCAGGCTCCTTCTTCCTCTTAACTTACTTAAACCATTTCTAATAAAATAAATTAAGGAGCTTCTGCATTAAATTCTGAAATTTCAAATATAAATGATAAATACAGCAATATTATACCTTCCTCAAATAAATCTCCTATAAATTCAAGTACCTATCTAATTATTTTATAATTAGCATTCTAAATTTATTCTTAATTTTTAAAAGGCTAAACCATGAAGACATCTTTGATCAGCAAGCCTCCACAATCAAAACCTTAGTAATCTTTTGATAAGAGTTTAAAAGAGTAATAAATTAAAAAGAAATTAATTTTAATTTTAAAAAAATTTTATAATTAGGAATTACAACATCTAGCCTTACACAATTTACCAACCAATGACAAATAACTTTATGGAAACCTAAAAACTAAAAGAGAGCTTAACAATTGGTACTTCTAACATACTCTCTAAGTAGAGTACAGGAAAATAGACACCATAATATAGGTCATTTTCCCCTGATATATAAAGTAATTTAGATATATTATTATTTCTTACATTATTAATTAAATAAAAATATAAAAAAATAGGTCTTCAAAATAAACTTGACAAATAAAAATAATTGGGAACAAGTAAAAATAGAATTCGTAGTAATTCACCAGGATAGGCACTAACCTTTAACTAAAACTACACTAACACAGGGGGAAGCTTATCATATAACCAAATTCAACCAAGCTAAAATGTGTTTGCAGATTAAAAAATAGATTATTTAAAGCAATCGTCAAACATAAATGCAATAAGCTCAGAATCTGATAATATCTTCACTGTGAGTAGCGGTTTACTTAACTCTAATATTTCATCAAACAAGCCTCGTTGGAAATTTTGAGAGGGCATTTTGATTGCTATAACATTTTTACTTATTTTTAGAAAATGAAAATAAATTTATTATAAAAACAAAATGAAATGGTAAAATAAAATGAAGGTATTATATTTCCAACTATTAAAACGTTTAAGTAAAATTGGGCTATTTTATTCTTAAAATCAGCACTTATCTTCTTAAATTATTTAATCTTATAAAAATATAACCTTAAAATTTTCCATAAAATATCAAGCTAATACCTATGAATAATACACATTTAAATTAATAATAACCATAATTAACGTAGCTAAAAATAGCTAATAAATACTTACTATAAAAATATTAAAATTAATGATAAATATAATTAAAATTATTATGAGAAGAATAAATTAAAAATCACTTCAAAATACTTATTTATCTCTCACATTAAACTATAACTTAAATAAAATCTCCTTAAATATTCATTCATTTTTGTTTATATTTTCATCAAATAAATGTATATTATAAAAAGAAATATTATTTTGCATTCATCTAAGATCTTTCTCTCAAAATTTATTTATTTATCATATTGTGTGTGGTTGCTTATTTATGAAGATTAAATAAATTAAACTTTATGAAGTTGTAATATAATTTCTTAATATTTAACAAATTTTATTTACTCAAAATCTTTTTTTTGCCTAAAATATTATTTTAAAACAGCATTAAAATTTTAATTCTACTTTATTGTTTTAAATCTTTTTAAATGGCTTACATTAGGCGCCTGAGAAATAATACCGCGCCAAATTTAAATATGTTTCAATCAAATTTGTGAATAATATCTAATTATCAGTTTATGGGATGCATTCTATATTAATTATATTTATCAAAAGATATATGATAAAAAAATTTAATTAATATTTTACAAAGTAGAAACTAGTGAATAGCGTTAATAATTCAAAATAGTATAATGGAAGATTTCGAAAAAATTTTAGAAGATATTGACTCTGCTAATATTAGTTAAAATGCAGTCTAATAATTGAAGTAGTTAATTATAAGCAACGGAATTTTAGATGATGAATAGCTAATGGAAAAGTGGCTATTTTAATTGGAAGCAATCGTTTATAATAGCAGCAAATTTCTTGAAGCCTAATTAATGGATTTTAAGAAGAATATGCTAAATTAGGACATTAAAAAACAACAAAATGATAATTTTAAAAAAACAAAGGAATCAGAAGTTTAAAAAAATATAGACATTATTAGAGGTGATGCAGATTTATTTACAAAGGTATCTTCTGCTAAAAAATAGACATCTGCATAATAGTAAACCAATCATGCAGCTATCGACTGTGAAGAATAATTACGTTAACAGATAGGAAAGGAATAAATACTTGACCCAAAACGTTTTTCTTATAATAGTAACCTCCCTTAAGTAAGCTTTGAAAAAAATTAGATTAAGAATTCTAACAATATGACCATAGTCGATTTATTTAACTAGTATGATCCAAATAAAATTCCTAACTACTTAACAAATAACATTGATAAAATTCGCAAGCATCTTGAACAAAGAATCCAATTTTTCAAAGAACAAAATTATAGTTAATTTATTGGAGATGATGAGAAGTTAATAAATGATGTCAGCTCTTACTCTAAAACAGAAGAAGTAAAAATGGTTGGTAGATTAGTTTCAACTGAAAATGGATTTTTGAATACAACCAATTTGAGGATAGAGCTTAACAAAAACCAATATTTCGATCTAGTCTTTGAAAACGACTTTGATTTTGGAAATAATGTTCTCTTTCCTAATTAGATAGTGATGGTTAAAGGTATCGTAAACGAGAAAGAAGAATTAGTAGTTAGTGAGCTAATCACAAATCACATACAAGAAATAACTGATGAAGAGCATCCAAAAAATGATAATTTGAAAGAAGATGAAAGCTAGCTTATCATGGTAGCTGCAGGTCCTTTTTCTACAGTTATGTCAACATAATATACTTCATTTGATAACGTACTTCACATAGCTAAGAGTAAGAAAGTAAGCACCCTTATCCTTCTCGGACCCTTTTTAGATATAAAAAATGAAATTTTAAAAGATGGAAGTATTGTCATAAATAACAAAGAATATACTTTTGAGTAGTTACAAAACTCCTTGTTTGAAAAGGCTGTGAAGGAATTAGAAGGTAAAACCTAAATTATCGTTGTCCCCTCTACTCGTGATATTCTTTCCACTGACTCTATTCCCCAAATGAGCCTAGAAATTAAAGTTTCAGAGCATAAGAATTCAATTCACTCTTATTCTAACCCAGCTTATATTGATATTGACAAAAAATTAAGAGTTTACATAGCTAACTCCGATGTTGGTATGATCACCCTTTAGAATAGTTTACTTGATAAAAAGATTCCCTATATGTAATAGTCTCGTCTTGTTTTGAAAGCTCTTATGAATTAATAGAACTTGTACTCCATTTATCCTATGAGAAATCCAAATGATTCTCAATAAATATTAGAAAATGTAAAACTTCCTAATATAAATGATTTTGACATTCCTTTTGACTACTAGCTTGAATTGTATCCTCATATAATTATCACTCCTTCCTCTCTACCCAAATTTGCAACTTAAATCTATAATTCAATCGTCATAAATCCTAATTATGTCATACGTGATGGCTCCTAAGCAGGAAACTTCGCTATTATTACTTTATTCAACGATATTGATATTCCTATTCATCAAAGAACCCGTGTAGATTTGTATTGTTTCTGAATGGAGTATTTATTTGTAAATATTTATCAAATTTATATTTGTGCAATATTAAAAAGATATCTTTATTTTTATCAACAATTTTTACTTCTCTTTTTTTTAAAAAAATGAAATAAAAGAAAGACTAAATTGATATGCATTGCGTCTATAATTTATATTATTCTGATATCAAAACACATATCTTGTTGATAAAAAGAATATTTAGCTATTATGAATCTAATAATTGTAAATTTGTTTTAAGCCAAGATTCTGCTTTAAAATAGAAGTAAGTAGAAAAATCAAAAAAACTTATTTTATCAAATCTCTAAAATACAAACAATATAAAGAAATAGTTAGTGTACTCAATCAATAGTATATGATTAATTAATTAATTAATTATTAAAATTTTAAAGCTTTTCAAAATATGCTGCAATTACATTTTTCCTAGCAATAGCTAATCTATTTACTTTCTTTATTATCTATTGAGTTTTTATGACTTTTTGATAATCCTGTTTCAGTCATGAAATGAGTCCCATAAGGGCTGTTTGCGATTACTGATTTTGTTAATATATTTGATGACTTGCTTAATGATAGCTTGCCTTCATTACAAATATTTTCAATGAGTTTTTTGAACATATCTTATACAGCTTTTTAATTATTTTTAGAAGGTAACTTCCAATATTCTGACTTATTTGAGTTATAAAACGTTTTTATATCATTTTTTTTAATTACTTTTTCGTTTTTTGGTAAATCGCTCTTATTCCCGATTACAAATATTTTTTTATGTATTAATTTACCATGGGTTTTTATAATCTTTTAATATAAATCTTGCATTTTAAGGAAAGACTGTTGATCATCAAAAGCAAATATAAGCAAAAATCCTATGCTCTTAGTTATTATTTGGTCACAATCAAGACTACCAGGAAAATCTATCAAATTAAAAATTATTTCTTCATCTTAACTTTTTTCTATTTTTATTTACTGCTAATTAATATTCCCTTATTCCAAAGATGAATTATTAGCATTTCCTAGTATCTGATTAAATATACTTGTCTTCCCAACAAAAGATCCACCTAAAATTGCTATTTACGGATAGTCATTATGCTAATCAATAGACTAATTATTAAAATGAGAATCATCAAAGGTATTATCCTTATAAGAGTCAACCATTTTTCTCCTTGAAAATAAATCTTATTGTGTTTATTTCACTTTAGTTGTTTTAAAGGAATACTTATTTTTAATATTAATAATTATTTATTTTAATTACTATTTTACAAATATAAGTAAATTTAAATATAAAATAAATATCTAATCAACAATAGGTGAAAGTAATTTTAATTCCAAAATTATATTCTTACTAAAATAATGAAGCTTTTTATATAAATTAAAATATTCTAAATATACGAGAAGTTAAGTTAGGCTTAACTTTAGGTTTGAATTTCTAAAGTAATACGATCAAATAATTTTTTTATAAAATATCCTAAACAATTTCAAGCTAAATAAATAAATATATCTGTTAAACTTTTGTAAAATTGGTGAAGCTTTTATAAATTTTTATCACTAATATCTTCTTTAACAAAATAATGACAGATATTTGAGCCATAGGTTATAGTATAATGTATATTTAATTCTAGATAAAATATTAAAATAAAAAAATATTAATTAATTGAAAATATTGTATTTTTTAAATATATCATAAATAATTCAAATTTTTTTTAAACCTTTTTGCTTAAAAAAATTAACAAATTCAAAAAAGAAAATAGATTATTTTTGTTAGCTAAAATTGATTAAATTACTCACTTAATCAAAAAATGAAGTATATATCTAACAAGATTAAAAAATAAAAAATAATTTTTTGAATTTATTTTAAGTTTATAAATAATTAAATTAGTAAGTCTGGTCAGTCCCACACATGAATATTCTTATCAAAACCAACACTCCATATACTTTAGTCAGGAAGTATGCAAAAATTATTTACAGCTCCTTAATGTCCTTCTAATGTGTGCACACAGCTTTTTATGTTCACATCCCAGAATCTAAGAGTACCATCTGTTGAACTACTTAAAATAACTCTTTCAGAATATAGATTAATTCTAGTGATAAATGAGGTGTGACCATCAAGCTTAGCCAAATTTTGTCCTGTGTGAATATTCCAAAGGAGTATTGATTTATCAAGAGAACCAGAAACTAAAGTAGAGTCATCAGGTAACATTACTAAAGTTTAAACATAATCTTTGTGTCCTACTAAATTTCTAACTTAAATAGCCTAATTATTTTTTTTATTTAATTTCCAAACTCTTATTGTCTTATCACTAGAGCCAGAAATCAAGCATCTTTAATCTGCAAAATCAGGGTATTTTTTAGGAAGAAGTATCTTAAAAGGCTGACAAAGACATAAGATGTCACCTGTATGACCTGATATAGTCTTTAAAGCTTCACCTGATGATAAATCCCATATTTTTATAGTATAATCAGCACTTCCAGAAGCAAGGATTTAGCCACTTAGATATAAAAGGGATATTACACCACTTAAATGTCCTTTCAAAGTTTTAACTAAACATTAAGAACTATAATCTTATTGAATACTTACATTTGGAGTGTTTGTAGGACTTGAAATAGATTAGTTCATATTGATTAAACTTTAAGAAGTATTCCATATTTTTATTAATTTGTCATAACTTGCACTTACTAAAAACCCATTTGGCAGAGAGATCAAATCACGAACTCCTTAAGTATGACCTCTTAAGCAAAGTAGGCACTCCATTGTTTCTAAATTCCATAAACGAATAGTATTATCTTCACCACCAGTTGCTACTTTATTAGGTCCATAAGTACATATTGAGTTAATTTGCCTAGTGTGACCACTAACAAAATCAGCACTGCAAACAATTTTCCTAATGTCAGATATTTTGACAGTTTAAAGTGCATTTTCTTGCATTTAAATAATAGTTTAATTCATTAAAACAGACTGATTTAGCACAGACTCATTCAACATGAATTATTGACTTTGGTCTTTTCCACCCACGTATGACATATTCATCGGCGAACCTTCTCCAAGCTCATTAACTTATGAATTAAATGTTAAAACTATATTTGCTAATGTATTTCCTACTTTTTCTT
Source organism: Tetrahymena malaccensis 436 (assembly GCA_000231845.2). Taxonomy (NCBI): domain Eukaryota; phylum Ciliophora; class Oligohymenophorea; order Hymenostomatida; family Tetrahymenidae; genus Tetrahymena; species Tetrahymena malaccensis. The sequence continues at coordinate 41,610 of JH720051.1, read as the reverse complement.
CTAACTGCTTAATCTAAGTCTCAATTTCAGAGAGTTACTCTTCAGAAACTTGAATTACCTATTTTTCAAGGGACTAAACAGTAGTAAATTATTTTTTAACTTCATTTTATAATTCCATTCTATTTTTTTCATCCTAATTAGAGTTTTTATTTTAAAATTAGTGAATAAATGTAAAATTATCGTTCCATAATAAAATCAAATTAATTTTTACCTCCATTAATGCAATAACTAGATCCTTTAAGCCTAAGGAAGAAGTTAAATCAAATTAGGATAAGAGCTCCTCAAAAGATTTGTAGTTGCCAAGGAGTGATGTTGTAAAACTCTAATTAATTGTTTGAATAAGTTGATTTGATTAAGACATAAATTAGTTTTCTTTCGAAGTGAATTCATTTTCAACTATCTTTCTTAAATTTTTAAAAGCATTGTTTACTCTTTCTTATAACAAATTCACATATTCGCTGAACTTTGAAAGTTCATTTTAGACAATCGATTAGTACTCTACTTCTCTTCTTTTCTTTTGCTATAAATATTTATTTATTTCAGGGTATGAAAATATTCCCTTTGTGTCTAATATCTGCTTTTAAGAAAGTAGGAACTCCTCAATATCAATCAAATCAGATTGTTTGCATGGTAGCTGCCCCTTTAAAATACAGTTGGAACAAAATAACCTCTCAGAGCTTTCATTAGAGATACAAAAAAATTCTAGCTTTTTCTAAGGATGCTTATAGCAATATGCTTCTATGTTAAAATTAAATGGCTTTAAATCAATCATTTTTAAATTTCCTAAATATATTTTATGTATTTATCAGTTTATTTGATGCTTTTTTTAGTTAAATTACTTGAAAATAATCTATCTTCTTTTTATTTAATTCAAAATATAAACACTATTCTAATAAGCTAATATTTATTTAAAGTAAATTATAAAAACGATATTAATTTATTACCAATTATCTGTTTAGCTTTAATAAAAATTATTAATATAAATAAAATTTTATATATCTTTAACAAAATGCAATAAAACTTTTGTTTCAATTTTTAAACTTTAAATAAAGTAGAATAATTTTTGAATGAGCAAATGTTTTTTTATATATATTTTCAAAATCCTAGAAACTTAAATTATTTTTATTTATTTCGAAAATAATTAAATTAAATTGTTTTTAGGCTTTTACGAAAGTATTAAATGGTTAATTCATTAAATTCTACTTTATAATTTTTCCTTAAAATATTTATTAAGAAATCTAAAAATAATATTTTTTCCTAATCTAATAATTAAAAAATAATACAAATGAAAACTAGATAAATGCTTTGATCTTTAATATTATTTTGATATTTATGGACAAAAACAAGAAATAAAGCATAAATTATAAATATTTTTCGCACACAAAAAGTATATTAAGAATTTCTATAGCTAGCAAATATACCTACTTTTTAAAATGAAATGGAATCCAAAGAATATAAAAAAATTTTATGGCTGCATTGAATATTCATATATTTTAAATTCCTCATACACCTTAAATTTACTCTAATTTCAATAAACAAATCAGATTAGAAAAATAAATCTTTTTTATTGAAATAGTTTAGAATTTAATATCAGAAAATTTTCATCAAAACTTAAAAATAATTAGCTTAAAACAAATAAAAATGTAAAAGCAAAATATAGTAGAAGGCTTTGAAGTTATTGACAACTTTTCAGATGATGAAATCCATCCAAATAAATAACTGAACTAGCCAAGAGAATAAAAATCTGATAGAAAAAGCTCAAATTAATAGAGAAAATAAGATGAAAATACTATAAAAAAAGAGTAAAAAAATAAGATGGAGTAGTAATAGCAATCTTTAGAAAATTCATAAAACATTGAATAAGACGAGGAAATAGATGACACTGAATATCTGCATAAGAATATTCCGAAAATATATACAATAACATTTTCATAAACTGGCAAAACAGTAGCAATAGGAACTGAAGAAGGATTAAGAATATAATCATCTGAATCGTTAAATGTTGGAATGTCAAATAAAAAATATATAATGGAAAAAGAAAAAAATATCTTTTTTAATGGAATAAAGCTAGTATCTTTAATGTTCGATACTTATATTTGTGCTCTAGTTACTGATAATAAGAATAAAGAATACCCTGATTCTAGAGTTTATATTTGGGATTAAAAAAATTGTTAAATAATAGGCTAGTATGAATTCTATTCACCAATTCTATAAATTTGTTATATGAGAGAATTTCTTTTAGTTGCAAGTGAGTAGCGTTTAGTTTTGTATGATATAGTGCAAAAAAAACCATTAAAGTATATTCTAGATATATCTAGTCCTTAAAAGTTTGTAGCCAGCTAGCGTTATGACACTTTTACATTTTGTTATCTAGCAAAGAATAAAGGTAGAATAAAATAATTAAACATTAAGTTAAAAAAATTATTTATTTTCTTAAAAAATAAAAGGAATGATTATAGCAACAAATGTTTGGTATGACAACCCAGTTTAAATTGACTTTAACTAGGAAATTGGTGCTTCTACACCATAATCTTAAGAACAAAGAGATGTTGAAATTTCAAATATGGTATTAAGTCATGATGGAAGTCTATTAGCGGCCTGCGAAAAAGGCAGTAATATTATCAAAATATTTGATACAGAAAGGGGTAAACTGAAATGCACTCTTTATAGAGGTAAATTTCCTAAAATTATAACAGATATGTAATTTAAGAAGGATTTAACTGCATTTGGATTAATAAGCACTTATGAATAGAAAAGTGAAGATGTAGGTACTATACATATATATGATATCTCAATTATTAGCTAATTAAACAAAGAACCTAATAGAATACCTATTACTAGACTTTAAAATATCATAAGTTAATAATTTAATTTTGATATTCTTAAAAAATATTCTTATGCATCAAAAGATACAAAATTCTAAGGGCCTTTAATTTAGTTTGACCCTTAAGGTAGCAATTAGTTTACTATTTACTCAGAATCTGATTATACTATCACTTAAGAGTATAATTTAACTTCTGATGAGCCAAAAAAAAGACTTACAGATAATTAAAAATAGGATGGATGGATAGATCCTATTTAAGATAAGTGACCAATTGCTAAGTATTTAAATTAAAATTTATACTGTATTTTATAATTAAATGAGTAAATTATATCATTTTATGTGTAATAATTAATCATTTAAATTACCTAATATAATTGTATTTTTTTTAGATAAAAAATAAAAGCTCTTAACTGTTTTTAATATAAAAACTTAACTCAAATTTAAAATAATATTTAGTGATTGTTAAACTCACCAATTTAAATAAATAAACAAATATAATTTTAATATTTCAAATTGATTTCTGTATTTTTACTCAAAATAAATGTAAAAAAAAAATATTTATTTTAGAGTCTTTGGAGGGATATTTAATCATATTTGATAATATATATCTATAAATAGCATTTTATAGATAAACAGTGCAAACAAAGTTTCTTAATAATTAATTTGTGGTGAAAAATTTATTTAAAACTTAGTTAGTTAAATTATCATAACACATTTTTAAATCTATCGCATATTTTTTAATTTATTAAGGAGTAAAAATAAATTAAATCAGTTCTTGATAATTTTTTATTTCATAAAAAAAAATCAAATAATTACTACTTAAAAAAGTAATAAAAAAATAATAGTAAAATAAATGCTACTTTCAATTTTAAAAAGTCTAGACATATTTTCTTAAACTTTTTAGTTTAATTCATAGAAATAGAAGCTTAGAAAACGGACACTTGTTGGCGCATTATTGACTATTTCAATATTATCTTTAACTATTATATATTTTTTTCAATTATTATGGAAGTTTGCTAATAATGAAATAGACCCAACATTTAAAAACTAAACATTTATAGCTAATGGCCAAATAAATGTAAATTTAAAGAATGACTACTTTGCATATCAATTAAGCTAAAATGGATTAAATCCTATTGATGGAGTTGAGATGAAATAAAATAAAACTTATGTAGTAGCTATAGCCTAATTCGTTTATTAAGATAATAATGGGAAATAAATCTGGTAATTGAATAATATTAAATGTTAAAATCCTTAATTAAATGGTTTTAATTGTTTAGATTTCTCGAATGTGCCTTCAAATTACACAATCGCATTAGATAATAGCTAAAATATATATTCTTATGTCATGATCTCATTTTATAAATGCTAAGACACTGATACTAGAAAAACTTTTATCCCTGATAACTGTGCCAGCTTAGATTAAATAAATTAATACATAAATAGCCCAGCAACTTATTTAAAGGTATAAATCTAAGTATCTTAGTTCAATACAACAACTATGTAGATTGAAACGTGCTATAGAAGTTAAATTTTATTAGTATCAACATAAAATATAGCAATATCAGAACTAAAGTTGTAATAATAAACTACTACTGTAAAGTAAGGAGCTATTTTACAGACCTCAGAAACTTTTAACTCACCAATATCGTACACAGTAAATACACAAATGTTTGACCCATATACAATTAATTAAGTAGTAGGATTAGCATATTTTACTCAATTTCATATAAATTTAGATGAGTTTGAGTAATATACTTCTATTTAATACCCTACTCTTCCTTCGATTTTAGCTCAATGTAATAGCGCATTTACTCTACTAATGTGCTTAGGAATTATAGGAAGACAGATGGCTCAAAAATTGATAAGATAAGAATTATTTGTTCTTATTTTAAAAAATCTTTTCTAAGATAATTATTCGCAAATAGTAGGTTTAGAGAGTAATTTACATAATGAAGATGGATCTTAAAATAAAACTTGCATTTAATAAAGCTAAAATCATAATGATGATGAATTTGAAGAAAATGTATCAGGTATTTACATTCCTACTTTTAAAGCGAAGTAATCTGAAATTACTTTAAGTTAATTTAGAAAATTTAAAGCTTAAGGAAAGGAAGAAAGTTAAGAAAATACAAATACTAAAATTTAATAAGCTAGTATGTTTAATTCTTTAATTGAAGAAAGATTTAAATAAATATCCTCCTTTACTTATTCCAATACTCAGAAAAAAGACCCTGATCAAAGCAAGATGAATTAAGCTAACACTTTTTTTAGTTAACAAAATAAGCAAAATTCACTACAAATTAACGAAGAAGAATTTCTATAATCATTTAATGAAGAATCCAACAAACCATAACTGTAAAAAAATAACTCTCTTTTTTTACATGAAATAAAAGCCTCTCGCAATTTCTAAGAATCAAAATATGAGCAAAGCAAGGTTAAAAATGAATTGTAAAATAAAGTAGATTTAAAATTATAAGGACTTGTGAGAGAATCAGCGTCTAAAACTATCAAAAATAAGCTATTCAAATTTAAGTAAATTTATTATTATGCTTAATTTTTAAGCTTATTATTATTAAAAAGTGGGTAAATAGTATTAATATTTTTTTACTAAAAAGTTGCTTTAATTTTTAGAGGATAATTTTTTATGGAAATTTGAGATCATCAAAAAATAATCTAATCATTATTTTTGTGATTTTTCTTAATAAATTCATTATAACATTTATTTCCCTCATTAATTAAATTATAATAATATTAAAATGTTTATTTAATATAAAGGTTATGCAAAAAGGATAATTACATAAAATCTTTAGGATTAGAAAAAAAAGATTTTTAATTTATTGAACAATAAGTAGATAATATAATAGATTATTCTAAAATTATTGAAGAATTAGCATTTTTGAAGAAGGCTGTTATGGTTATTTTAAATAAGGATTAACTAGCTGCCTTAAAATTTGTTGGATGTTCTAAAAATTTCATTAAATAAATCTAGCATAAAGACAGTTAAAGTAACAAACGTAAACTTTTCTTTAATTAATAAAATTATTTTTTTTAAAATTAGATAATAAGATGAGCTATTTCGAAGAGTAATTTGCAATTTCCTTGTAAATTGAACGATAATCTTAGTTCATAAAATAATTTATAAACAGATGTTAATCTTAAAGTAATCTGAGTACTATAGATAAAAGAATTTATTCTTCTTTAATATGAATATAATAAATATTATTTTGTTAATTATAAAATAGTTTTTTATATGATTAAATTAAATTTTATAATACTTATAAAAAATTTTAAAATTATCACATTTTAAATATTAAATTTATATAGAAAAATTTTGTTACAAAATAATTTAATATTTTTCTCTTATTTCGATATATTTAATTTTTCAATTTTAATAGTATTTTATTTTAATTATTTTTCTCCTTTTTAATAAAAAATGATTGCTATTACAAAAATCATTTATATGTAACATAAATAATTTGACTTCTTTAATTAAGGAAAGAGAAACATTATAGAAGGAAAAATAAGGTATCTATTTATACACAATAATTTTAATCCAAATTAATATTATATCTTAAAATTATTTCAGATTTATGTGAATTAAATATATTCTTTTAATTTATCTCTAATAAGTTTTTGTTAACCTATTAGTCTTTGAAAGTAAATTCATAGATTGCTATCAAATCGCACAATTTGAATTCTATATGATTTTACATATCAAAGTCTTTTTCTAGATATTGATGAGAAATCTTCATAGTAATTGGAAATCAATAATTATATACAGTAATTAATTATAAAGTTACCAATTTACTTATTTGTTTGATCAGAACTCTTTTGGTAAATTGCTTGAAAAATAATAAACTTTGTCAAAGCATTCTCCAAATCTAAATAATGGAGATATAGGACCAAAATAACCATTTTTTAATAGATAACTCTTAAAATAATATGATCTATTATCTAAAACTTCTTATTAAGCAAGAGAATATCTCGCTATATTAGATTCGGATTGGTAAATTTCATAGTTTAGAGATATCTTTAATAAAATATAAGCATTTGCTGGATTTAAATTATATGTAATTTATTTAAATTTTTCATTGCTGTATTTTCTCTTTGAAATCTATTCTAAATAGATAAAATCTAATTAGAGAGATTATTTTTCAATAAATATTTTACAATTTTTATATTTTTTTGAATGTTTATTAAATAAATAACATATTTTATTTATTAAGTCTTATTCCCTAGTGATCTCAAATTGTGAATTATATAATCGATATGTTAATCTAGCTACTTACTGTATTTCTACTTCAATTAATTTATTATGAATTCTATGCAAAACTTTATTTAGAAATCTAAAACCTTTAATTATACTGACTAGCTGTTTTAAATATACTTGTTTGGATATTTTATATTGGTAAAATAATCTAAATCTATCATTTAATCTAAAAATAGATAAAATTTCTTATTTAAGCTCAAAACTAATTATACACCTTCAGACCTTCTGGATAATTTTAAGATGCTTAAAAAAAAAGAGGATTTAGATATAAATTTGCATTATTTAAGTCTTCAGGAAACTAATTTAGATTAATTTGTTGAATTTTATTTGAATTATTTTCATAAAATGTATTGTTTAAGTTTTACAAATTAAGTTATAAATTAAACTAATTTTATTGATAAAAAATAATTTTTTTAATCAAATAAATTTTATAAATTTTGAATTTTTATTTTCTTCTCCCTAACTCAGACTTTTTATAATATATTATCAAATTTGATTAATTTAGTATAATCAATAAACAGAAAAAAAATAACTAAATAACAAAAAAATTACAAAAAAAAAACAAAAATAATGCCTCTCTCTTTTGTCAAAAGTTTTGATATATTTTCTCAAACCTTTTAGTTTAATTCTTAAAAATAAAGGCTTAAAAAAAGAACAGTCCTTGGAGCGTTATTGACTATATCAATCATCTCGGTTACAATTTTCTATTTGATTGAAATATTAATTCAGTTTTTTGGCAATTAGATTGATCCAACATTTAAAAATCAAACCTTCATAGCAAATGGTGAAATAAATGTTAATTTACAGAGTGATTATTTTGCTTACTAATTGAGCTAAAATGGATTAAATCCAATTAATGAATTAGAGAAGAAATAAAATAAGACCTATGTAGTTGCTATAGCTTAATTTGTATACTAAGATAATACTGGGAAAAAAGCCTGGAAATTAAAAACAATTCAATGCCAAAATCCTAAATTAAATGGATATATCTGTTTAGATTTCTCTAATGTGCCTTCAAACTACACCATAGCACTAGATAATAGCTAGAATATATATTCTTATGTCATGGTTATGCTCTATAGATGTCAAGACACTGATGGTAGAAAGACTTCAATTCCTGACAATTGCGCTAGCTTAAATGAAATCGATGCTTATATAGACAATCCTGCAACTTATTTAAAAGTATAAATCTAAGTATCTTAGTATAATACTACATCAAAGTAAATTGAAACATGTTATAGAAGCTAAGTCCTATTGGTTACAACAGCAAACATAGCAATATCTGAACTTAAAATGCAATAATAATCTACAACTGTAAAATAAGGAGCAGTTTTATAGACATCAGAAACATTCAACTCTCCAATATCGTACACTGTAAATACTTAAATGTTTGACCCAAATACAATACAGAAAGTAATAGGTTTGAACTATTTTACACAATTTCATATCAATTTAGATGAATTTCAATAGTACACTTCAATTCAGTTCCCTAATCTTCCTTAAATTTTAGCTTAATGTAATAGCACTCTAACTCTCTTAATGTGCTTAGGATTTGTAGGAAGGTATTTTGCTCAAAGGTTGATAAGATAAGATCTATTTGTCCTTGTGTTAAAAAATATTTTTTAAGATTCATATTCTTATGTGTTAGGTTATGAAAACACTCTTATAGAGGAATAAAAGACCTTGAAGACAGCTTGTATCGAGTTAAAAGAAGATGAAAAAGAATATCATGTAGAAGAACCAGAAGCTACAGAATCTGTTTTTATTCCTACTTTGAAAACAAAGCGATGCGAAAGTATTCTAAGTTAGATGAGCAAACTATAAGAATAAATGAAAGATGAAGTAAAAGAGGACTTCAACTAAGAAATTTAACTAAGCGTAATAAATTCTTAAAATTGCTAAGATAAATCATCTGTCTAATAAAATAATTAAACATTTATTCAAAAAAATTTCATGTTAAGCAGTAATTCATCAAATAAGCAAATCAATGTAAAATCTAAAAAAGTAAATGAAGATGATTTATTTTAAACATAATTGGATTCACCAAAGAGCCCTACCTATTAAAAATCAAATTAATAACTCTTTACTGATTTTAACTAAAAAAATATCAGCAGTCCCACCACAAAAGAGAATAAAATAAAAGATAGAAAAAAGATAGATGAAAGAATATAAATCTTATATGATTAAAAAGCTATCTAAAACGTTCAAGATAAAATATTCAAATATAAGTAATTATTTTAATTTTTATCATCTCACTTTATTATTTTCAAAAAATTATTAAAATATTTAAAAGCAATCAATATTAATATTAAAATTATTTAATAAGGTTAAATAAATAGGAAGGCTACTTAGATTCGCTAGGATTAGCAAAGCAATCTATTGAGTTTATAGATTAATAAGTTGATAATTTTACTGATTTTTCCAAAATTATAGAAGATCTAACATTTTTGAAGAAAGCTATAATGATCATTTTGAATTAAGATCAACTGGCTGCCTTAAAACTAGTTGGATGTTCTAAAGAATTCATAAAATAAGAAATTCAAAATAGAAGTTTAATGAGTAACTATTTTTTTATATTTTTTTAATTTTAATTCTATTTCATAAAATAAATAGATTCAAAAATGAGTCATTTCGAATAATAATTTGCTATTTCTCTTTCATATGAAAAACAAGCATCATTGATAAAAGAATTTATTACAAAATGTCAAACATAAAAAAATCTAAGTTTAATAGATAAAAGAATTTATTAGTCATTAATATGAAATTATGAATATTATTTGTTTGTAATTTTATGCATTAATTTATATACATAATTCCATTTTGTTTGAAATTAAAATAAATTTTTCATAATTAAATAAATAAACATATTTTGTTTGAATATTTACACTCAATGCATTTTCTCTTAAAAATATTTTTATTTTAAGAAAATATAAATTATATAAATCTGATTAATTATTCAAATTATTCAAGTAAATTAAAATTTTTATTTTCGAAATCATATTTTCCAAAATGAAGTCCCACTTCCAACATTTATTTAAAACTCAATAGGTATATTTTTATTATATGTTTTGTAATCCACTTATTTTAAAATTGTAAATAAAATTAACAATTTATTTATTTAGATTTTATGTGCTTCCATGGTTATATCAAAAATTTGTAATCATTTAATCAGATAAATAATAAATAACTTATTCATTTTTGTTAAAAAATTAATATGAATTTAATTTAGCAAATTAAATTACATACATAAAATAAATAATACATTAATTTTTTTAAATAATATTAATTATAACTATAAATAAATTTAGTATTTTTAACATTAGTTTACATTATAATTTTAATTTTTGTAAATATATGAATTAACTAATTTCTATAATTGAAAATATACCTATCTTTGGTTATTAACTATTTGTCTTTCTAAAAGAATTTTAAGGGCTTTTCTAATTTGTTTTAATGCTTCAACCAAATCTTTAGAAGATATTGGACTAAATATATTTTAAATTAGAAAGTATTTGTAGAAGTTCTTAATTATTTATTTAATTAATATAATTAAAAAATAATATTAGCATATTTAGTTATATTCATAAAGAAAGAAAATATAGTAGCTTTAAATATAAATTTCATTAAAAATCATTCACTGTTTTATAATTTAAATTTGTTGTTTTAGCTTTTTTTTAGGAATTTCTTAAAAACCACAAACTTTATTCCACTTGTTACCTCTTTTTAATAAATTTGAAATATCGTCTTAATAATATCTCTAAAAGAATTCTGTTTCTGCATAATCACTTTAATCTAAATGAATATCATTATTCAAAATTATTTCAGATTTACATGAATTATATATATTCTTTTATCTTATCTCTAATAAATTTTTATAAACCTATTAGTCTTTGAAAGTAAATTCATAGATTGCGATCAAGTCACACATTTTGAATTCTAAATTATTTTACATATCAAAATCTTTTTCTAGATAATGATGAGAAATCTCCATAGTTATTGGAAATCGATAATTATCTACAGTAATTAATTCTAAGGTAGCCTATTTATTTAGTTCCTCACCAAACTCTTTAGGTAAATTACTTGAAAAATAACAAACTCTGTAAAAGCATTCTCCAAGTCTAAATAAAGGAGACATAGGATCAAAATAACCATTTTTTAATAGATAGTTCTTAAAATAATATGATCCATTATCTAAAACTTCATACAAAGCAGGAGAATATCCAGCTATATTAGATTCGAATTGGCAAGTTTCATAGTTTATAGAATATCTTTAATAAAATATGAGTTTTGTTGGATTTAAATTAGATGTAATTTCTTTAAATTTTTCATTTGCTGCTTTTTCTCTTTCATGTCTATTCTAGATAAAATCTAATTAGAGAGACTATTCTTTGATAAATTACTAACAAAGATTTATATTTTTTTAAAATTCAGATAAACAGTTAGCGTATTTTATCAAATCTTAATTCCCTAGCGATTTCAAAATGTGTATTATATAGTCTATGCTTTAAGTTTATCTCGCTAAATATTCAATTTCTACTTCGATAAATGTATTATCTATTCGATGCAAAACTTTATTTAGTATTCTAAAATCTTTTGTTAACTACACTGGATGGTTGTTATAAATATATTCGTTTGGAGTATTGATATTCTCAAAATAATCTAAGTCTATGATTTAATCTAAAAATAGATAAAATTTCTTATCTATTCTTAAGAATTTTTATGGATTATTTTAAGTGATAAAAGATGTTTCATAATTTATCTACTTTTTATTTTTTGATTTTCTTTTCATTATTATTCTTTGTGAATCTGTTTAGCTTTTCTAATTATCTTTGACTTCGTTTTATGAATATTCTTGAAATTGTTCCATAAACATAGTATTAAATCTTAATTTTTCATAATTCATGTCTTCAGGAAACTATATATGATTAATATTTTCATTTATTATTGAATTATTTTCATACTGTTGACTGTTTAATCTTTCTTGCTCAAATGATTATTATTCATTTTATATCTTCTAAGTAGTTGAGAGAATAATTTTATTCTCACTCTGATAAGTAGATTGACTTTCAAAACTGTCTAAACTTCCCGAAATACCTTATTATGAATTTAAAATTTAAGAGATAAAACTATCATTTATTTGACTATCTTATTGATTTTGCATCTTTAAGATAAAAATGCCTTAAGTTAATATCAATATATTTAAAGCCTTCTCTTTTGTTTGTTAATTTATTTTTAAGAGACTAAATTATCATAATTTATGTAATAATTAATGAGGTGGTATAGATTTCAATTTACCATTAATTTTTTACTTGTATTTATAATACAAGAAAAGACTTTTTAATTACCCAATTTTAAATAATTGTTAAGAGTCATAGATTATTTTTAAAAATTTTTTAAATAATAAATCATTATTAATTATTTTACATTAAAGTAATTAGATAAAAAGACAATTAAAAAATAATTTAAAAAAATATTCGTTTATTTTAGAAATAAACATTTAAAAATGATAAAATTATTTGATAAAATGAGGTTACTTATAAATTAAAATTAAGAGCCTTTCAAATCAAAATTAAATCATAATATTTAAGGAATATATTAATAAGATTAAAATTGAAATTAAAAATATTTTTAATAATAAAAAGAAAAAAGTATTGAAATGTTTATTTTAAAAAAATTTTTTAATATTTTTAAAGTTATTTAAAATTAAATTTAAGTTATTTATTGTTTTTAATATTTATGGTGAGGGGTTTTATTTAAAATTTTTATAATCTAATATATTTAAGCTAGATTTAATTTATTTTGTATTATAAAAATATTTGTAAATAATTCCATGACACACTTTTATATTCAATTTGAGTAATAGCTAAAAAAAAATATTGTTGAAATAATTTAATTATTAAAATGACTTGAGAAATTTAAAATAGACTTTTTTTCAGCTTTTTAATTCGCTCAATTACAGTTAGAATAACTATGTTTAAATTAAACTTACAAAAATTTAATTATTATAATAGTAAATATGTAGAATTACAAATTTAACCTTTAAAAAGTCTGCAAAATTATTTTTCTACTTTTGAATATTTAATACTATTACTAAATTGTATTATTATCAAAAATTAGTCATCCATTTATGGCTATTATATTATTTTACTAGGGTGTAAACCAACAGCTATATATTTATTTATTCAAAAAATAAATATAAATTATTAAATAGAGGCAATATTCTTATTAACATTAAATTAATTAAAAAATATAAAAGCATTATTTTAATTTTACAATCACAATTTATGCTTGAGTGAAATAGATAATCTAATATTTAATTTCAAATGAAAATCCAAGTGTCTTAGTATAATACAACAACCAAGCAAATTAAAATTTTGCTATAGAGGTTAAATACTTAAATTCGCAAGAACAAGTGTAGCAGTATATGAACTTAAATTATAATTACAATCAACTACTGTAAGATAAGGAACGATTTTACAAACTTAAGAATCATTTAGCTCATCAATATTATATACAGTAAACATACAAACATAAGACTTATTAACAATGAACTAAGCTTTGGGTTTGAAATACTTAACCTAATTTTATATAAGTATAGATGAATTTTAGTAATAAACTTCTATTTAGTATCCAATTCTTATTTAAGTATTCGCCTAATGTAATAGTATTTTTACTCTCTTAGTGTGCTTAGGTGTTGTTGGAAAATATTTTGCACAGAGACTGACAAAATAAGATTTATTTGTTCTTATTTAAAAAAATTTTTTTTGATAATTAATTATTCACAAATCGTAGGGAAAGAAAATAGTTTAATAGATAAAAATAAATTTCAAGATAATCTGAATCTTTAATAAAATCAAAATCTTAACAAATAAGATTTATAAGAACTTGGAATTACAGAATCTGTTTTTATCCCTTCTATAAAAACTAATACAACTAAAATGGTTTTAAGTTAATTTAGTAAGCTCGTAGATTGCATGCAAGATGAAGTTAAAGAATTGAATACTTAAATTTAAGAAAATGTTTTTACTCAATCATAAAAAATAGAAAAATAATCTATCGAGAACCCTCCTCATTCCTCTCATTCATTATTGACTGAATAATAAAAAATATTTGATCCAACTATTAAGTTAAACTTAAATCGCCCTTTATAAAAAAAATTTATAAAATAAAACTTATAAAAACGAACGAAGAAAATATTTTTAGACAGACGAAAAATAAGATCCTTTTATAGAAATATAGAAAAGTAAAGAAAGTACTTAACTTGCTTAAGAAAATACTTTTGATCAATTCAAAATTAAAACTGAAGAAAATATATTTAAAAATAATAATATTGATCAAATGAATTAAGAAATTGTTGTAGAATCTTAATTTTAAGCTGCATAAGATAAAATATTCAAATTTAAGTATTCTTTTATTGTTAAATATTATTTTATTTTATAATAAAAAATTTGCTACTTTTAATTAATTTTTATTTTATAAATTAGGCTAAAGTATAAGTAAAGCTAATAGGGTTTTTGGGTTTATAAAAAAAATAAATTTAATTCATTATTGAGCAGTATGCTGATGATATTATAGATTTTTCGAAAATTCTTGAAGAAAGCAATAATGATAATTTTGAATAATGAGCAATTATCTGGCTGTAATTTGTTTAATTATCAATAGACTTCATATAGAAATTAAAATAAGCTATAGCTTAAAGTAATTATATATATATGAAATTGAACCCTTAGGTTCTCTACATATATGTAGAACATAAATAAGATTAATAGCATTGAGATACTTTACAAAATTATTTTTTTTATAGAAATATTTTTTTAAATTAAATATTACAAACCATATATTCTATTAAAAATAATAAAAAGTCAAATTATTAGAAGAAAATTAATCATAAATACTTAAAATTAAAATATTTGTAAATTTTAAAGGTAAATTAAGAATTATTCTAACTAATTCTACTCTGAGTAAAATTAGTTTAAAGGTTAATAATTTATAACGAAATCTTTGTTTTTATTTGATGGGTAGACACATATATATCTGGTAATGATTGCATCTTTCTATAACTTAGTAATACTTTTTAGCTTTAATAAATTGTAAAAAGAAAATATATTTTTAAGAAATTTTTAATTATGTAATTCAATTTTTATTGAAAATAAACTCATTTCTTTAATAATAATTTTATTAATAATTGATTATTCTTTTTTTCTGAAAATATACAAAATTAGTTATTTCAAATTAAATAGATTTGAAAAATAATCTTTAAATTTGAGAATCAGTTAACAATAAAATATTATACATACTATTATAATTAAAATTGAAAATAGAGGAATAGAGAATAGCCAATTTTATTTAAAATTTCTTGAATAAAATTATTAAATTTTGCTTCATTCAAAGTTAAAATAAAGCATAAGTTAATTTTAAGTTATTTCATTAATAGCCCATCAAATTTATTATAAAGATATTCTTGCAATATCATATAAAGACACTAAATAAGATTATTATTATTTGATACTATCAATCAATTAATTTTTGTATTAACTATCTATAAGTTTTTTTTATTTTTTTAATTAATTAAAAAAATTTTTTTGTTGGTAATCATAATCATTCTAATTAAATTACTAGCAATCATTATTTATTTTAAATTTACTTTAACTGATTT
>JH720051.1:0-25463 GCA_000231845.2 Tetrahymena malaccensis 436 | reverse complement strand
TCATTCTAATTAAATTACTAGCAATCATTATTTATTTTAAATTTACTTTAACTGATTTAATTACCACAATTTGCATTTTAAAAAAATTAACTAAAGATAGGTTTATTATTATTATTATTATTATTATCTCAAATCATTTAATAATTTAATAAAAAAAAGTAAATTATTAGCTGTTCAAAATATATTATCAATATTATTATGGTAACCTCATTTATCAAAAATTTTGACATATTTTCTTAAACCTTTTAGTTCAATTCCTAGAAATAAAGGTTAAGAAAGAGAACTCTCGTTGGTGCATTTTTAACTATTTCTATCATCACTATTACGCTCTTCTATTTCTTTGAAATATTAATCCAATTTCTCAGCAATTAAATTGATCCTACATTTAAAAACTAAACATTCATAGCAAATGGTTAAATAAATGTAGGTTTATAGAGCGATTATTTTGCTTATTAATTAAGCTAAAACGGATTGAACCCAATTGATGAAGTTGAAATGAAATAGAATAAGACCTATATCGTAGCTTTAGCTAAATTTGTTTACTAAGACAACAGCGGTTAAAAAGTTTGGTGGCTGAAAACTTTTAAATGTCAAAATCCTAAATTGTAAGGATATAATTGTTTAGATTTCTCAAACGTGCCTTCGAACTACACAATTGCTTTGGATAACAGCTAGAACATATATTCATATGTTATGGTTTTACTCTACAGATGCCAAGATACTGATATTAGAAAAAAATTTATACCTGATAACTGCGCCAGTTTGAGTGAAATTAATTAATATATTAACAATCCTGCAACATATTTAAAAGTGCAAATCTAAGTTTCTTAGTTTAATACAACAACCAAATAAATTGAAACTTGCTATAGAAGCTAAATTCTTTTGACCACAACAACAAACATAGCAATATCAGAGCTTAAATTATAATAATAATCCACTACTGTTAAGCAAGGAGCGGTATTACAAACTTAAGAAACTTTTAACTCGCCAATATCTTATACAGTAAACACACAAATGTTTGATCCATACACAATTCAGAAAGTTATAGGTTTGAATTATTTTACTCAATTTCATATAAATTTGGATGAATTTTAGTAATACACTTCTATTTAATATCCAACTCTTCCTTAAATTTTAGCCTAGTGTAATAGCACTCTTACACTCTTAATGTGCCTAGGCATTATTGGAAAATATTTTGCGCAGAGGCTAATAAAATAAGATTTGTTTGTACTTGTTTTAAAAAATATTTTCTTAAATAGTTTTTCATAAGTTTTATGCTAGGAAATCGATTTATTAGATTCAAAATAATAGGAAGACAATATAGGCAATGTAAAAAAGGAATATTTTAACGAAGAAGAATTAGAAGAGAGAGTTATTACTGATTCAATTTTTATTCCTACTTTAAAAACAAAGAAAGCTAATATTATTCTAAGCTAAATAAGTAATAATATAAAAGATGAAGTTAAAGAAGATTTGGATACAGAATTTTAATAAAGTATCACTCAGTCTTAAAATAATCAAAAAAAATATATAGATAGCTCACCTTTTTCATTCAGTGAGTAGAGAAAAATGATAGATCCAATCAAGTTAAATTTAAATAGTACATAAATAAACTAATCTAATAAATAAAAAACAATCAAAATAAACGAAGAAGAATAATTAAAAACATAATATGAAGAAATAGAAAGAGCTTGTATCTAAAAAAAGAAAAACAGTACATTTTTTACTGAATCAAATGCTTTTAACATGCAATAAACCTAAACTGCAGAAGAGCAAAAAGACAGAAATAAGTGTAAAAATAAGATATATGAAAATATCTAAAGACTTCAAGCAGAATCTTCATCTTAGGTTGTATAAGATAAAATATTTAAATTTAAGTAAATAACTATTATTAAATTAATCTCTTTTAATTTTACTTTGAAGAAAATTTGCCTAATTTATTTAAATTATCATCATCAATTTTATTATTTATTAATAAGGCTGCACAAGAAAGAAAATTACTTAGAGTCATTAGGATTAGGCAAATAAGCTATTTAGTTTATTGAACATTAAGTTGAAAATATTATAGATTTTTCTAAAATTATTGAAGAATTGACATTACTGAAGAAAGCCATAATGATCATTTTAAATAAAGATCAATTAGCTGCCTTAAAATTAGTTAGTTGCTCAAAAGAATTTATAAAAAATGTGAATAATACAAGTTCTATAAGTAAAAATTTAAAAGTTTTTGATAACTATTGATAATATTTTAAATTATATTAAATTAGATAATAAAATGAGCTACTTTGAAGAATAATTTGCTATTTCACTATCAATTGATAAATAAATAGATTTTATGAAACAATTTATTATTAAATGCAAAACTCAAAGTAACCTAAGCACTATAGATCAAAGAATTTACTCATCAATAACATGAAATAAGAAATTTATTAATGCTAATTAATTTATATTCTTTATTTTTTTCTCAAAAAAACTTAAACATTTTAAAAATATTTTTTAATTTTCTAACTATAAGCATATCCTTAATAATTTTAGTGAGTGATCTGGAAAAAGCAATTAACATGATTAAATAATACAAAATAAAATAATTTGAGCATTTAATACTAAGTATTTTTTGTAAACAATTATTTATGATTAAATTAGAAGTTAGTTACTGTTTTTAAATATTTTATTTATGGACAAAGTAATAAATTATTTTAGTAAATATTTATCAAAAAGCATTAAATGATAGAAAAATTACTTTATAAATTTTTTCTAAAAATAAATTTTAAGATAAATAATTGATAATATTTCGTAAAATAAATTTAGAATTAATTTAATTTTAACAAATTGCATTATATAAAATAAATTAAATCATATTATATTAAATTTTTTTTAATAATAATAATTTTCTAAAATAAATAAATAAAGTTAATATTTTTAACTCTAACTAGTTTTAAATTTTTATTTTGCTTTTTTTATTAATAAGAATTAACTAATTTTTTTTTTTAAAATATTTCAATCTTGGTTTTAACTATTTTTAATTTAGAAAAAATTTAAAGGGTTTTTTTAATTTATTTTAATTTTCTATCAAATCTTTAGAAGATATTTAACTAAATATATTTTAAATTAGAAAATATTTGTAGAAGTTTTTAGATTATTTAATTGTTATAATTAAAAAGTAATATTAGTAAATTTGGTTATATTCATTAAGAATGAAATTATAGTATTTTTAAATAGAAATTTCTATTCTAAGTATTCACTACTTTATAATTTAAACTTCTTATTTCAGCTTTTTTTTAGGAATTTCTTAAAAACCGCACATTTTATTCCACTTGTTACCTCTTTTTAATAAATTTGAAATATCGTCTTAATAATATTTCTAAAAGAATTCTGTTTCTACATAATCATTTTAATCTAAATCAATATCATTATTAAAAATTGCTTCAGATTTACACGAATTAAATATATTCTTTTATCTTATCTATAACAAATTTTTATAAACCTACTAATCTTTGAAATTAAATTCATAGATTGCTAGCAAATCACAAAATTTGAATTCTAAATTATTTTACATATCAAAATCTTTTTCTAGATATTGATGAGAAAGCTACATAGTTACTGGAAATCGATAATTATCTACAGTAATTAATTCTAAAGTAGCCTATTTATTTATTTCATCATCAAACTCTTTAGGTAAATTAGTTGAAAAATAGCAAACTCTGTAAAAACATTCTCCAAGTCTAAATAAAGGAGACATAGGATCAAAATAACCATTTTTTAATAGATAGTTCTTAAAATAATATGATCCATTATCTAAAACTTCATACAAAGCAGGAGAATATCCTGCTATTGTAGATTCATATTGGCAAGTTTCATAGTTTACAGAATATCTTTAATAAAATATGAGTTTTGTTGGATTTAGATTAGATGTAATTTCTTTGAATTTTTCATTAGCTGCTTTTCCTCTTTGTAGTCTATTCTAGATAAAATCTAATTAGAGAGATTATTCTTTGATAAACTACTAACAAAGATTTATATTTTTCTAAAATTCAGATAAACAGTTAGCGTATTTTATTAAATCTTAATTCCCTAGTGATTTCAAAGCATGAATTATATAATCGATGCTTTTTGTTTATCTAGCTAAATATTCAATTTCTACTTCGATAAATTTATTATCAATTCTATGCAAAACTTTATTTAGTATTCTAAAATCTTTTGTTAATTACACTGATTAGTTGTTATAAATATATTCATTTGGAGTATTGATATTCTCAAAATAATCTAAGTCAATCATTTAATCTAAAAATAGGTAAAATTTCTTATATATTCTTAGCAATTTTTATGGATTACTTTCAGTGATAAAAAAGGTTTCATAATTAGTCGGTTATTTGTTTTTTGATTTTCTTTTCATTAGTGTTCTTTGTGATTCTGTTTAGCTCTCCTAATTTTCTTTGACTTCTTTTTATTAACATTCTGGAGATTTTTCCATAAAAATATCATTAAATCCAAAATTTTCATAATTCAAACCCTCAGGAAATTATATTAGGTTAATATCTTCATTAATAATTGAATTATTTTCAGATTATCGATTGTTTGATTTTTCTTACTCAAATTATTACTGATAATTATTTATCTTCTAAATTGAGTGAGTAATTTCATTTTCACTGTAATAAGTTGAATGATATTAAAAACTGTCTAAGCTTCCCGAAATATCTTAATATGAGCTTAACATTTATGAGATACAACTAGCATTTATTTGATTATCTTATTGATTTTACATCTTTATAATAAAATTTGTTTATTTTGGTATTATAAAATTCAAAGTGATATCTTTCTTTTGTTTAGTTACTTATTTTTAAGAAACTATGTAATTATGTAATTATTAATGAGATGAGATTGATTTTAATTTACCATTAATTTTTTTATCAAAATTTTATTATAGAAATCAAAAAGTGTTTTTTATTTACCCAATATTAAGTAATTATTAAGAATTATAGTTTTTTTTAAATTTTTTAAATAATAGATCATAATTAATTATTCTGTCTTTAAGTAATCAGATTAAATAACATAACAAAAAATAATTTAAAAAAGTGTTCTTTGATTTCTTAAAATAAATTTTTACAAATAATAATATTATTTGATAAAATAGATGCTATTTATGAATTCAAAATTAGGAACTTTCAAATAATTAATATTAATAATAATCATTAATGAATATGCTAATAAGATTAAAATTGATGATAATACATATATTTAATATCATTTGTAATTCTAAAGATAAATAGATTAAAAAAAGTATTGAATAATTATTTTTTTATATTATTTACTTGTAAAAAATAACCTTTTTAATTAATTTTTATCATTTTAATAAATAAATTTAAATTTCAAAAATGAGGGCATAAAAGTATATTAAAATTTTAAAAGAGGGTAATAACCTAAAAATTAAATATATTTTGATGATATTCTGCTAAATTTTAATTTTTATTTTTAAATTGAAATTTCAAAAGTGACAAAATTTTTTAATCAGATTTGATTAGCAGAAAAAAAATTGAACATATTTATAATGTATATTATAATTAATATTTTATTATACTCTGAATATTGTATAAACAACTAAACTTACATTTTAATCCTTTAAAAATAAATTGAATATTTAATTAATAGTGAATAGTAATTTTTTAAAATTATTCAAATAAGATTCATTATATGATTGATTTTTTGAATTATATCCTCGATTATTTATAAGAATTAATATTTATTTATTTTCAATTAAATAAAATATTTCACATAAATTTTATCATTTTGTTCTAATAAATATAATATTTTTTAATTCCTATTTATAATATTCTAAAGTTTAATATTTTAAATTATTTAAATTTTAAGTTAAATTCTGTATTATTATTATTATTATTATATCTAAAAAATTCACCAATTAATTATATTGATTAAGCTTGGATTTAAAAAAGGTCTAAATCGATTGTTCATAAATTAAATATGATTAAAATATATTTTTTTTAATAATAATAGTATTTTGAATTCTTATTTATTTACTATTTTGTAAAATTTTAATTCATACATAATTTAAATTTGCAAAGATTTATCTAAAAAGATTTATTTATTTAAACATTAATTACGAATAGAGTTTCTAGAGTATTTAAGCACTCATTTAAGAATTCAAAAAATAATCAATTTCTTTTTACATTTACATTTTTTTTTTATCAGATTAAGATTAATTTCTCTTTTTTAAATTTTAGGATTTTGATTTAGTTTGAGTTCTAACATTTGACAAAATTTAGAATTAAGAAATAACGATAAAATTTAATATTTATTACATTTCTTATAGTTAAATAGCTAATTAAAGATACATTTTTAAAGATTATTAAATATATATCAGATAAGATCTACAAATAATATTAAATGGGGGGTTGCGTTGGTAGTTCTAACGAAAAACAAAAAACTTTATATTAAAGCGAAGCTACAAATGAATAATTAGTAACCTAATTTTTAAATTAATATGGCTATTAGCTTGTAAATCAATTAGGTTCAGGTGATTATTCAGTTGTTTACAAAGCATATAAAGATAAAAGTTTTGTAGCAGTAAAAATATTTAATGTGTATTAGCAAGCAAAGTTGGAAGAGGATAGGATTTTATCAAAACTATAAGGTTAGAGCTATGTGCTTCAAAAAATAGCTACAATTGATAATACATAAATAAAAATGAAAGGATTGGTTACCAAATTATATAATTGTATCAATTAAATTCTAAATAAATGCTATAATTATAATCAACATAATTATTTAAAAAAGGTAGTTTGGATGATATTAAAAAGTTAAATATCTTTAACTTTGAACAAGTCTTAGTATTAACTTATTAGCTTTTAGAAGGATTGGAAGTTTTAAAAAAAAAGCATGTAATTCATAGTGATATAAAACCTCCAAATATCCTTTTTTGTAGAGAGTAAATGATGTTTATCCTTTGTAAAAACTATTTAATAGTTTATATTATTATTAATGATATCTTTTATATTAATTTTGATAGCTGATTTTGGTTTATCTCATGTACTAAAAAATCCTAAATAATAGCAAACAAATTTTGTAATTTTTATTACTTTCAAATACTTCCTTAATTTATTGATCTATTTAGAATATTGAAGGAAACTTTAAGTACTCATCTCCAGAAGTTATCCAAAATAAGAAGCAATATACCTTAAAAGTACTATAATGAAAAGAAAAAATTAATTTTTTTTAAGTTAATTATAACTTTAAAAAATAATAGGTAGATGTATATTCAATAGGAGTAGTAGTACTCGAAATATTAATATAAGAAGATTAGGATATTGTAGTTATGCAAAAGCTGCATTAATAGTCAATATTGGATGTTTTTCCTAGTTTAAAAAATAGTTAAAATTCAAATTTCATTGAAAATGTCTTAATACATATGGTTAATCATAATCCAGAATAAAGATTAAACCCAAGTGAATTACTTAAAAATATGAAAAAGATTTAATTCGATAAAGATTGCTTGAAAAGTTTAAAATTGCCATCTTAAAATAGTAAATTGTAAAGAATAAATTAAAAACATTAGCATAAAAAAATATATTATTTTCAGGAAATATTTCAATTTTCTTAAAAATAAATTTTAAAAGTAAATTAGCTAAAATAATTTTATTTATTTTAGTTAAGAAAATAAGCAGCTCAACATGATACTTGATTAAAAAATACCTCAAGGATAAATAAAAGATGTTTAATATACATTAGCAAGTAAATAAATTAATTTTGTTAAATAAATAGTGAATAATAAAAATATAAATAAAATAAAAATAGATTAAGATCAAAAAATAAAAGCAAATGATATTATATTAAATTAAAAAATCGATTCTGTTGAAGATAAGAAATAAGTTTAACTAGTTTAATTTACGAAACCAAGTAAATTTTTTTTAACAAATAGTGAATAATAAAAATATTAATAAAATGTTAACAGATTAAAATCAAAAAATTAATGTAAATGATATTAAAATAAATTAAAACAGTGATTATGTTGAATATGAGGAGGAGTAAGTTAAACTAATGTAAATAAATTTTAGAAATATTACTTTTATTTAAATATTTATTTTTTATTTAGATACAAATAATAAAATATTGGCTAAGAAGAGCTGTAGTCTCTAAAAGAAATCTTAACTAAGAAAATAAAAAAGTTAGAATTAAAATTTTCGTAAAATTATTTCATTTCATTTCTCAAATTTATTAACAACTGAAAATAAAAGTGGTTGTAGTTTGACTAATGAGCAATTTATATAAATTACTGAATTTTTAGAATTTAATCATAGTTTTTAAGATATTACTTTAGATTTTAGGTAAATTATCTATTATTTTTTATAATTGTTTTATTAAAGGCATTAGAATGATCCAAAGTAAAAAAATACCATATTGTTACTTTTAAATACTCCATTTTATTCTCACTAGAGACTTAATTCATTTATCATTTATAAAAGCTTCAATACAAAGATACTGGAAGTCCTATTATACTCTAAAATCCTATTACTAAAAAAGTAATAGCAATTATAAAATTTGAGTTTGTGGATGTAGTAATTAATAATTTTAGCTGTATTTAATAGGTGAATTTTAACTCTATTTTCAAATAAAAAATAGTTAAGTTGATTTAACATCTGATTTTTTGAATAAAGTTTCCTCAATTTTAAAGAATTTAAGCTCTCTATAATATTTTGCTCTTGATTTTAGGTATATTAACTTTGAAATTATTTTTAAAAAAACAGTTTATAACATTTGTTAATTTAATAAACTATAGTGACAATACATCAAATTATGAAAGCCTCAAAAATCTAATTGATTAATTATGCAAAAGTTAGAATTAATTGAATTAGGTTATGCTTATCTTCTAGTAAATTTAATTTTTTGAATAAATAACAAAATAATGATTTAGATTAAAATTTATATCATTAACTTTAGTAAAAGCTTTTTATAATTTTATATAAAGCTTACAAATAATGTATTAATAATTATTTCCCAAACAAACTAAATGATTTTTAATACTTCATAACTCTTATATTATAAATTTTTTTCAAGAAAGAGCAAATAGAACCTTTTTGATGATATACAATAAATTAAAGATATTTTTACTGAAGTAGAAAAGAAGAAATTGGTTAGGTTTATGTTTTAGATTACGTAAGATATTTATTTAATTACCAAATTAAAATGAATTTTAATTTAAAAATAGGGGTTCATGGAATAAAAAACTCATTCATGATAAAGATTTATAAGCTCTCAAACAATAAAAAACAAAATATATCTTAGAATTTCATTATAATGATTGAAAAAAATAAGAAAACCCATATAATTAATTAATTAACCTATTAGAATACATATTTACATCTTTTAAAAAATTTTATTTTTAAATTTAATTAATCTTATTTTGTTTTACAGAATTATATTTATATATAAGTCTCTAAAATATATTATGAAAAATTGATTTTAACTCCCTTCCTTAAAAGTAACTTAATATATTATGCTTAAGAATTATAACTAAATATTTTTAATTTTACTTCATTAATATTAAAAAATATTAAGGAATGGATGAATAATTGAAATATAAATAATTAAAGGTTTTAGAAATAAGTAATAAAAAATTTCTAATGATTAATAAATTTCCTTTAAATATATGAAAAGTATTTAATAAAAGCTTTAGAAAAAAAGTAATAAGATGCTAATAATTAATAAATTTCATTTAAATATACCAAAAATATTTGATACGTAATAAACTAAAATAATATCTTAGCTTATTTGATAGTATATATTTGTTAAAATATATTTATTTTTTGTTTTATATTTTTATTGTAAAGTAGATTGGTAATTCATTCAATTTTCATAGAGATATCAACTTACTTTTTAACAATATTATTTTTATTAAAAAAACATCAAATTTGCTGATGATCAATTTCAATTTTTTTTTTTTGCATTTTTTTAAGAAGGATATTATTCACAAAAATAGCTTTTGCTTTTGAACAAAAAATAATTAGGTTTAATTAGAAAAAAAAAATTTAAGACAAAAACGAAAAAGAAATTAAGCTTAGTAAAAGAGTTAATAAGTTAAAAATAGAATTTTTCTTTATAAAAACAATATATACTAGATATAGATTATAAATAAAAATGGGTAACTTGTGCGGAGGATCTTCACAATCATCATCTAGTAGTAAAAACTAGAGAGCATTAAGATTAAGGGATGAAAAAAAACCAGCATAATAGGCAAAAGTAGTATTATTAGGAAATATAGCAGTAGGTATTAAATTTAAAATATCAACTAGAATTAGTTTTTAACAGCTTTTTTGCTATTTTGGTTGGAAAGATGTTTACTTAATATATTTAAACTAATTTAAAGGAAAAACTGCAATCACTCAAAGATTTAAGTAAGGAATATTCGATCCAGCTCATCAAGCAACGTTAGGAGCAGCATACATAGAAAAAAATATTACATTATAAGATAATTCCGTTTTGTCTTTACATATTTGGGATACAGCTGGAGATGAAAGATATCGTAAAATATTAATCATTCATAGTTTTTCCTAAAATCAATTTAAGTTTATCATTTTATACGTTTTTGTCGGTTTTATTGTTTTCTTTAATTACTTTTAAAAAATCTATGAAAAAATAATAAAAATTTTTTTTAATATAAATAGGCTCAATCCTTTCGATGTAAACTTTCAATATTTAATTTTTTTGATGAAAGTTAAAGCAAAAATATGAAGTGGGCTTTGATTGCTTTAAAAGATAAAAAATTAAATTTAATAAATAATTAATTAAATTTATAGGTTTTATAGAGATTCTTAGGCAGCAATTTTAGTTTATGATGTGACTGATGCAGATAGTTTCAATAGTTTGTAGTTATGGATAAACGAACTTGAAGATAAAGCAAAAACAGAAGGAATGATTATAGCTCTTGTTGGTAATAAAATAGATTCACCTTATGAAATGGTAAAAGTTTCAACATAGAAGGCAGAGCAGTTTGCTAGAGAGAAAAATTTCCTTTTTACTGAGTGCTCAGCCAAAACAGGAGAGGGAATAGATAGAATATTTAATATGATTGTTGAGGAATTAGTAAAAAAGAAAAAATCTGAGCATAATTGATTATATTTACTTCATTAACTTTAAAAATAATTTAAAAAATCTTAAAATAGCAAAAGTTTATATATTAAATTTATTTTATTTGATATTAATATTTTATTTAGTTTCCCATAATTCTTCTTTATTTTTTATTATATCAGATTTCTTTTTAGATGTATGAAGTAACTTTTCATCAATAGTTATTAAAATAATTTTTATTTAATTTGCTAAAAATAAATATTTTAAAATTGATTTAGTATAATTTTTACTTTTTAAATTATTTAAAATGTTATCAATTTGTTTAGATTTTTCGGCTTTTTTAAATTGGAAAAAAATTGTTTGTTATTTTAAATTGAAAATAAATAATTAACATATCTATCTATCTATCTTGCTTGAAATCAAAACAATATTACAATCAACTTTTTATTAAATAATTAAAATATAATTATGATTAAATAATATATTCTACCATTGCTTCTAATTTAAATTCCTTTACTTGTTAATTCCTAAGGATAACTTAACATATAATGCTTCGTATATAAAAAATAACAAAATATAGAGTCATATATCTATTTTTTTTTAAAAAAAGGGTGAGAATTAATCTCCAATTTATATAAAACAAGATTACTAGTGCAAAAATGATGTTGACTATCCAGTCTATTTGAATTTTGATTAAAGAGATATAAAAATTTCTATCACACCAGCAGACTATCATAAGAAAGTATAAATATTAATATTTTATATATATTCATTTGCATAATTATATAGTATTCTGTTAGCGATGGAGGTATTTCTATAACAGCATTGGACACAAACAACTTAATTTAGACTTTTAATCTTACAAGTATTGAAATATATACTCCAGGACGTCACAGAAGATTATATAAAGATATGTATGAGAATGTATATCAGTCTGTCATTCCTGATGTTGAGCTCGTATTTTATATGAAAGCACAAAGTACAAGTAGTTAGTAATAAAGTAGCTAAAATTAATAACCAATAACCTAAGCTGCTATTAGTTTTCTATTTAATAGATAAGGAAAATAAAACATGAACTGGTATTTGGAAGGAAGTTTTTTATTGTCACCGTTTGCAAATAATTAACAAGTAAGCAAAATCGTTTTTAAAATATCTAGTAATTTAAATTTAATTTAACTATAAAAGACTATCACAATAAATCCTGCAAATGATTTTTAGAAATATTTTAATTTGAAATATAATCATGGATATTTTTAATACTACGGTTCCTAAATAGCAGTCAACTGTGCATAAGAAAACGTTAATTGGTTCGTTTTTGATGAAGTATTTTTACTATCAGATGAAGTTTATTAATTTTTCTACATAAATTATGGCTAATAAAATATCTTATTAGGTGCTTTGAGAGATATTTAATAATTTAATAAAAATCCTATTATTAAAGTGGGATGCTTTGCTTAGTAGTATGTAAGTACACTCATCTAATACTTCATGAAATTAATGTTTTAAAATTATTTAATAGGAAAAAGTTTATGTCAATAGTAATTATGGTTTTTGGGGATATTTGATTATTTTAACCATTTATCTTGTGATTACCTTTATCAGACCAAATCACAAAAATATTTATTAAAATGAATACAGAAACAATCCAAAAGTATTATTTTTTGAAAATCACTAAAAGTCAATTCTTAATTAATTACTTTATTATTTTATTCAAAAGACTTAAATCCCTTTTTATTCAATTTTTAAGGTAGAACATAAAGTCTACTTTAATAAGAATTGCAGGACAACTTTGCTATTTACTTAAATTACCTTTTAGATGTTCATCCAAAGTATTTTAATTTAAAACAATAGCTCCTATGTTTTTTCTTTTATCGTTTTTAGCTTTGTAAGTGTTATAGTTAGTTGGCCGCCTTGCTTTTTATTAGGATACTTGAATTATCTTAACTATCAAAAATTTAAAATAATTTTAGATTCTTAGGTTAAAATTATAAAGGCTTCTGAACATAATAAAGATGATGAAGAATTTATTCAACAAATTGAAAAATCTCAGTTCTAATCACACAAATACACATACTTATTTTATACTCTTTGTATGGGATTAATTATTAGTTTCTGGATAATAAGCTCAATTCTGATGTAAAATTGGAGCGATTCAAACTATATTAAATGGGCGATATCAGTGCCTATCATGATAATAATAGATTTAATATCTGATATATTAATTGTTAGGCTAAAATTAAAACCATAATTTTTTGCTCTTAAGGGATATTATTTGGATATATAATTGGCTGATTTGATAAAATAAGATTAAGACATTAAAATTATATGATTTGTGTTTTTAATTTTCAAATTTTATCTAATTAGTATAACATACATAAATTAAAGCAAATCAAAATTATTTTTACTTGTTAGCAAATAAAAAAATATTTATTTATTTATTATTTCATTTTGTAAATTAAAAAAAATTATATCAAAAAATCTACAGTTTGTAAATTGAATAATATTTTCTAAATCTCTAGTCTAAGTCAGTCATACAATTTTTATTTTTCATTCTTCTTTTCATTTAATTTCAAAAATAAATGCTGCCAATTAATTTTTTAAATTTTGGCAGAAATATGACTTGGTTGTTTAATTTATAATTAATTGATATTTATGATTTCAAATTTTATTAGTTGTATTTATTATTTCTTATTTTTTATTTATTTATTCTTATTTATTTAATTGTTTTTTATTTGTTAATTTAAATTTTTATTAATTTATTTGAATATTTTTATTTATTTGATTTTTTTATTTGAATTTTTTTCTTTCTTTTTAAAAAGGTTTTCAAAGAAGCTCAATCTCACACACATTCATTCATTCATCCTCTCAAGCCTGCTTTATATGTTTTAAATAATAGCTAATTATAAATTTTTAAAACTAAAAAAGAATTAGCAAGAGTATTTGCTTGTAAAATTTTATTTTTTTTTTGATATATCCCTTTCTATGAATAGAAAGATATTAAGAATACTTGCAAAGATTATTTTTTAATATTAAAACTGTCAATCTGATTATCTGATAGTTTATTTTATTTTTATGATAAAATTTAATTGGGATCAACTTAAATCATGATAATCATTTTAAAATATTTAAAAACTAAGGTGGAATTTTCAAGAAATCAACAGTTTTGCTTTTAAAAACTTAGAAATAATCTTTGATTTGTATTTACTTTTTAGTTTTTAGTTTTTCCTCTAAATTAAAAACTTTTATAATTAATTTGTTTGTTTTATTTTCTCAAAGAATTAATTAAGTAAAAATAAAATTTTCTAAATTTTTTGAAAGCTGCTTTTGAGAAAGAAATATCTTGTAATTTTTTTACTCCTGGGTAAAATTAATTGAAAATGAATGATTGATTGAATTTAAAAATAATGAATAATGTTACATCTTTAAATTTGATTGAGAAGACAATATTTTTTTTTTAAATTTTTAGTATTTAAGCTTTAATTAGAAACACAAGTACAAAATATGAAAGTGAAAATTTATTATTTATTTATTTATTTATTTATTTATTTAAAAGACTGTTAATAGTATTAATTTGAAAACATAAAGTAAGATTTTATTAAGTGAATAAGTAAAGTTAAGTGCTTGATAAATAGGTAATAGTGGCGATTTGAGCTAGCATTTTGGTCATCTAATAAAATGACTTTAGTAATATGATTATTTTTAGTAATTAAATGTTTTGAAAATAGTTAATTTTTAATTAAATTCTATGGATTTAATTAGCTTGGTTTAATTCAATAGACGTATTTCAACCATGTTTAATGGAAAAATTATCTTGTTTTATAAAGTAAATATGCAGCTGCTATGGCTATACACTCATAGAAGCAGAATGTTAATACATTAGTCAAAGAATGTTCAAGGAAGTATGTTAATCCTAGGAAAACAACCATTGAAATAATCATTATAAAACACAAGGCTAAGCATTTTCTTTTCTATTCGTTTTTTTAGTAAATTCCAATTTTCAATGAAGGTTAAAGCATTTTGATATAACCATAAAAAGTACTTAGAATAAACCATGCAATTAAAATGAAGAGGTTGTAATAAATAAACTTAAAGAAGGCTGATATAATCCAAAAAATAGATGAGTAGAAGATCATTTCTGAGTTAAATATAACTAGTATGTTGAAAAAAACATATATGGTTAGACTCTTCATCAGAAAAATATAAGCAACGCATCTTAAATCTTCATGGGTGTTATAATTTTATTTGCACAACCAACAAAACTCAAAATCGCATTTCTTGCATGTCATGTGTAGGCATCCACCATTTTTTTGTATGCCAATTCCACACTTAGGGCAGAATTGAGTAAACATTATTTAAAAAATGTATGTAAATATTTCTTAGTAGAACCTCTAAGTGAAAAGGCTAACTTCTATCTTAGATTTATCTATCCACTTGAATTGACATTCCAAACAATTGTATTCTCCTTTACAGAAAGCATCTGTTCCTATGAAATATGTGTTGCACTTTGGGCAGCTTACAGTGTCTCTGCTAATCTATAAATATTTTTGAGTCATTTCCTTTTCAATTACAAGCCTTTCATTTACATCCATTTAGATTTCTAAAAACTTGTCAAGTACATGAATCTACTTTTTGCATGTTTCATTAGGACACTTGAAGATATTGCTCTCTAAGTTAAAGTTGAGGTCATGGATTTGCTTAATGATCCATTAAGATAAACACTATTAGCACATTTAATTAGTACACTCGTAATCGGATTCATTGCATCCTGCTGATAATTTACTGTCAAAATCACTAAAACATATTTAACACTCACTAAGTGTTGTAGCTGTTTGTGTTTACTGACCCTCTAGTGTATCACTTTGTTATCTCCTCATTTACATTTAAAACGTATGAATATATGTATGTTTGTATGTATATTTTTATTTATTTATTTGTTGGTAAGATTCTATGTTAACTTCTTTTTTTTGTAATTTGGTTTTTGATCAATAAGTAATTAATTATTTTTCTCAATTAAATCATTTATCACAACTTAAGTAAACTTTTTTAAACAACTTCAATAAGAAAATACCTAAAATCTGCTAGAAGAAAAAGTAAAATTCATGTAAAACTTCTAAATCAATTAGAAATATCTGTCATACAGTACAAATATTTAATTTCAACTAAAATTAGCAGCTGAATTCAAAATATCTTTACAAAAAACGATAAAAGACTTTATTGCTTGTAATTAAAGTTAAAATAAGGGAATTTTATGTTGCCATTTGTATTTCTTTTATAATATAAAACAAAGGCAGTTGTCTCCCTTCTTTAAAGAAAAGTTAAAATGAAAATTTTATTTAAATTCACATAAAAACTCATTTGATTGTTCTAAATTTAGAAAGCATGAAGGCATTAATTAATAGGTAGGTGATAATAATAGTTAACATTTAAAAAACACAGATTAGGAGATAATTTATTTTTTATTCTGTAATATATCTATATAAGTTAGGCTTTTTTATTAATACAATCTTCTATTTTAGGGAGATCAGAACAAAAATAGACAAAAACAGTAGTTAAGATAAATATGACTACAAATAAATACTATAAATTAATATTTTGTAAAAAAATATTTTGTGTTGGTAACAATTCTTTAAAACAGTTAAATTTTATTTAAACTTTTGTTTTCCTGGTGGTTTACTATTGATTTAATTTGCTATGCATGATTGCTGTTTCATTTTGTACAATTTTATTCCATATCTTTATTTTTTTGAGAAAAGAAATGTAATCGTTTTAAAATTTTAAAGTAAAAAAAGGGATTTGCTTAGAAATGAGGGAAAATTTCATGATTTATCTTATAAAAATGATATTTGGGTAATTTATTTAAATAAGAAATTAAATTTTCGCAAGAAAATTAGGATCTTACCATTTCTTTTCAAATATTTATTTATCTGAGGATTTGCGTTATTTATTTATTTTCTTGAGAAAGCGACTTACAATGGTGTTTTGTTTAAAAATCATCAAATTATAAAAATATATTGATAATATTATTAATTGTCAGAATTTAACATCTAAAATTAACATTGGTAAATTCTAAGCTTTTTAATTTTTTGATTTGACGTTTAATAATATTATCTCTGATTTATATATATTTAAGGAGTTTCTTAATTTATACACTTTCATCAAATTTTTAAATATTGTGCCTACTTCAAATAGGCAAATTATGATAATAAATTATTCTTTTTATTGTAATATTTTAAGGGGAGGAAAAATTTTTAAAATAATTAATTATTTTATATTATCTGAGCAATAAAATTATTTATTCAACCTTTTATAAGATAATAAATTTACTTCATATTTAATTTTATTTAAATGATTAAATTCATTATAACATTTTAATCAATTTTAGTATTGATATTTTTATATTTGCTTATAAAAATAATTTTTTTACTAACTCCTCATCAAATATTATGGATTTTTATTTTCAGAGTTAGTTTAAACTTCTTTGTTATCTTTTTTGATAAATTAAATAATAAGTATTTTTATTATAGTTTCATTAAATATATCTTTATCTAAAGAAAAAAATAAAAAGATAAAAGCATCATTTTTAGGAGCTGTAATTATATCAAACGACACAGTTTTTGCTTCTATTCTTTAATATCAGGTGTTTGTATTTTTACTATTTTTATAGAGCTACGAAATACTTAAAATATATTAAAATAGATAATTAGAGAATGATACAGATTTTTAATAGTTAATTGCTAAGGTAGGCAATTATTAATTTATAAATAAAGCAAAATATGAATAAGTAATAAAAAGTTTTAGAAATTTATTCAGCTTATATTGCAAATTTTATTTATAAATAATTGATATGTCTGTCCAGTTTTTGTTTAGCGAATAAAATGCAATATATCTTAGAAAGAGTAGATACAATTTGATGGATTGAATTCAAAAAATTTAGAAATTTAAAATTTTTATTAATTGATTTGCAGTAGCTAAAAACCCAACAATAATTTTCAAATTAAGTGAATCTAAAAAATAGAATTTTTTAAAGTAGCTATTAATATAAGTAAAAATAAATAAATGCAATTTTCTAACATAATTTAAGGAGCTTGTTCTGCTATTTTTTCATAAGACTCATCATTGATTGCGATATCAAATGGATCTAAAATTTTGGTAAAATACTTTGATTATTCTTATTCTTTCTTTACATTAACCAATTAATTATATTCTCAAAAAATAAAAAGATTAAAGACATAAATTAGGAGCTTATTAATAGAAATGTTTACTCATTTTAAGATATAATTACACACATGGAGTTTTCTCCCGATAATTAGTTAATATTAGTCGTATAATCTAATAGTAGCACAGTTGAAGTTAAAAATTTTAATGATGAATAATGGATATGCAAAATAGTTGATCAAGCCTGTGGTTTGTTACATGCGGTTTGGGCACCAGATTCAAGAAGTATAATTACGTTCTCAGATTTTTAAGTATTTATCATATTAAAGGCATTATAAATAACTGAGAAATATTAAAATATATTTTAGATGAAAGCTACTATTTACAGTTTAGCAGATAAGCAATAATACCTCATAAAAAATCCCAAGTATCCAGACAGAGGTATCTAAAAGCATTATATTAAATTTGTTAAAAAAACCCTTATATCATTTAAAAGGTTTAAGTTTTTCTTCTGATGGTAAATTTATGGCTTTAGCAGAAAGAAGAGATATTAAGGATTATATTGGAATTTATTACACTAAAGATTGGAAATTAGTCAATGTAAATATTTTTATATATTTTTCAGCTATAACATATCAATAAAATATAAGCACTTTTAAGTTGATACAATGGATTTGGTAGATATATAGTGGTCTAAAGATGATGGAAGTATTTTAGTTTGGGATAGTTCAATAAATGTAAGTGACTAATTATATAAAAAACAGTTTTATTCATACTTATTTTATTATACAGTATAAATTTTTGGTTTATCACCCCTCAAACGGTCTCATTTAAAGGATATAGCCTTATGAATATGCTTTGGGAATCAAGTGTGTGGAATTGTCAAACACTCCTAATTTTATAGCAATTGGAAGTTATGACGAGAAGGTATTAAATAAATATTGATTATATATGTTAATAATAGAATTATTTAAAATAGATAAGATTATTGAACACTTTAACTTGGAAAGTTATCACAGAGCTAGAGCATAAAGCAAACATCAAAGAATATTCGAATGCAGTAATTAATTTGATTATTTCGAATCTGATGTTACTAAAAATTAAATGCTTTTTTATTAAAATACTAGATAGTTTATAGAGAATAAAATAGCACTCTTTTAAATGCCTAACACTTAGTTGATAGAACTACAACATAATGTAAAATAAATCAGAAAACGTTTTTAGTTTTAAACAAGAAATCCATTAAAATTAAATAGTTGTAATTGATGAATCAATAAATAAACTACCAGGAGCAAAATAAACTACAGATAAATCGTAATAATCAGGAGTAACTGATGTTACCTTTAGTTTTAATGCTAATTATATAGCTTCTAAATCGGGTAAATTTTAATATTTGTATATATTCAATATGTAATTTATTATAAATTGTATAATTAGCAAGTTTCCCTAATGCTGTATTTATTTGGGAAGTGTCTCTGCTTGAACTCAGATATATTATTTTACTTTAGAATCCAGTCAAAGGGTTTTTATGGTCACATAATTCAAATAATTTAATTATATATGCAGGTAATTTAGTTAGAAAAATCTTAACTAGTTAAACATTTTTAATAAAATAGGCTCTAATAAAATATACTTTTGGTCACTTGATGGAGCCTCAGTTTGTGAATTGCCTTAATGTAAATTAAATATAAACCAAAATTAAAATTAAATAATAACATTATTATAATAAATAAAGATGGAAAATAATTTAGTGTAAATAAAGTGTTATGGAATAAGAATTCTAAATGTTTAGTGTTAATAGATAGAAGAGATGCAATTATAGGTTATCCACCAATAGATTTAGAGTATAATGAAGAACATGAAGAAGAGCAAAGAGAAGAATATGAAAATTGAATCACTACTATTAATTACTTAATTAACTAGCTTGTTTATTTATATACATATTTATAAATGTTTGTTTCTCTTAAATTCAAATTAGTTAAATAGGCTAAGGCTTTTCAGTTTATATCAATTTTTTCTTCTGGTTTTCTATCTCAACTAGAGATTTACTATAATAAGAATCTGGAAAAACATTAATAAACCTTTATATTTTTTTATAAAATGATTATGGGAAATATCTAGAAAAACTCCAATAATAAATTGTTTTTTAATTTTAAATGATAAAAATTTAATACTTTTATCTTAAATAAGATTGTTGAGGACTATCATGCAATAAGAGATTTCTATAAAACATTTATTCCTCACCAAAAAATACCATTAAAAAGTAACAAGTGCACATGACTCCTTTTTGATTTAATTTAGTTAAAAAAGAATATTTTTATTTATGAGTTAATTAGTCTTACCAACTGAAAATCCTAATCTTCTTATTGTGGTTTACTTTCTATTCAAGTAATATGTTAAAGCAAAACTATTTATGATTATTAAAGGATAGGTTTCTTCCATTTAATCCATTTTTAGCTTAAGTTTTTTGCTATTATTTCAGGATAAAGTTAAAATTTAACCACTTAAAAATATTACTCCTATTGATATTGGTTGAAGGTCCTTAATGACTCAATTCTAAATTATTTATACTTAAATTTATCTTTTAATTTTTGGATCAGCAATTCAACCTAATTTTAGTTCTATTTATGCTTCTCAGCTGTTTTAAGAAGTCTAGGTTATGAATCAGAGTCTTTACTTTATTTAAATAGAAGATATATATAAACAAATGTAGCAAACAAGAAAAAAAATGGTTTATTACTCCATCTATTTGTTTGTTTTTTAAACCTTTTATAAAATCTATGTTGGGTTTGTTTGATAAATATTTTTTTTTTTCTTGTGAAAAAAGATATAAAGCAAAGTAGAAATACTTAATTACCCCAAAAAAAAGAAAGAAAGAAATTATAAATACTTTAGTTAGCTTATAAAATGATATTTAAAAATAAATAAATATAGATGACATAAAGAATTTAACGATAGTGTTAAAAATAATTTTAATGATGTTTTTAAATAATTATTGTCACAATTAAATTAATAGCATAACTAACTTTACAATATTACAGAATTTATAAATAGTATAACTAATTCTAATACTTTGTTTGTTTCATTTTTAAAACTAAAAACTAATTAACTAACAGCTAGCTTATATTTCTTATGTTATTTTCTATTAACAAAAGCTAGTTTTATTGTAAATAAATTATTTTATATCTCAATTTTTGCTTTAGGCTTACTTGGCTTCTTTTTCTAATCTTTAGGACTCCTTAATCTTGTAATATTCGAAATCGTTAAGAACTATTTTATAGAATTTAGAATTTTCGATAGCTTTAAGTTTTGTTTGACAGAAAGTGAGATGAGTATTTAAGAACTTAAGGGTGCTGTTTAGTTTTAAGTCGGGATATTTAGGTTCGAGGGCTTGGATTGCATCAATTAAGGCCTTAGTATTTTATTCATTTAATTGAGACTTAACCTTAGGAATGTTAGCTAAGATAGCACCTTCAAAGAACTCGCAATCGTCCTTTTAAAAAACAAAAGTTAAATTATATAAAATAAAATATAGATAAATTTTACAACAAAGTTGAGTTTAGGATAGATTTCAAGAACTTTGATGATGTTATTAACTCCGAACCAAACATTTCTTCTCCAGTATAAAACGTGGAAATGTTATTCGAAAAGATATTCGTTCATGTAACCTCTTTCAAAAGTTAATTCGAAACATCTGGTCAATTGATTAGGATTCATTTAATGCAAATGAATAGGCAATAATTCAACGAGTTTCTTACGGAATTCTTCAGAGCTTCTGTTAGTGTCTTCTAAGTAAGCAATATAAGTATAAGCAAAAGATTTAGCATTAAATTTGTGAATAGTCTTTTCAATTGCAAAAGTGAGGTTTTTCCATAATTTTTCATGAGTGATTCTCAATCTTTAGAAAGCAACCATTAAATAGCAAACAACACTAGGAGTATAAGTAGGAATCATCTTACTAACATGCTCAGTTGTTGCAGCTACCCATTCATGTTCGTTCCAGTTAATTTCTAAATATTAGAATATATTAAATATTTTTAGATTCAAAAAATTTGTTGAAATTTAAATAATTCTTTAAATCCTTAAAATAGGTTTGAATGTATTAAAAAATACATTTACTTGCTTTATTTTTAACTAAAACACTCATCAATTATAAAAAAGTTCAAATGGAATTATCAATTTAAATAAAAAATATTTATTGTCATTTTTTTTATTTAACATTTATATTTATGGCAAATAGCTTTAATAGGATGAATGAACCTACCTACATTCAAATTCAATTAAAAACTTTAGCTAAATTAAGTTTAACTTTGCTTTACATATAATTTTTATGGATTTTTTCTAATTGTTCTTTTTTAGATTATCTTTTAAAATTGTTTTAATTCAAATTTTTATTTTTCTTTCATCCTTCGCTTAAAGTAAACTTAAAAATTAAAGGATTATTTATTTATTTATTCATTCATTCATTCTAGTTCTTAAAATATTTTGTACATTCTATTTTTTCCTTTAAATATTAATCAGATTTAAATTTTAATTGAAGTAAAAATTTGATGTTTTGTGAATTAATTTGATATGCTTTTTTAATTCGTTGCTATAATTTTGTTAATATATCTACTTAGTTGTACAACAAACTTGCTTTATTTTCTGCATTTTCGATAATTTAAAGACTTTTTTGCTGCTGAAACTTCTCAATAAAATATTTACTCAGACAGATTTGTTTATAAGGTCATAATCACTACTTTGAATCTTAAAATTTATAACATTACAAATAACTTAAGTATATTTTACCTTCATGTCCTTCTCTTTTGGAAAGTTCGATTAATGCACCACAAATTTCAGATGCTCTTAAATTTTCATAATTTTCGAGATTTAACAAAATTTCGTTTCCTGTCATAGTTTTAAAATTTATAAAGTCGTGAGTAGGCAAATGAGGAGCATGCTTTTAGGGTTGATAAACATACTTTAATTTGAGAGGGATGCTAATAGGGAAACTAAGATTTGGTTTAGTCAAATCAAATTTTCCTAATTTACTGACTAATTTAAATTTATCAGGGCGACTTGAACGATATTTAATTTTTTATCTTAACTTTTAGCTAGCGTTTGTTCTCTTGAACCCATTTTAAAGTTAGCAGAACAAGCTCTTTGTTTCTAATCCTATGCTTTTAATAGCCTAAAACATTTCTCCTATTTATTTTTGAGTATGTGGTTTGCTTTTAATTTCAATTACTATTTGATAAAGATTTATTAATATTACCCTTCAATGAAAATCAATATTAAATTTATTTGTTTCTTTGACTTTTTTTCTGCTTCTTCTAATTTATATTTCAAGATACATTAATTGATTCATTTATAAATATTATAAATAAGGCAAGATAACAAACACTATGCATATATGAATGTAAATAAATATGAAAAAAGATATTTTAAAATTTTAAAGTAGCATTAATAACTTTTAAAATAACATCCTCATTCATGGATTTTAAAATGAGCATATAAAAATAATATTCTACTGTCTTTTATAAATTAAAATTAATTATCGTTGATAAGTAAGTGAGTAAAATAAGTTTTAGGGCAAGTTAGAAATAAACACTATTAAAAAAGGTATTAAAATAATTTATTTTTGGAAAATATCTTGAAAGAGAGTATATTTATTTGTTTTTTTCTTTGTTTGTTTGTTTAGTTGGTTATTTAGTAAGTAAGTTAGTTAGTAATTTATTTATTATAGCTGTTGAATCAATAAATAAGGGTGGTCATTGAAAGATCTTAAAGAAAATAAATGCAAGCTACTAACAAATGCAATTAATTGAAATCAAACTATTATAGTATTTGTTAATTATATTTGCTAATAACTTAATTATCATTGCTAATTGTCATAAATTTAGAAGTGGAAGTAACCAGCATTGTTGTGATAAAATTTGTTTTAAGTTCCTCTTCTCTTCTCAGCATTAATCTAATTAGTAATAAAAAATAATATTATTTATAATATTTAGATATAAAAAAATAATTGTATTTACATCTTCGACTTAAAGAATTAGATACAAGAAGGCAGGTGTGCAGAAGAATAAAACATTACAAACTAATGAACCCATACTCCACCATTATCCATCATATCTGTTGTATACAAAATTTGAGTTAGCATTTAAATTTTTATTTGTGATAAATTAAATATCTGCCAAATAAACTGATATTATTTTCATCCATTTTAATTCAATAAATTTATATCCTTTTTTCAATATCTCTTGGTATAAAATTTGCAATAGCTTTCCAAACTATCAATTTCATTTAGCAGTTTTCATTTAAAAAGTATGATTAAATAATTACTGATATTCCCAATTTTCATATGCGAAAACATGTTAAACTTCAAAAGGATCTCTATAAGCAATTCTAAAACCTGAAAGAGCATCAGGGTAGTTGTCAGGGACATAATGATAATTGAAAAATTCCTTAGGAGGGCTTTAAACAGCAGGATTACCTAATAAAATATGAATAAAATTATTGATTAGATTTAGCAGCAACTAAAATGTAGATTGAAATCATGTCAAATATCGATTTAAAAATTAGCTGTAAAATTTTCTTTCATATTAAATATGCAAAATTGAATACCCATATAGGCTCTTCCACAAAAATCATAATGATAATTTCTATTAGTTTAAGCTAACTTTTAATTAAGCTTAGCTTGATTTGCTAAAATTCTTCTAAGAGCCATTGTTATTAATAACCTAACTAATTATCTTTATATTTTAATTAATTCAATATTTAATAAAGAAAAGCTTTCTTGCTTGTGTTAATTAATAAGAGCACTAATATCTTAAGGCTATTTGCTTGTATATATTTATATTTTCCTTCTTTATATCTAATAACTTCTTTGATGGAATACTATTTATTTTATTTCTTATCTCAAAAGGATGTTAATTACTCATTCATTATCATCTCAAATCTTTCAATAAAAAAATATTGCATAAAAAAAACAATATTCAAGATTTTTTGCAAAGTTTAAAATATTTTTTTGTTAAAACAGATAATTTTATCATACATTTTTTAAAATGTATTTTACTCTTTAATATTAAAAGTAAATACAATCTTGTTTAATTTTGGGATAACTTATTTTCATTAAATTATTTTAAAGTAAATCTAAAATAATCAAATTATTCAATATTTATTCTACAGGTTAATATTTTTAGAAAATTTTATATAATCTCAAGATAGTTTTAAGTATTGGGGTTGGGGTTGGG